>VXBU01004944.1:83598-116581 GCA_013400315.1 Bombycilla garrulus
GGTCAGTGTGGGTGGTGGGTCAGTGTGGGTGATGGGTCAGTGTGGATGCTGGGTCAGTTTGAGTGCTGGGTCAGTTTGGGTGCTGGGCCAGTTTGAATGCTGGGTCAGTTTGAGTGCTGGGTCAGTTTGGGTGCTGGGTCAGTTTGGGTGATGGGTCAGTTTGGGTGATGGGTCAGTTTGGGTGCTGGGTCAGTTTGAGTGCCGGGTCAGTTTGGGTGCTGGGTCAGTTTGGGTGCTGGGCTTGCCCCACTTACCATGACGACCCCTCCAGACTGCTCTGCTGTGCACATGCTCATGATGGGAGCCATGCCGATGGTTGTCCCCTGGAAGTACACCCCGCTGCAGGAGAGGACACACAGAGTCACCGGCAGCGCCCAGACACCTCCCCGCTGTCCCCAGCTTCGTGTTCCTGCCAATCTCAAACAAACGGCCCCGCTTCTGCTCCTCACATTTGCAGCTCTAAAGCAATGGAAAGCCCAGATGGGCTGTGCTGACTCAGCTGAGCTGAAGCACAGCGTCCCAGCTCCTGGAACATCCATTGGATCACCCCTTTTTGGATCACCTCCTTTGGATCACCCTTTTTGGATCACACTTTTTGGATCACCCTTTTTGGATCACCCTTTTTAGATAACCCTTTTTGGATCACACTTTTTGGATCACCCTTTTTAGATAACCCTTTTTGGATCACCCTTTTTGGATCACCCTTTTTAGATAACCCTTTTTGGATAACCCCCACCCTCCTTTGATTTCACTGCTCCAACAGGACCCTTCTTCCCCGTCTTTGTTTCTGCTGACTGGAGTTGGGAACAGAAGCACAAGCATAAAAATAATGTCTCTAACTGAAAGAAGGGTTATTGTAATGCAGGGGGAAGTTTATGTGCTACTTGTGATGATGCACAGCCTTGGATGTAATCATTTCAAACAAAGTGTTACTGTACCTATAGAGCAATCAAATATCTCAGGAGGGACGGTTTGGAAAGGCTCAATTTATTCTCATTCAGGTAATATAAGAAGTAAATAACTCCTTTTAATTACTGAGACATCAGGTGTGTTTATCTGCTCAGTATAAAGAATAGTGAATTGATCAAAATAATACCTATTCAAGAAAGAGGTGTTCCTCTCACCATTTTTTTTAAGAGTGAGAGTTTTACTTGCACAGAACCATGTTCTGGTTTGGGTTGACAGGGACCTTTACTCAATTACTTTGTTCCAAGAAAAAAGCAGCCGGGTAAAATAAGTTTATGGTTTAATTTTTAAATTGTCCAAATTAGATAGCATTTTAAAGCATACTGAGGTATTTTCATTAAGAAATAGGCTTCACATGAGGGTCAGAGCAGGGCTGTCTTTTCCAGTGACCATTTAGACCGAGGCCAGTTTAAGCTGGTTTTAAATTCATCCCCTGAGTGTGCAACTGCTCCACACGAGTTGTGCTCAGGACAGGCTTTGAGCACCAGGGCTGGGAGAGGAAACTCACCTGGAGCATCTGCTGAGGGCCCTGCAGAGTGCTTTTGGGTCTGACGCTTGCAGAGGGGAAAGGCAAACCCTCAGGAACACAGATGTTCCTTCCACCAGCTTAGCATCTGGGAAAGGACTCGGTACAGCCATCCTGAAATCCTCAAAATCCCCAAATTCCCCCAAATCCGGGTATCAAATCCAAACCTGATCAGCTGTGCGTTGTCATGGGCTTTCCGAGGTAGGAGTTTGAGCTTTCTCCAGTCCAGAAACTCATGCAGGCTGGTGAAGGGGTCCTGGGAAATGGAGCACCTATCCATGTCATTCCACACTTCCACCCCCACCAGGGCCACTCGGATATTCAGTGGCCTGTAGAACTAAGAAGAAGAGAAAAGTAGGAAATACGTGTCTAAAAAAACATTTCAAATGGAAAATTTCAGTGAAAGCATAATGAAACTGTCATGTAGAGGTTAAAACCATTTCTTCTTCAGGGCAAAACACCTGACAGGACTCGGGCAAGAATATTTCCAAGACTCCCAGCAATGAGTTCTGAGCCAGCTCAACACCCATGGGCATTCCAAGAGCTGCAGGGGTTTCCTGCTCCTCCCTGCCCACGTCCTTCAGCTGTGCATGAGCTCCTGGCCACGGCACATGGCTGTCCCAGAGCTGCCCCTCCCTGGATTGCACAGATCCAGCTCCAGAGGCAGAGGAACCGTGCTGTGCTGCGGCTGTGGTTCACAAAACCAGCCGAAAACGAGCCAGGGAGATCAAGTCTTGCACAGAGAGATAAACCCAAGTGATTTTATCTATTCCCCCACCAGCAAATGCCATTTTGCTGCCAGAGCGACATCAGCAGAGCCACGGCAACAATTCCAGTGTGGGAGTGATGTGAGGAAGGAGTCAAGGATTGATCAAGTCCAGATTTGCCTGACAGGCTGAGGAAAACACCCAGTAGATCTTTGTCTCGTTGCTGTGCATTCCAGCCATTTGCATAACGCTGGCATTTGCTGAGCATAAATTAAGCATGAAACAAAAAATGTATTACAATATGCAAAATGAATTTTGAGCAGGTAACATATAAACACCTGTCCTCTGGCAATAAGTCAGCGAGACAATTATGGATGAGGTAGAGGTGTCTTCAGCAGCTTGTTTTTAATCAGGAATGCTTCTCCTTGAGCTACTGCCCTTGAAGTATCACTTGATAAGTTCTCAGATAAATTAAGACTCTCTCAGCTATAATTTCACTACTAGAGTCCTAATATTTTCTGGCCATACAGCTCAACAAAAATAAACTCTAATTTGCTCAAAAACCACTCTAAAGGACTCTTAGCCTTTATTGCTTACTGTCAAGGAATTATTTCAAGACCAAAACAAAAAAAATCCAGTGTATATCTCTCTCTTATTGCTCTCACTCAGCCATCAACTCTGCTTCCTTATTTTTAATTCTTCCATCTTCTTGGATTATGGATTTTATTAATTGTGTTTTCAGAGGTCGTTGTTGGCCTTACAACTGGGCCTGCTTCCCTTGTTGCTGCAAATGACTTTGTTCTCCAAATTTCTCTTTAAAATAACCCTCTTTTTCTCTACAGGCTGTTCCATAGGTGATTATCCCCACCCTCTTCCCTGCTGAATAAAATCCTAGGGCTAAATTGGGCTTTTTTCTTAGCAATAGATCTTTACATCCAATAAACAGCAGAGCAGAGCTCATGACTTTGTGTATCGAAAGGCAAATGAAAGGTTTAAATTTTAAACTTTTCCTGGTTGGAGAGAATCTTTGCTCTGAAACACTGGAGTTCCAGGAAAGCTGCAGGGTTGGCTCCTTCAGCATCCTTCCCAAAGTGTGGTGAGGTTGGGAAAAGGGAAACAATCCTCGTGTTCTTACCTTATCCACGTAGTTTGCAATTTCTATCAGCCTCTGCTTCACTTTTTCCACGTCTTTGCCTTGTCTCTGAAACTTGGAAAGGAAAGGATCAATGCACCAGCAGCACAAAGGTCACAAGAGTTTCTCCCCAAGAGCCAGCACATCAGGGATGGTTGGGAATTAGGGTGCAGCCAAAATCCACCTGCAGACTCCTGCTGGATTCACAGGGCCACAGTCTGCCCCAAAAGAAACATAAACTGTGGGACAGGATTTTGGTCCTTGTGAAAAGAACCAAATCTTTTAAAATCTTTTAAAATTTCCAAGTGCTACATAGGGGTCTTTTCAGGACTGATGGTTTGATAAAATTTCTCTTAGCAGGTCTTGCAAAGAGTGATTGCAGCTCTCTAAGTAGCAAGGAGACACCCCCCCNAAAAGAAAAAAGGAAAAAAAAGAAAAAAAAAGAAAAAAAAAGGGAAGCAAAATAATTCAAGCCAAGATTCAGATCTTTGCCATTCAGCTCACTGGAACATTTTTACAGGCAGTGCTGGGTGCTTGGAAGCTCCCTTTGCAGACCATCAGGAAGGCAGTCGAGCTCTCTAGCACTGCTTCAGGAGCCCTGGCAGCCCCACTGAGGGCACGGTGAGCAGCAGTGAGGACTTCACTTGCTCAAGGAATAAACATTTGCCTCTTCTCCCTTGCTGACACAGTTATTTCAGAGTCAAACTCCTCCTGAAGAGAAATTTTGCAACTGCTGTCCTACCTTAGTAACTCCTTCCCTTGCTCAGCCCTAATTAGGGAGGATGATTTACCTCAGAAAACCATCACATTATTGACTGAAGCTCCTTATCTGCAGCACCATGGTAACTGAACCGAGCTGCCCCTTTGCTGCTCACATAACTTTTTATTTTGCAGTTATTTTATTTGGCAGTTCCTTACCTCACGATTATCTGCCACAATAACAAGCTCCACGTACTTCGTTGTCTTCAGAGTCTCCCTCTTGTACTGTCAAAAAACACGAAATTCTTATTTTGTTTGCAAGAGGAAATACGCAGTCTCAGGTTTCCTACATTTTCCTAAGATTTTACTACATACAAATTCGTGGTGCATTCCTCCTCCTCACGGAAGCTTTCCTCACAAAACCCCTCAGGATTTGATCACAGAAAGCAGGAGAGTGGTGCAAAGTCTCTCTCAACCTTTCAGCTTTTTGCAGTTGAAACATCTGAGTTATCTTTCCTCACAGGAGAACATCCCCTCTAGCAAAAAGACCTTTGCTGTTTCCAAGACACGTTTAAAGGAGGGATGAGGTAGCTTCTAACAAACATTTCACACAATAGACAAACTGGTTACCAAGAAAAATGAGAGATAAAGGGATATTGAGTGAGGCAGAGAAGAGGTCAAGCAGTCAACTGATAAATTATGTAGGAAGAAAAACCCTAAAAGAAAAAAAAAAAAAAAAAGCAGAACCAACAGTTAGTGTCTGGGGAAGCAAATTAATACTTGAAAAATGGAAGGCAAGCATTTGATTTTGTATCTGCATATTCATACAAAATGCAGGTCTAAAAGAATCATAACTGAAAAAACAAAATCACTGAAGAAAGTGAAATGATTTTGTAAGAGTACAAAATATGTCACAGCTCCTTTGCTACCCTAAATTTAAGTGACCTATTAGTGCCTGTAAAAGTTCTGTGATTTACAGCAGCATCCATCCCAGCATTCCTTCCTTGTGTCTGGAGTTGGACATTTGGGGAAAAGAGGTCTCAGCAGAATATCTGATCTTCCTGCCAGAACTCAGAGGGTTCAAACAGATGTCTGACCTACAACTGGCCACGGTGCCTTGAGCTGCAGCAAAGCTCTTTAACCTAAAGCACGACTGAAGCTTTCCAAGGAAAACCGCTCCAAGGCAAACTGAGAGATTCCCTAAGCACAGCCAGTGCTGGACCTCTCCTCCCAGCCAAATTTCACAAAGATGTCTTCATATTATCAAACTGTTCCTCTTCATTTTCTGCAGATTAATGATTCTGATGTTTTGTAAGAATTAGAGAAAAGGGAACGATGCAATCTTCACTATCTGACTTTCAAACCAATATTAAATAGTGTTTCAAACTCCAATAACTTGAAAAAAGTTTCATTTGGACAATATTTATGGATGGAGAGAGGAGTAAAAGCTGCTGTTAATGAACTAAACATCGAGGATGCAAACACCTGACAGGATTACACTTGTTAGGGGCTCTGGCAAATGAGCTCAGGTAGATTCTTTCAAAACTTCTGGTACTGGGGTGAGATGTCACTCAGACATGAGTGAGGTGCCACAAAAGGCAAATGGCTCTGTGGTGCTGTTTGTGACAGAATTTATCTCTCAGACACCAAAACTCTCCCCTCCTGAAGGGTCTTAAAGAGATGCATCTCCAAGGTGCCTCATCCTCCTCCAAGTGAAGAAGAAAACACAATACAGGAAAATCTGAGTTCCAAGGTACAAGGAGAGCTCTGTCACATCAGTCAGTTTAAAACATTTCCCCCTTATCAAGCGCAAAACTGTTTGGACTGGAGTGAGCTGGAGAGAAATTGGCTAGCAGGTATAAAAATCACATAAGCCTCTGGTGACTGACTCGCATAACAAATCTGTTCCTGAGATTTGCCCAAGGGCTATGTGAGCTCCTAGGATACAATATTTATTTATGAAATACACCTAATTATGGCTTCTTTCAGCTTGCTTTCTGCAGCCAGCTGCACCAGTGCACAACCCCTTTGCACAGAACTGAAGAGAAGAGCCAAGGACACAGACAGGAGAGCTGGGGAACAATGGGCTTTGTCCCACTGACCTTTGTCTCTCTCCTCTGCTTCTCCCGCAGCTGATCCCGTCCCAAACCTGCTGTCCCAGCTGCTGCACCCCTTCCTCAGCCTTCCCTGCCCGCGTTGGAGTGGCTGGGATGGGCACTGCAGTGCAGCTGCCTCTCTTTCTTCATGCTCTATAAAAATCACCTGCCTGCTCGTGGTCACCAGCACCACCAAAATGGCTTTTTGCACTTTGTGGCTACAGAGGAAATTCCCTTCTGCAGGGCGTGTCCCACACACCAGATGTTCTGCAGGGTCCTGTCTCAATGGAGCTCAGCTGGAAAATGTTTTTTGGTGCAATTTGAGGGTGCAGTGATTCATGGAGTGATGCAGTGCTCACAGAGAGCCCTCTCCAGCTCACAGCCTGTCTGCAACGCCCTCTGCACCTCCTGCCTCTCTGCCCTGAAGCTCCTGGCTGATCCAGGGAGCTGAGGCTGCTGCCTGTCCCATCCCTCATCTCTGCACCGAACCCAAAGGCCTTGCTGATATATTGATCTCACATTTCAGCTCTGCTCAGTAAGAATTTTGTGTAGGTGGTTGAGTGAAGAGTCGGGGGATAATACCAAACAAAAATCTTCCCCCAGACCTGTCAAGGAGCCAAATATTTTCACCATGCCCTGAACCTTAGACCAGATTTCTGCTTAATTCTGTCACCCAGTGTGATTTGGAGCAGCTTTATGTGTCCCAACTTTGCAGGTCATCTTTATTCAGCGTGCCCACTGACAGACTTCTTAGTGACAACACTGAAATATGAAAACTCACTCCACACATTACATGTGACAGCTTTCAAAATCCCTACATTAGAAGCTTAACCAACTCACTCATTAAATATATTGTACCTATCCATATGATGTGACTGTTGACAGGTTTTATAATTATGTCCACTGAACCACAGCAAAAATATTTTTCAGATATTTAAAGTGAAATTTGAGATATAGTTTAAGTCACCAGCAAAATGGGAGAAGCATAAGGGTAATGAAATGGCTTTGATTGTGTCAGTTTGTTACATGCACACATTTTATTTCTTTATTGCATTGACTACTTCAGTAGTCACAAATAATTTGGGGAAAACTTAATAAAGTTGTGTTTCCAATGTTTTCCACCCACACATACTTTTAGAAATTTCACTTAATTCCTATAATGTTACACACAGAGGCTAATGCTCTAGATGTAATATTCCTAAAAACGTAAAATAAAATTAATTCCATTGGATAATTATGTCTAGAGATGTCACTTAGGTTGCTTTTCTTAACAATGATGCAAAGCCTGGGTCCTACATGCAAGTACAAATTCCCATATTACATTCAATAAATGCTGATGGCAGATTTGTATCATCATAAATTCCTGAACACCTAACCCAGCGTTCCCTACAATCCTTTCCCAATATGCAGATGAATTTGTTACAGCATTTCCTCTTCCTGCTTTTTAGCCCATTTAACTTTGTATTTAATTTTCTAATTTCCATTAGCTACATGCATCTCACACGAAATACATTTCTGCCAACACCACAGCAACTCCAACAATACATCTGTAAAAGAATTTGCTGAGAATTTGTTTTGTCTGCATAAGAGACTTTGCTACTCAAATGTGAAGGTTCCAAACCTGGTATTAGCAAAGTATCCCAGCTGTCGTGTTCTCCTTCATCTTGGGAGGGCAAGAACTTTTCCAGACATCGCTCAGAATTCTCAGGGAGCCTTAAATTCTGGTTATAACCATAAAAGCACCAGAAGATAAGACCATAATATGAACCCATCAACTTTTCTGCGTTGAAAAGGGAGTGAAAAGCCAGTCACACATGGAGAGTCCAGGAAAAGCAATAAAGCTGTAACAAATAATTTCAAGGCTGCACCTCAGCAGACGGCAGCAAGGGAAGGCGATGAAGTGGGTTCAGGTTTTGCTCGGTAGAGACCCTTGGGGTGGGGAGTAATGTGGAAATGCTGCAAGCAGACACAAAAAAGCACATCAGCCACCTACCCTGCCAGCTGCAGGACGCTGTGAGGTGGCACTGGCAGCAGTCACTGTGGCTGGGATGTCCAGCTGGTGGCCACAGGAGCCCGGGGCCATTTTCAGATTCTCCGCTCGGTAGATCTTGTGTTCGCCTGCGGCACCTTCCAACGGCTCCAGAACGTAGCTGTTGTTTTCAAATGCAATAATTCCCCTGGGACACAGGAGAGCAGAGTGGGACACGTGGTTTTCAGGAGCTTGTCTGCACCACAGTTACACCAGGTTTAATAATGATGGAGTATGAGAAAGCAAAACACTGATTTACAACGTCATGGGCGAGCGGAGCAGGAAACATCAAAGCTGTACATTTGTCACTGCAGCACACACTATACTTTAAAAGAACCAATGGCTCACAGAAATTTGTCTCTTCTGAAGTGTTGCACTGCAGAACAAAATGATATTTGTGCTTTATTTGTTTTCCATTCTCCCAGTGATGCATTGCCGGCGCCGACGGAGCCACGGCAAGCGGGAGCGAAGAAAGCCTGGAGAAACACTTTGGGAAGTGAAGGTGCAGAGGGAAAGTGTTCATTACAGCCTGCCCTGGCATTTCAGTGTAAAACCAAACCCTGACTGAGCCTGGCCCTGAATTTCAGTGTAAAACCAAACCCTGACTGAGCCTGCCTTTGCATTTCAGTGTAAAACCAAACCCTGATGTGACCCTGGCCCTGCCACTGCCAGCATGGATCAGTAAATGTTGCACGGGCAGGCAGCAGAGTGCAGCTCAGACATGGGAAGAGTTGATTCCCGTTTCGCTCATTTTACTGCCCCAAATAATAATTTGGACAGCAACACCACNTTATGTGAGCCTGCCCTGAATTTCAGTGTAAAACCAAACCCTGATGTGACCCTGGCCCTGCCACTGCCAGCATGGATCAGTAAATGTTGCACGGGCAGGCAGCAGAGTGCAGCTCAGACATGGGAAGAGTTGATTCCCGTTTCGCTCATTTTACTGCCCCAAATAATAATTTGGACAGCAACACCACCTGCTCCCTGAGGAACTCACAGGTTTTGCAGTGAAAGCTCTCTGGCTGAATTCTTTAAGCTAAACCTGTAGGAGGAAAGGAAGAGGGTCCTTGTGCTGGGTCCTGCCAGGTGTCCTGAGATGCCACAGCAAAACAAAGGTGACAAAAAGCTGAATATCTGGGGTGTCCAGCCTGGAGAGGAGAAGCTCCAGGGGGACCTCAGAGCCCCTTCCAGTGCCCAAAGGGGCTCCAGGAGAGCTGGAGAGGGACTGGGGACAAGGGATGGAGTGACTTTATTGTCTTAGAGTGTGTTTTTGGTGCTTTAGAATTGTCTGCCTTTTTAATTTCTGTCTGTGCTGTGACCAAGGTAAAATATGACAACCCCTGTGACACCAGTGTTCAATTTTCCAGAAAGTTTAAAAAAAAGCAGCATAAAATAGAAATAAAAAGGACCCAAAAGCAGGTTAATGATAGTATGAAGACTGATTTAAAAATAAAATTATAATTATTAGGAAAAAGGCTACCTTAGTTATCCTATTATTAGGAAGATATGATGAAGAAACTCAAAATCTTTGGTCTGCTACCAAATTACCTGAAGTATTAATTCCAAGCTGGCTGCACAATTTTCCTTCAGAGCACCATTAGCACCAGCTGAGCCAAGCCAACAGACATTTTACTGGTCTAAAAGTCCAAGAACAAAAAAGCAGCCTGGAAAGCCATGATACCAAAATCTGTCCAGTGTGGGATCTCCTTTGCCTCGGGAGACCTCACAATGCACAGAAAAGTCCAGGTTTGCAGCCCGTGCTGCTGAAGGAGTCTGCAGTGGTTTGTTGGTGTTCTCAAGGCAGTTTATCAGTTCCTTATCAAAAGTAGATTTCTCTGCCCTGCCAGGGTTGGCACAGAACGCGTCCAGAGACACACTGTGCCCGCCCCGGGTCAGCTCTGATCTTTGATACTAATAACTACCTATTGAATGTTTATCATTAATTACCAACCCGTGCCCCTCACACCACACTGTCCAGATCTGTGTCAAACCAATCCCAAAGTGCCAGCAGCACCAAGAAGATGGAGGTTAGGAAGAAGAACATAAGATAACATGGCACGTGTAAAGATTCTCCATCTTGTGCCTCAGACCCCCCTGTACAGATCTCCAACCCCCCTGGACACACACTCAAATTATTTCCTTTTTACTTATAACTACTACTATTTTTCTATCTAAGCTTTTGTGACTTGAAATTCCTCATACAAAGCTGACAACCTGTTCCATGGGTTAGAATCAGAGTTACAGGTATTTTTAGTATCATTCCAGGGTCTCTGACACCTCTGGCAAGGCTGAAAAGCCTCCTGAGCAGGGGTTGGGTCGGCCAAAGGCATCATAGGAACCCCCTGGGTTCCAACAGTCCAGCAGCAGCCCCAGGAGCCTGTTTTACTGAGTGAACCAAGGCTCTGCCAACTGATCTGCAGCTTCCCCCTGGCAGAGCAGGTGAGACACACTCACCCATCAGCTGGAAGTGATGGAAAAGCTGGGCTGAGTTATCCCAGCAGCCCTGCAGCTCCAGGCAGGATCCCAAGAACCCTGCTGAGATATGAGACACCTCGGGCAGGTCACCCCTGATCTCAGTCACCTCACAGCTCTAAATTATTGTCAGAGCTGCCTCACTCCTTGGAGGGCTCAGGGAATTAGGACAACACATTCCTTTGGCTCCAAAACCCAGCAGTGCTGTAATCAGCACAATCAAATAAGGATTGTTGTCTTTGCCTTGTGCAATTAATCATTTAATTTTGGAGGCAGGAGTCCATTAGTCACTGTTTGAAATGGGCCAGCCTGAGCAGCTCCCTGTGCTGACAACTCAGAAACAACAGAAAAGCATGAAGGGGTTTATTTTTAATGTTAAATTTGCTCTTCTTAGAACATTCACTTTCAAAATCAGAAGCCTGAACAATTCTCTT
This sequence comes from Bombycilla garrulus, assembly GCA_013400315.1. Taxonomy (NCBI): domain Eukaryota; kingdom Metazoa; phylum Chordata; class Aves; order Passeriformes; family Bombycillidae; genus Bombycilla; species Bombycilla garrulus. The sequence continues at coordinate 94,660 of VXBU01004944.1, forward strand.
TAATTACTTGCACTAGAAAGGGAGAGACTTAGTTGTCTCCTGAGTAGAGTCCTCTCCATTTTAATTTTCTTTTTAATATTTTAAAGTGAGCATCTTGATTTCAGGAGTTCATATCCAAAACTTGCCTCATCAATACATTTCCAATCTATCCTTCATGTACCCGACTTCTGTGTCAAAGAACTAAATAACCATTTCTTTAAAAAAACTGAATAACCATGTCTTTAAAAAAAACTAAATAACCATGTCTTTAAAAAGAACTAAATAATCATTTCTTTAAAAAGAACTAAATAACCATTTCTTTACCCCTCATTTCCTTTAGCTGCTGAGGGTACAGACAAATGATCAGACCCCAGAATGATGAATTTGGGTTTTTCCTGAGCATACCAGAGTGATTCCCATCCCAAGGGACAGCCTGGGGTTTTAAGGACAGTTTCACTTTTTCTATGGAGCAATCCCAGGAAAAGGAAAATCTGCAAATTCGGCATAAAGAAAAACCAGACTTTTCATTTAAGGCACACTTATCCCTTGAGTGCTGCCTACAGGATATCAGCACTTGGCTTGTGACCATCTGTAATAAGATAATGAATATCAAATATGAATTTTCTTGGCCAGCTCTCTGGTTTTGACTAATTTTCTTTTCCTACAATTGCATTTTTTCCCCCAGCGTGCAGTGCCAAGCATAGCACCTTAAAAATGCAACGAGTCAAGAGTTATGGTTCCTTTCTTTTTTTGGTGTGTGAACAATACCCACCAGTCATTCAGGGCTGAGAATTTGAGGCAAATAAAATAAATCCATAGCTACTGGTTCCTTCCACTCTCCTCAGGTGTTTCCAAGAAGCCTCTGTTACTCCTGCACCATTTCTGTGTCTTCCTCTTCTCCAGGGTTCTCCCACACTCCTGAGTCAGCCCATGTTCCCAGGAACTTCTCGATTTTTTAGGAGCCATTAATATTAACAGTGTAGTGGTTTCCAGTGTGGCAAATAATATATCCATGTGGCAAATGTTATGTCAAACTACAGATCCCCCACCAAAAATTATACAAAGAACCCCAAAGAGATTTCAGCAACTCCTCAAGACCAGTCTGTGGGATTTCTATCAGACAAAAAACTACCAGAACTCCCAGGATTATAAATGTTTGAGGGGGGAAAAAGCAATATGAAGTATTCAAATTTTAGTGTCAGACGTCTACTTCTGTATTTTCCTCGGTCCCAGACCTACAGATGCTGGGAAGTCAGAAAAATTTGCGAATGAGGCAGGCAGGAAAGCCAAGAGACAACCCCAACCCTACCTGAAATTATCCCTCTGTCTTCTGTCCTCCCTTCCGAGCCACACAAACACCTGGGGAATGTTGGGTGGGATGGGAGAGCTCTCCCCGTCTCAAACAGAAATTTAAACATAACTCACAGAATTTCACGTTGCCAGGAATCTCTCAATCAGGGAAAGGCAATTTAATGGAATAATTCCACTTTTTAAACTGTCGATAAAATCAAATATAAATTTTCTTTTTCCCCTCTTAAAAAGGAAAACCAAAACAAAACCTAAAGCGAGGCCAGTCGTATTTCATAAATCAACGGGCTTTAGGAAATCTCAAAATGTAAATGGGATTTTTCTTTTCCAACTTGTCAGCAGAAGCAAAGGTCCTGCCAACATAAACCATCAACACATACTTGTCTGAGAAATTGTGATGCTGAAGCAAAACTTGGCTGGGATAGCACTATATGAAACTATTATATATTATTCTGCTGCACTATTCAGGGGAAACTAAGTAAATTGATAAACCTGAGATCTGCGAGTGCAATTAAACATTTGGTTTTAATGAAGCTCAAAGTTCTGCTCATTTCTAAACAATAATAGTAAAAAGCTCTATTACCACCGGCAGAGGAATGTAGATGTCCTGAGCTGGTGAGAAATTAATTAGAGGGCAATCATGCACACACACAAAATATTCACTTCAAGTCTGTCCCTGCCCACAGACACTGCGGTGCTCCTGAAAACCTCCAGGCCCTTCATTCCACAATTAATGTTACAGCACAGAAGGACAGGGGCTGATCCCTTCCGTGGATTTCAAGGAGTTTTAGGTGAAAAAGGACCAGAATTGGAGCCTCGTGACCCTGGAGTGCAGGGCTGCACAACAGGCGCCGCCTCAGGGGGTGATCTGTGCTCTGAGAGGGCATTTTTATTTATTTTTATTGTACATTCTACATTCCCAGCGCTCTGTATAACAAATTCCCAGGCAAGTAAGCAGGCAAACAAACAAAAGAGGAAGAAAAATGAAGTGGTGAATGAGGACTTCACTTTCAGGCTGTTTTAATAAGTTGCAGATGGATACTATGGGGATAAATGAGCAGAGTGATCTATTGACTGTTTTTCTAATAGAGCTGATATTTAGATTTTTTTTCAAATGGTTTGGTCATTCTTTAACTTTAAAGGACTGGGAAATACAGAGAATGGGAGCCTGGAGGTAGATGTGCTCCTGTCTTCACCACTGCCCCTGGACACCTCTTTCCGCAACAACTCCCCACCTCTAAAATGGAGGGAATTTTAGTATCCACAGAAAAAAAAAATATTATCATTGATGAAGAGCACAATAGGAGAGCCAAAGAATCCCATCAGCCTGCCCCACTGCACAGCAGGATTCTATTAAAATAACAAATCTGACCCAAATGGGAGCAGCATCTCAAAGGGCGGTGGCAGCAGCAGCACCGCTGGTTTTACATCTGCAGGAGTGGTGGAGGTGTTCTCACCCACACACATCATCCCTCACACAGCTCCCATCCCTGCCAGAGCCTCTCATGGACCTGAAAATACATCCTCTGAAATGGAATCACGGCCAGAGGCTCCTGCAGCACACACCTCATCCCTCCTCAGTGCAGGACAGATCGACCTGCAACGCTGATTCCTGGAATTCCTGCAAGGAGCTGCTTGGATGGGAGCAGAAAATGCAATTTCAGGAACAGCAATTGTGTTGTCAAAGAGAGTGTCACATGTGGGGAAAGGAAAGGAAAGGAAAGGAAAGGAAAGGAAAGGAAAGGAAAGGAAAGGAAAGGAAAGGAAAGGAAAGGAAAGGAAAGGAAAGGAAAGGAAAGGAAAGGAAAGGAAAGGAAAGGAAAGGAAAGGAAAGGAAAGGAAAGGAAAGGAAAGGAAAGGAAAGGAAAGGAAAGGAAAGGAAAGGAAAGGAAAGGAAAGGAAAGGAAAGGAAAGGAAAGGAAAGGAAAGGAAAGGAAAGGAAAGGAAAGGAAAGGAAAGGAAAGGAAAGGAAAGGAAAGGAAAGGAAAGGAAAGGAAAGGAAAGGAAAGGAAAGGAAAGGAAAGGAAAGGAAAGGAAAGGAAAGGAAAGGAAAGGAAAGGAAAGGAAAGGAAAGGAAAGGAAAGGAAAGGAAAGGAAAGGAAAGGAAAGGAAAGGAAAGGAAAGGAAAGGAAAGGAAAGGAAAGGAAAGGAAAGGAAAGGAAAGGAAAGGAAAGGAAAGGAAAGGAAAGGAAAGGAAAGGAAAGGAAAGGAAAGGAAAGGAAAGGAAAGGAAAGGAAAGGAAAGGAAAGGAAAGGAAAGGAAAGGAAAGGAAAGGAAAGGAAAGGAAAGGAAAGGAAAGGAAAGGGCCATTGGCATGGGTACCAATTTAGTGAGCACATTTTATAGCACCCTGCAGCAAACAGAGAGACAGGAAAAGAAGATTTAAATGTGCACATCCCACAAAATGCCAGAAGCAGAGTGGAAGGAGAAGGGTAGGGATCATCCTCATCCTTGTCCTGGCACTGATCCCTGTGCTCCTGGGGACCCTGAGCACACTGTGGTCAAGGCTGGACACGATGTTCATCTGAGATCACAGAGGTGACCCTGAGCAGGAGCTGCTGCCCTGAAATAAGAAGCCTACAGAAGCTATGAAACCCCAGAAAGTGAATGGTTTTTAATGTTGAGCTCCAAATCCTCCAGGAGTTCCCTGGTCAGATAAATTACAAACCATGCAGGATGTTTATATGAACTAAAAGCTCTTCAGAAAGCATGGAGGAAAAGATCACGTCCAAACCAGTGCTGGGATTTTCTCCTAACTTAACTTTTGGATGAAATCTCTCCTTCTGTGGGAAAATGATGCTTGAGGAGTTGTGAGGAATTCACATTTCTTTTTCTCACTGGTTTCCTACTTCCATTCCTTTTTTGAAATTGTTGATGTCTGGAGTGTCACATTTAAATCCCCTCCTCAGCTGACTGTGTCTGGGCTGCAGTGAGTTCAGCCAGACCATCTGAAAAATGGTATTGGCAGCCTTGGGTACCACAGCTCTGCAATCCCAGTGAAAATGAACATCTATTCAATTCGGGGCCTTCTCCCCATCCCTGTCACTGTGGGCTCTGCATCTTCCAGCTGCTGATCAGGCTGGACAATGACTGAACACTTTCTGGGTTAATTATCAAACAATTGGGGAAAATATCTTAGGATTTTCAAGTGCGTTTTGGTCTTTCAGAAGGAAAAGGCTTCCTGGGAGATTTCCATCCTCAGGCTGCTGAGGAATTTTTGGGAGCAGCGCTCAAGCTCCCCCCATCTAAGGGGTCACTGCAGATGGTTTTGCAGCTGCACATTCCCACGGCAGAGTCCTCTGCCAGCCCCTGGGCCAGGGAGGTCTGTGCCCTTCTCCAGGCTGCAGAGCTGGCTGTATTCAGCACTCACAGGGAGAGTAATCAGGGAAAAATCATCCAAGTCTAAACAAATTTATCACAGAAGACGTGAGCGGTGGCCACAGGCCAAAATGATTTGTTAAAAACTTGAAGAGCCTCTGAGCTGGGTAAACAGAAGGATATTTCCTGAGGACAGGAAGGAAATGGTTCAACTCTGCGGTACCTTCACCTTCCCACAAGCTCTGACAGTCTAGCTGGCTCTCTGATCCAGATGGACACACAGAAATCCTGATTAGCCATTGTTCCCTTTTGTGCACTCAGCATTTCCCGAGCCCTCTGTGCCATTCAGCTCCTCCTTCTCGAGGAGCAGCAGGATACAGATGAAGGCAGGATTGTATTCTCCTCTAGCCTGCATTTTGGGCAGCTCTCAGTGTCAATCCCACCATTTCTGCCATTGTGCTCCTAGGGAGCAAGGAGTTTGAATGTGTGAGGATGTAACAGAGCTGAAAAATCGGGGCGTGTTTGAGAGAGCTGAACCTCCTCCTCTCTCTCCTCTTCATCTCTCACCCCTCTGTCTGCCTGATCAACCTAAACCTCAGCTTTCAGATTTCACACAATTCTCCCTCATCACAGAACAACCACGACATGTTCAGGAGCTGAAAACACATCTCAACTGCTCGGCCACCTGCAGGGAAGACCTTGATGGCTGGGGAGGTCAGAGCAAGGTTCCTCCAGCTCAGAGGCTCCTCCGTGGCCTTGGCCAGCAGCAGGAACTCAGGGGTGAGAGATGAGAGCAGAGCGAGCAGCCCCAGCTCTGAGAGCAGCAGTGTCAGGGACAGCTCAGCCCTGCAGAGGCTCCCTGAGCTCCCCTTCCCAAATTGTCACATCTCCTTGGAACCCAGTGATACTTTTTACAGACACCCACCTGTGACAGCCCAGCTCTTCGTTATGAGAATAAAAAAGTGCTTTCCTTTGCTCTAAAGTTTCAGTTGCTGTCTCCTGATTTTGAGGTTATGAGGAATGCTCAGTAATTGTCCCCTCTCTGGGGTGACATTCGACCTCGTTTCATCGTGCTCCTTTTCTCCGTCATCTCCTTTCGAAAGTGACAAACCCTGGTCTATTTTCTCTCCTTGGATAAAAGCTGCTCCATGCCTTTGATCACCATTTTTGCCCTTCTCTGTTCCTTTTCTGGATATAATGCCGCTTCCTCTTCTGAGATGGAGCAGGGGAGGGGAAAACAAGAACTGCATGCAGAACTCAAGACGTGAGCGCTCTGTGGATTTATAAAGTGGTAATGAGGGTTCTTGTTTTATCCTCTATTTCTGTCTCAGTAATTCCTATGATCCCTTCTGCTTCTTCGACTGCTGCTGAGCACTCAGGCTTCAGAGCACACTGAAATGTGGAACCTATTCTTGATGAGTAGTTTCATGTCTTTTAATGAACTCTGCTGCTCTGGGGGAAACGCAAAGCCCCTGCCTATCGACAGCTGGAGCAATGCCCGAGGTGCCTGTCTGTTGGGAGGGGGAGGATATTGCTTCTCCAGGATTTCAGAGGGCTGACAGCATGCACTTCCTTTCATTAGATGCTTTTCAGGCACTTGAACCCCAGCTCCACGCGGCAGCTGTGTGAGGTAGGTAAGAACCATTAAATGGATTTCACAGATGGAGAACCTGAGACAGAGAGATTTGTCTGATTCACTTAGAAACTGTCACCAAGCCAGGAACAGAGCCTGAAAACGAGACCTGGCCTCCCTTCCAACAGCTGCTGCAGTGAAAGGGCTGCTCCAGGGACTGTCCCCACCTGGGGCTCCATGGCCACACAGTGCCTCATGTCTCTGGAGTCTTTACCATGCTGAGGAAAAACAAGAGCTCCTGCTCCAGCAAGTTGGTCACAGGTACATTATCCTATCCTGTCCTATCCCATCCCATCCATATTTATTCTTTCAAGCTAGCAAAGCTGCCAGCAAAGTCAGCCATGAAGCTCTTTTGGATTCTCCATTTTTTGCAGCAGCCTGTGGTCTCGTGGAAGGCGTCCCTGCCCGTGGCAGGGCACGGATCTGATGATCTTTCAGTCCCCTCCAATCCAAACCAATCTGTGTTTCTGAGATCAAGCACAGGCAGTGTCTGGGATTTATTGCTGTCTGGGAGTTGTTGCTGTCTGGGAGTTGTTGCCGTTGGTTGCTGGGCTGTGGAACAGGTTTGGAGCAGTGAACCAACGGGCACAGAACTTTTACCACAAACCCTTCTCACCCATGGACGCTCTGTTTACCAACCTCAGCAGCGAAATGGGCACAGAAACTGAGATTTATCCTCATCTGGTCTCCTGCTAGAACAGAACATGCACTGCAAAGGGAATTTCTGACACTTTGCACTGGAAAAGGTGCAGCTCTGCTTTCCCTGCAGAGGAGGAACTAATCCTGGCAGTTGGCACTTTGGGGACTTGTCTGCAACAGAGTCAGGGAAATGTCCCTGCCAGTATCTGCTGTCTTGACATATCTGAACCACCTAGAACTGGGAAACGGCTCTGGGAGCTCCACAATTGTAAAGAGAGCACTTGGAGAAGAAAGAAAAGACTTCTAAATGTGGAGAAGGGTATTTTCTCTAGAGAGTGATTAATTTCCAGGCAGCTCTGGAACAAAGACATCAATGCAGACCCTGTCCTACAAATTTCCCCCGTGCAGCTTGCAGCATTGTGATCCTTTAACTAAAATCCTGAGAGCTCTGCATTAGATTTTTACAAATATTTTTAAATTCTGGGTAAATTCACAGCGAGAATGACAGATAAACGCTGACTGTTCATGCAAGGGGTTTATTAAACTTTTGGAAAATGTTGGATCCGTAGTGAAGCACCCATAAAGCCCCTTTCTGTGTGGGAATGAGCCCAAGGAATCCCATCCCCTACAGCAAATGGGGCATTCCCAGAGGGTCGGGCGTCCTGGGATCAAACTGCTCCCTTACAAAACCCTTGACAACACCACTATTGCACAAAATGCAAAATCAAGGGGAAAAGATTCCAGCTACTCCTGCTGTTTGCAGATAAATCAAACTCAGAAAAGGCTGAGACAGCTGGAAATCTGACAGGAAAACTGTGTTTTCCAGGGAGAACGCTCGAGCCAATTTACAGTTAATTACTATGATTTGGAACAGCTCTGTGAGTAAATACCAGTCTCTGATTGTCCAAGTAAGAAAGATAATTGTTTCCTGAACTGTATCCATTGTGTACTCGAAATGTTGTCAGCCCATTCCTTTGTCAAACTCGGAAGAGGTTTGGTTTTCAGCGATAGGAATCTGCTACTCTGCTGTTGGCAAGCAGCTAAAATCTAAAAGTTGAGCATCTTACCTGCCATAAACACAGTCACTGAGCTCCACAACCACGCAGATTCTCTGTATCGGAGAATCTTTGATCCTGATTTCTAAAGCCTCTCCCAATGACGGGGCTGCTGGACAATGAGTGATTTCACAGCTGGCAAAGCCGTGCCGACAGCGCTGCTGAAATTGTTCTGAGGACAAAGAGGCCTGGAAAGGCACTGGGCACTGCCAGTGTGAAAATGTGCCAAGAAAAGGGCATGGAGAGGGATGGGCAGCATGAGGGAAAGGCTGGCTCTTGGAAAACCCCTCAAACCGGGTTATCTAGCCTTTGTTTTTTCTCCTCAGGTCAACTAGAGGGGAAATGATTATAGGGATTCATCCAACATTTGAAAAAGAGATAGCAGCATGGAATCATTTGTGTTGGAGAAGCTGTCTAAGGTGACTGAGCCCAATCATCCCCCAGCACTGCCAAGGCCACACTGCCCCGTGTCCCCAAGTGCCACATCCACACGGATTTTAAATCCCTCCAGGCATGGGGACTCCAGCACTGCCCTGGGCAGCTGGGCCAGGCCTGGACAAACCTTTCCATGAGGAAATTGTTCCCAAAAATCCACCCTGAGCTGCCCTGGCCCAGCCTGAGGCCGTTCCCTCTGCTCCTGTCCCTGTTCCTGGAGCACAGCCCGACCCCCCCGGCTGTCCCCTCCTGGCAGGGACTTGTGCAGAGCCACCAGGGCCCCTGAGCCTCCTTTGCTCCAGGCTGAGCCTTCCCAGCTCCTCAGGGATTCTCCAGCCCCTTCCCAGCTCCTCAGGGATTCTCCAGCCCCTTCCCAGGCCCCCTCAGCCCCTCCTGGGGCTCCAGCCCCTTCTCCAAGATTGATTCATTCATAAAAAGACAAACCAAGCACTCGGGAGCTCAAACATTGTTGGAATCTTGGCTCACCTGAGTCCTGAGCAGGTGCTGAGGCTGACGGAAGATTCAGGATATCCCTGGACCCGGCCGTGGTAATAGCAGTGACCCTGTGCAGGAAGAGAAAACATTTTTGTGGTCACAAATTCTCTTTGCTCCTGGGTTTCCAGTTCTTTTATTTCAAGGTGATTATCAGTCTCAGGCCACAGCATTCAAATCACACTGACAGCACCTTTCCTGTCCCACCAAATATTCTCTGTGCTCAACAGGCCAAACAACTCCTAAATGGAAACCCGGGGTGCTTCCTAAAAGCTCACAGGAGGTTTTTTAATTTGGTTTTGTGTTTTTCTTTATAAAAGGATCAATAATGTTAAATTTGTATGACTGATCCCCTTTTTATTTATTTATTTATTTGTTATTTATTTAAAGCTACAATACCAAATACTTTATAAAATTAACTAGATGAACAAATCAGCTGCTGCATTTCCCTGCTTTCTGTAAAGACCCCCTATTTTTATCTAAGGGCATTTAAATCTGGGTATCCCTATAGCAGATAGGTATGTAAAAAGAGAAATACAACAAAGCCAATCCCTACCCTATAACTTGAAAAAAAAATCACAAAGCAAATGAAAGGGAGGAGAAACAGGTTGGAAAGGAAATTTTTTATTGAAGTACCCAACCAAGTAGCTGCATGATATTAAAAACAACCAAGAATAAAGGGGGTCTTCTATTTTGAGAGACAACAGTCCAATTTCATTTTGTGGCTGGGTTATTATATTTCTTTAATAATCCACTGCTTGCAAAACACACACAGAAGGTTTCTAAGCACATCCACATATCTGTCTGGAATCAAGGCTAATTTTATTGTTGACTAAAGATGATATTGCATCCCCAATTATGTGCCTGGCTGGAAAGCAAGGATTGTGTGGTGTCCAGCGTTTCTTTTCTCTTGGTCCTTTGAATGCCACCTGGAAACTGCAAACTCTGCTGTGAAAGGTTCCTATCTGATTAGTGAAGGGAAGTTATCAATGCTGCAAGCTCTCAGTCATCTCCCCGTGCCTTTCTGTGGCTTGGTTCATTATTGCATTAATTAACCTTTCCAGCCTGGGGCACGGTTTTCACTCACAGCAGACTTCTAAAAAACACCTTGATTTCAGTGAGGAAAGCAACAGTGTGGGCAAGAAGGATTGATTCAGACAGAAATTTTCTGCAAGTAAGTTTATGCCAGGAAAAATGTTTGTTTGATTTCCAGCACGAGCAAGTGAACACAGACCAGCCAGCTCCGACTTTCTAAATACAAATCTCAGTGGCTTTTTTCAGTGGAAGAAATCACAAAAACAAGGTGAGAGTGTTTTATCTTGGGCATTTTTATCACCAATCCTCATAAAGAGTCAGTAACACATTAGCAAAGATAACGCCACACTAGAAGGGAGAGAGTCACAGATTTAATTTTTTTGGGAGGTGGCCACTTCAGTCACAATTGCTATGGGTGCCAAAGATTGCAGTGTGGCTGCACTATTCCACTTTATTTCAGTGTTATCAGTTCCACACATCCAGCTGATAGAAGAAAAATCAACGCCCCCTCCCCACTCAAGCAATGAGTCTCTCAGATCCTAAAACCAAAAATTATTCGCTCAAACCAAAACCAAAATAGGTTTATTCGCATTGCTGAAAGCAAGCATGAGGCAGAGGTGAAGCTCAGAGCTCCTGAGACAGAAATCTTTGGTTTGAGTCTCACCAGAGCCGAGCACAGGAACGGGGAGGGGAGCCAATATCTCAGCCCACGCAGCTGCTGCTGTGGTCCAGCTGTCCTTATCTAAGAGTGAATTATGGCAAAGGGCCTGATTCCTTTCCCTCTCCACATACAACTTGTCATTTTATTAACTCTGAGCTCCTGGTTGTGGCCCATTTCACAATTTCTCTGAGATCCAGCTACGTGATGCCAAAGTTCAATATCGAAAATGTAAACTTATCAGAGCATGGCCTGCAACGGGACTGGAGAAAATTGATTTCTAGCTCAGTAGCTCCACTGAATTGCAGGATTTTTTTTACTGCTATCAAATCTTTTTATTCCTACAAACTAGTATATAAAATGGGTGACCCCTTAAAAACAAATAATTACCAAGGCTGATCCATCATACTTAAACTGTACTCTACCCTTGCTTGAGATCATTTAATACATAGCAGCTTTTGACAATTTTCCAGGTGCTGTCAATTGAAAATTAACCTAGACACTGGCTCGTGTGCTATAGAACTGCCCAAGTGACAGCTCCACAAACCTGCCTGGCTTTGACCTCCAAGCAGAATTTGACTAAGCAACTTCTCAATGGAAAATCGGATTTGGTTTCAACTCCAGCCTGTATTGATGTCCTCAGTGAAGAAGAGATATAAAAATAAAATTGGAGACTTATCTTTTCTCAGCCGTATTGCAGCATTTAATGAAAAATGAACGCGCTGATCTCTCTTTTTTAGGCAGCAAAATGCACTGTCGTTATTAATCATGACTTACTTTGCCATTATGCAAACAGATATTGTATTTTAGCAAGGAAAACCTGTCATTAGCTGTAACATACTCCTGTTAACGCAGGTAAATCTCTAAAAGACTCCTGTGCTTCATTTATTTCCTTTAACTTCCTCCAGGAGCCTCTGCAGCCTTCCTGCCTCTAAAACAAATGACAATTTTCTCCGGAGCTGATTTTGAAGGAGATATGAGCACCCAGCAAAATGAAAGTGCTGCAAGCTTTCAAAGTGATTGCTTTACTTGAGGTGTCTGCAGCTATAATGGAGATGCTTTTTCAGAACTAAGATGTTATGCAGAGAAATAATTCCTTCCCCTGATCCCAGCAGAGCCCATTATGGATGGGAACACAAAGCACGGTGTCTCTGCTGACAGTGTCAGTAAGTAAATACCAAAACATAACAAATACTTTATGGGACTTAGGCAGATAAAAGATAAGCTTTGTAATTAAAAAGACTTGCTGCATTATTTCTAATTAAGGCGTTCATGCTGTCAGAGGACAAAAAACGTTCCTGCCTCAAGGCCTTTTTATTTGTAAAATGCAGGTTTTAACTGCTTATTTTAACAAGCCATATTTTGTATATTTCCATATTTATACATGTACATGAATATACACATACATGCACACAAATACAAGAATGAAGTACATCCACAACACAACACTTATGGCCTGGATTTAAAAATAAACCAAAAATAAACCAAACCAATACCCTCACCCATCACTTCCCCAGTGAGGAAAGACACCCAAGCCTCCCAACCTCTGACATGAACCTCTGCACTCTGGAAATCAGATATTTAGGGCTTTTTTTCCAAACAGAACCAGGGCTTTTCCTCCATAACTGATCAGCCATGACAGCCATAATTATCAAATTTCAATGGGTCTATTTCCAAGAAGCTGGAAAAAACCACCAAACCCCTCACAAATTTTAAAAGTCACCTGGTTCAAACCCCAGAGCTCGCCTTTAAAGCCTGCCTCTAAAAACTCATGTAGGATCAGAGCAGTCACAAAGACACTGAAGGCAGCAGTAAAAAAGGATCACACGTTGAGCTGTTTCATGCCAGGGCTCAGATCCTGGCAGAGAACATTTTGGATTTTAAGGATGAAGCATCATCCCCTGCCCAGGACAGCCCAACCTTACCGTGAGATTGCGCGTCAGAACCACGTCAGTGCCGTCCTGCGAATAATGGGTCTCTGTGAAGCCTCTGGCCAGCAGCCCCCTGGAAAAAACAGAGCACACGGAACATTGAGGCCACCTCACCTTGCATTTATCCTCTGACAGTTCTGTTTGAGATAAGGATCAAAGCCAGGCATGAAGGATTCAGTGACCACGGGGAATAAGGGAGAACAGAGCTCCAAATGTTGAAGCCGAACACTTCCCGTGGTAATCGTGAATAGGCTGCAAGCTTCCAGACTCTTTTCTCTTCCAAATGTGTGCCAGCACATTTCAGCTGAATCTTCCATGTAATTTTCAACACACTGTAGGTTAAATGGGAAATCTGGGGTTTAGAGTATTGTTAAGTAATGGGTGGTTTGTTGAAAAGGGAAATGTTTTCCCTGTGTTCCTTATTTTCCCATCTAATCTGTTGAACTCATCAGCAAGTGACCACCCAAAGACTAATTTAGCACTTGGTGAGTGAAACAAACTCCTCCTGTTGACACTCCAGGGAAAAACACTGCATGAAGATCCCAGAATTTACAGCACTGGATTTATCCTGCTCATCTGGAAGGACGTTCATGAATGGAAATGTAACGATTTCACAGGAGACCGCGCAAGATCATGTCTGGGATGAGGCAGTTTGTTCCCAATCTCCCCACACTTCCCCTCCTGCCTTTGGCAATGAGATAAAAAATTTGGACTTGAAAATGTCATTTTCCAGGAATCTCCAGGGAGGGGCATGTGCGTGACAACCACAAAAACTTCTCTTTTTGTAGGGAACTCATGGAAGAGGAAAAGCTGCATCTGCCTCTTTGTTAAAAAAAAACAAACCAAAACAAAGCAAAAAACCAGAAAGAAGCCTTGCTATTGATCTATTTTCAACTCCTTATCTAAAGAGCACTTCTAACAAAGCCAGAAAGAGGAACAGTCATTCACATTTACTCCTCTGGTAGGGTTTGAGTTGTGCTGCTCCTCACAAACATCCTCGAGTTTTGACAAAATTCCTGCTGAACTGCAAAAGCACAACATAGAAGGAGCCAAGAGATAAATGGCACCATCACCTTCAGGAACTGGAGAGTGTAGAGTATGGAAATGCCTGGCTCTGCAATTCACAACGGGAATTTTGTTCCACCTCAAGGAGGTGTTTCTCCCTCGGGTTGTTCGCTGGAACAAACCAGGCCCTTTCTTTTATTTGAAGCTGGTTAATGCTGCACCCTGGCAAATATTGTGGGGAGAACCATTACCCAGTCGTGGTACGCATTTCTTGTGTTCGTATAAACACTGTAACTCCAGCATAAACACACATTTCATTTTCAAATTAATTACATTAATTTGCATCACATTGATATCCAGTGCCTCCATCAGGATCTGGTTGTGCCAGGAACTCTACAAACACTTATTAGGGAGAAAACCCAGCTTTCAAAGTCTGTGTCTTGAGGTAGAAAAGAATGAAACAAGACCAAAAACAAAAAAGAAAAGGAAAAAAAAAAAAGAAAATAAGGAAGTAGCAAGGCAAAAAATGAAGCCCCAACACATTATAGTGAGCATTCAAGCAGAGATTCTCACATTTAACTTTTAAATTTTTCAGCTGGTGGGAAATATTAGCATATTAATAGATATGGGATGTTAAAACTCTGCAGCATTTGGTAGGTTTGTAGGAACTGGATCTCGGGCAACCACCACACCCACAGCAGGATTTGGGTGCCCCACCACACATCTCATGTTGATTTAGATACACAATAATAAATTAACACACGATAATAAATTACACCGGCCAGCTCCACAGGGACAGAGGACACCTGAGCACAGTGGAGATCTCAGCTCTTGTGCCTGCAGCCCCCACAAACCCTACCAGGAGCAAGCGGGGCTGTATCCAACAATCATGGAATGCTTTGGATGGGAGGAGACCTTTGAGATCTTCCAGTGCCACCCCCTGCCAGGCGGGGACACCTCCCACTGTCCCAGCTGCTCCAAACCTCAATGTCCAGCCTGGCCTCGGGCACTGCCAGGGATCCAGGAGCAGCCACAGCTGCTCTGGGCCTCCTCACAGGGGACAATTCCATCCCAAAATCCCATCTAAAGCCACCCGGAGTCAGTTTGGAGCCACTCCCCTTGCCCTGGCACCACACTCTTGCAAAAAGTCCCTCCCTGTTTCCTACTGTGTCATCATCACAAAAAGCTGCTTTCATAATTAGCTATTATAATTATATTATTATTATTATATATTATTAAATTATTAATCTAGCAATGCTAAGTTCTGCACTTAGCAGGCATTAATTGCCTTAAAAAGGCAAGATCCCATCGCTGAAGCCAGCAGAGTTTCACAGTGCAGTTTTTGGGAGTGGGATTTCATCCAGGACAGGACAGTGAGTTTCATTTAATGGGACAAAGTCCAGGTAAAGGTAACAGATGTAGCAGAAGGGCAGAGTGATTGAACAACACACTTGCTTTGTGCTCTGCTGTCTGCAAGGTGTTTGACAGCAGCGATGACAAAGGTGACCTTTCTGCTGTTGTTCATTCTGCTCTGAGGCACAGATTCAGAAAACACTTCACAGACCTGTAAGTTTGAATACCAGAAGGGATTTGTGATCACCAGCCTGTCCTGCCCCATTACAGCAGTCATTTGACCCGAGTTTATCTTCTGCTACAACGACAGGGAAGGAACCAGATCCGTTTTCCTCCTGCAAAGAGCTCTTGCCTCCGTTTCCCGTGAAGATGGAGCTATCACAAACCTGGCAGGGTTTTAACCAAGCCCAACCTAAACCCACTGCACTCTGTATCTATTCCAACTGTGCCAACGTTCAGTTTCCAGCCACTGGGTTGGCTCCATTCCCTCACATCGGAGCTTTGTTTTTGTTTGAGTCTTCCACAGAAAGTTCCTCCCACTAAAGTGAGGAACTGCGGTGGGTAAACAAATCCCTGGTGTCAGCAATGTCCTGTCAGGACCAGAGTTTGATACAGCTCCTGAAAACACCGGCTGAAGGTAAGAATTCCCAGTGTGAGCTGTGAAAGGCTGGTAAGAGCACCAGGGTGATGGAATCCCACTGCAGGATGAACCCAAGGAAAGCAAAAGAATGTCCCAGTGTGGAACACAGAGCTGTGGCTGCCCTGCATCCCTGGCAGTGCCCAAGGCCAGGCTGGATTTGGGGCTGGGAGCAGCTGGGACACTGGAAATGTCCCTGCATGGCAGGGCTGGGAATGGATGGGATTTCAGGCCCTTCCCAACCCAAACCACTCTAGGATTCCATGATATCAAACCATGGCGATTTCACCTGCTACTTTGGAAAAGAGGACGGCTTTTCATGAGTCTGCACTAACCCTCCTGCAGTTTGGAAACAGACACATCAGTGCTGAGACATCTGCTTTGCTGCTGCCAGCCTGAGATGAGGCAGGGAAAGGTTTTCCCCACACTGCACAGGGTCAGGACTGTTATTGTTATAGCTATAATTTACAATTTATTTTTTTTTTAATTAAATTAAAACAAAAGGGGAGGATGTGGGAAATCTATAGAAAATACTGTGAGTTTAATTAGCGTGTCCAGTCTGATAACCAGGACCCTTGGCAGACGCAAACAGAAATTTAAAGAGTACAATCTGAGTGGATTACTACTCAGGTGCCAGGAAGAGGGAGATTGAATCAACCTTCTGCAAGCAAGGAATGTTTGTCAAATGCATGAGTTTTGTGTTTTGTAATGTTTAACAGAAAGATTGTAACAAGAGATTATTAACGCTATGGAATAGTATAAAAGCTTTTGGAAACCTCAGTAAAATGGAATTGTGATCATTGAATTGGGGTCCCTGTCTCACTGCAATCGTCGATACAGGACCTCAGGGACACTGCCAGGGAGTCCAGCAGTTCCTGGTATAGGAAGGAGCTTTTATCCCCACTTGCAAATTGTCCAATATCCTAAAAGCTGTGCAGCTGGGTATGCAGGGCTGTACCCAGGGACAGGGAGGCATTTCTTGACAAGTTATGAAAATGAAGTGTAACAAGCACTCAAATTCCACTACTGAGTGTGCCCCACTTCACTTTCCAATTATGGCAGTAATGTTGAACATACCAAACAATCAATCCAGCATATGTATCTATTAGGTAATTTAATTACCCTCCCACCCCCCCAAAGATATACAATATAATGGATGGATTTACATTTCTGGTTTCGACACAGAGTAAAGGAGATTAATAGAGGAAAGTAAATTAATTTAGATGGCAAGCTACTTAACCTAATTGGATCAATGTAATTCTGAAAGAGCAGGGATCAAAATAACATTAATATATCATAGAGCAATTCATCACCATGTCTGGAGTTTCAAATGTTGCCAGCTACAATGCTCAGCAGCACCAGATGATTATCAATACTTTGCCCTGCACGAAGAGACAGAAACAAATGCTGTGGAGAACTGCCTCAGCTGCTTGATGTGATTTTAAAAAATCAGCTGAAACGACACTACAGCTTTCTCATCGATGCTCCAAAGATGTAGTTTGTAAGTAATTGTGCTCAAAGAACTGCCAAAGTGCAGTTCTTGAGCAGAATATTTACAAACCTGTCACTGTGTTTATCAGCACAGTGGTTTTTTGACATTTCACAGGATCACAGGATGGGTTGGGAAGGAGGGGACTGTAAAGCCCATCCAGTTCCACCCCGTGCCATGGGCACGGACTCCTTCCACTAGACCAGGCTGTTCAGGATCAAATTTCCCAGAGCCAGATGAAAAAGTAGAATCTTTCATGGCCCAGAAAGATAAATTTTATGCCTCCTGATCTCTGCCAGATACAGCACAGGCTCCCTCATCCTTTTAAAGTTAGCAGAAAGCTTCCATGACAGACTTGCTGAAACATTTTCAGGTGTCAAGTAAGTAACCTAAGCCTCAGAGAATATGATGAATGTTATTTAAACTTCTAATCCTCACCTTCCTGGCCCCCCACAAGGTGAAATCCGAGGTGGTTTGTTTGGGGAGGGGAAAAATGTCCTGGTTCAAGCACATCAAATTTTTTTTCCTCAATCCCTTTAATGACAGGAGTGGTAATTTAACACACTGCCTCTCACTTGCAAATGAGAAAATCAGTCTCTGCTCTCCAGGCGCCGATATTTTATTTCAAAAGGTTATAATGATATTTCATCACCCAGGGAGAGTCAGACAGACAGTCACAGGAGTCAGAGATGGAAAAAAATCGAGTGGGTCATACAGGGAGCCTCCTGGAAGCCAAGTGTGCCACACATCAAACCAGGTTCTGCCTCATCGAGCTGCAAATGTCAGGAGCAATGCTGATCCCACCGCTTTCCAGGGGAGATCACTCTGCATTCCAACAGCTGTTACTGTCATGATGCATTTCCCAAAATCCAGCCTTTTCTAGTTTTTCCTAGCCCACTTCTTTCACCAGCTGAGACAACTGCTTTCCTTCGTGGTACATCTGTCATTTACACGGGTGCACATTATTATCAAATTGTCCCTCAGCCATCCAGGCACCACGCACAGAATGTCAGGCTGGAAAAAAGGACAAGAGCTGTGCACTCCTCGTGTCAGCGCTGCTCAGGAAAAATCATCTCAGCAGGAGCAGACCCTGGGGTTCAGCATCACAGCTTTGGTTACCTGGTTTCTCCGTAGCGGAGAGAAGGTGCTGTGCCCTGCTGAGCTCCGGAGAGGCACAAAACACTCTGTGTGCTCTCAAAGCTGATTTTCTGCTTCCCCTTGGCTTTGCTCTGCAGCTCTGTGCAGTCACTCTGCTTTAGGAGCTGCTGCTCTAGGAAGAACATTGAATATCTTATGACTTTGTGGGGGACAGCAGTGAGGTGCTGCTCACACACTCCCCTGGCCTTTACTCAGACTTTTTACTCCGTCTTGTCCTTCCCAATGGTCAAGTGCAAGCACTGCCTCACTCTGTTACACGAACTCTTATTAAAACCCCTCTGGTGATGCATTTCAAACCTTTCCTACATCTGGGGGAGGTGAAGAGACTGAAACAGGACGGTGAACAGGCAGTTATAAAAAATGCCATTTATTCTGCCTGCTGACACCAGCCTACTCCATTAATTCTTAAGCATCTCCATTCAGGTCACTTTGACCTTTACACTGAAATTAGTTGTTATTTCTTCAATTGCTGCATTTTTTTCCCAGGTACATCCAGAGGAATAAACAAGTCTGTTAAACCCGGTGCCTCTGCCACGGTGGTCTCAGTGCCAGCACTCACAAAGGTGATGTTCACAGAGGTGTTTTTCAATTCTTATTTCCCATTACAATGTAAAAAATGACTTCAGCATGGGTAATGAGTTTCCCATGCACAGGTACCTAACGCCATTCTGTTCACAAAACCATCTCATATTCTTTAAACACGCCACATTCTTTCCCCTTGTTTAATTATCTGAAGTGATTTGAACTGCTTTTGGACAATTTCCCATTGAATGTCTCCACTTCATAATATCCTATCTGCCACACTCCAGTGTGCTGCCACAGAGGGGCTGCAATGTCATAATTGAAGAACCTGAGAGATTGAAATTCGTGAGCTTAATTAGCACAACAATTCAGAGGAAAAGAGGGGAGTAAAATAAAACTATAATAGCTGGGAAATCAACCAAGCATCCCAGGTTTCAATAGTAACACTATGGCAGTAGCCTGCAGCCTATTTCACACGGTCTGGAGATAGACAATTTGAGTAGATCATGCACTAGATTTGGAAAATAATGTCTTTGTGCTTGCACCCCATCCTTTTGATGCAGAAATTCATCTAATCCTGTGCCTACTGGAGTCCAGGTTAAAACACATCCCCTGGAAGGAGTGGAATAGTGCCCGGCACACTGAGAACAATTCTGACAAACACCTGCTCCAGGTGAGAGCCGTGCTCTGAGATCCCTGGACAGCGTGAGGGAGCAGACACTCCCACCCTTAGCTGCTCTCTGGCCTGCTGGGAACAGGGCAGAAGAGGGACAAATCCACCTTTGAAAGCCTCCGAGCACCCTGCGTTCATAACTCATCACTACGTGTGGTGGCAGAAATCCCAGCAGTGAGAGCCATCAAATCCGAGCAGCTGAGGGAGAAACGCAGCTCCCTGCCAGGCAATCACCCAGTGATGGAGAGCTTGCTTCTTTCCTGACTGCTGGGCAAATAATCCACGAGCTTCACCTCCCCAGATTTTGATAGGTAAACACTGAAATTAAATCCAGCACGCCGACGGCCTCCCGTGCTGTGCTGGGCCCTGTGCACACCCCGCTTCCATCACTCATTGTCACATTTATGTCACCGTTCACTTGCCAAAACTGTAGAGTTTATTTATCACTCTAATTCCAAAACGTTAATGAAGAGACTGCTGCTAACCAGTGCGGTGGGGAAAGCAAAAAGAAGATAAATAACGTGTTTTCCAACAAAGTAGATGGGTAAAAACAGCTGATTTCCCTAAAATGGCTTCAGCTTGGTCAAGATGTCCAGGGTGTCCTGATGGGAGGGGTTTAGGTGACCCTAAACCTCAGATGGGCTTTGAGGGAAGAAACAACACACAGGGCATGTGTGAGGGAATCAAAGGAACACAGCAAGGTTCACTCTGGCCCCACAAGAGAGCTCGGCCAGCAAGGAGAGGGAAGGGCAGCACTTCCATGGATTTCCACTGGAGCTGATCAGTCTCCCACGTCCCAAAAACCAGACTCACAACTGGATTCCCAGCATTCCCATTAACCTCAGAGACTTTCTGACTGCTTTCCACTGCCCAATTCTGATATACCAGAGCTCACAGCACCTCTCTTGGCACTGCTCTTGTGAGGGATATTTCATATCAGCTTCCCTGTGCGGTGGATTAACAGAAATCCCGTCCCTGGCTCAGCTGGGCTGGGCGCCATGAAAAGCAAACACTTCAGGAAAGGCTCCAGAACAACACAGGCCACAAATTGTTGTCAGCCATGGAGAGGTGCTGGTGCTCACTGGCTAATGGATTTTTGATGGGAAAATACAATTCTGTACATCCAGGCACGGCCTGCAGGCCGCACTGCTCGAGCTACATTAAGTGGTTTCAGCTTGGGGTAATGGAAGTGGCTTCAGTGAAACCCTGAAGCAATGTGCCAAAAGTGAAAGCAGTCTGCTGGAAATAAGCACTGAGCTCCTGCAGCCCTGGAGGATCTGCGGCAGAGATGGGATGGAATGTGCTCTGCTCTTGGAATCTGCTTGTCTCCTCACACAGGGGCACCATTTGTGGGAGTCTGCAGACAACACGGGGTTCCCTTCCTGGGAATTCCCTGGGAAAAGTCAGTGCCAGGGTCTGAACCAGGAATGGGACAAGCAGGACTCGCTGGCCTTGCTCTGCGGGTGTTTATTATTTCTTTATCTCAGTTCAGAGCCTCAGGTGACACCAGGCCCTGCACCCTTCAGTGAATGTGCCACAAAGACACAAAATGGACGAGTCCAAGGGTTCTTATACAGATACCTTATCCAATTCAGTTTTACAATGTATCTAGCACGTAGTATGTTTTTATTTTTCAACCAATTCCTAATTATTCTTCAGTCACGTAACATCTGCATTGTGGCTCTGTCTGACCAATCACTGAGCCACCAACACTGCAGAAAATGGAGTAGATGAAGAAGAAAGAAGAAACTGAATCAACACCTAAAATTCTCCATCTTGCCTTTCATCTCCCTTCCATACTAAAACCCAAAATCTACTTTTTCACCCTGTGATAAACTACAATATCATCTGCTACCTACATTAACAAAACTCAACTTCTCACAAAGTCCTGGGAGCTTTTTCCACGGCCAAAGTTGAAAACTGTGCTCTCCTGAGGAATAAGACCACTCAGGACAGGCAGGAGATATTCCTGTCTGCTGGATTCCCACATTCTGCAGCCCTGCAGGCTGAGCCCAGACCTGTCTGTGCAAGTGAGAGTTCTGGATTGGTTTGGGCTGGAGTAAAGACTGCCCCAGCTCTGGAACTCCTGGCTGCCCTTGCACGGATCTGTTCCTCACACGGCAGAGCTGTGGGTGCTGACGAAAAGCACACTTCCCAGTTTTGTGCTTCCACCAAAACTTGTACAAGATAATCTGAGAGCTTTTTATTGCATTCTGATCTGCCCAGTACAGGTTTGGAGCTGCAGACGCAGGAAACCCTGAACAAAACCAAAGGACTCCCCAGAATCACTGAGATGTTTCAAAAGCTCAGAGGCACGTGCATCACAAGAGGCAGACATTATCTTTTTATGCATTATTTTCCAACATCCCAGCACTGCCTTTCATAAAACTAATTTTTCCTAGGCTCTCTAAGGCTCCTAGGATGGCATCTTTTCAGTCAGTAGTAAGTTTGGAGATATTGGGCTGGAAAGCTGTCAAATTCTATTTGAAATGTCTCAGTTAATTAAATATGTCACTCGTAGCTGAGTAAAATTATGCTGCTGAACAGATGTCACTGGGCAAATTGTCTGACTGTACTTGCATCTGAACATTTTCAGACTGCT
>VXBU01004944.1:117810-197840 GCA_013400315.1 Bombycilla garrulus
CTGTGATAAACTACAATATTATCTACTACATACATTAACAAAACTCAACTTCTCACGAAGTCCTGGGAGCTTTTTCCACGGCCAAAGTTGAAAACTGTGCTCTCCTGAGGAATAAGACCACTCAGGACAGGCAGGAGATATTCCTGTCTGCTGGATTCCCACATTCTGCAGCCCTGCAGGCTGAGCCCAGACCTGTCTGTGCAAGTGAGAGTTCTGGATTGGTTTGGGCTGGAGTAAAGACTGCCCCAGCTCTGGAACTCCTGGCTGCCCTTGCACGGATCTGTTCCTCACACGGCAGAGCTGTGGGTGCTGACGAAAAGCACACTTCCCAGTTTTGTGCTTCCACCAAAACTTGTACAAGATAATCTGAGAGCTTTTTATTGCATTCTGATCTGCCCAGTACAGGTTTGGAGCTGCAGACGCAGGAAACCCTGAACAAAACCAAAGGACTCCCCAGAATCACTGAGATGTTTCAAAAGCTCAGAGGCACGTGCATCACAAGAGGCAGACATTATCTTTTTATGCATTATTTTCCAACATCCCAGCACTGCCTTTCATAAAACTAATTTTTCCTAGGCTCTCTAAGGCTCCTAGGATGGCATCTTTTCAGTCAGTAGTAAGTTTGGAGATATTGGGCTGGAAAGCTGTCAAATTCTATTTGAAATGTCTCAGTTAATTAAATATGTCACTCGTAGCTGAGTAAAATTATGCTGCTGAACAGATGTCACTGGGCAAATTGTCTGACTGTACTTGCATCTGAACATTTTCAGACTGCTACGGAATTCTGCTTAAAAGATCCAAGAAAACTGCTCTTAACACGGAAAATTTATAAACATAGAAATTTAAGTAACTCCAATGAAAAATCAGAACTTATTAAAATAGAACTAACGAAATGCAAACAGTGCTGAGGGATTACAAAAGGTTATTGCAAGCATCTGCAATACTTCTAGGAAGCCAAGCTCCCACAGTAATGAAAAGTCACTGAGCCTAAGTTTATTCTTAGACTCTAACCAACAATTACATCTTCTCTGTACCATATTTTTGCTTTGGAGCGTGTGCCTGTAGGCTCGCATTTGCATTTTTAATTTTAAAGAAGTTTTATTGCCATTTCTGCCAATTTGTTGAAACATGAAATGGTATTTTTCTTTTCAACTAAACCCACAATTTCCTCCTGGCCAGCAACACAAACCATTTGCTCTAAGCAGGCTTTGCTCATATTTCACTTGCAGAACCATGGACTTTTAGAGGTGTGTGTTAATTTTGTCCTGCGCCTCACTGTCCCTCTCAGTAACCCTTTAAAATGCTGGATGAAGAGGGCCGAGATCGTAAGGACATCTTTGTGTTTAAATCTGTGCTAAATCCCAAGCCTATAAATCTGCTTTAAAACTCAGGAGGTGCAAAAGCCCTAAAATCAGCTGCAGGCTGTCACACCAAAGGTCCAGCCAGTCCTGTACCTGTCTCCACCAGCGCCCAACACTGAGGATATAACTCATGAGGAGGAGAAACTTTCTCCATCTCCCCCAGGCACTGCTCCTGCTCTGCCTCCGAATCCTCTACGAGCCAGGGATCAACGCAGGGTGGAAACTGAGATCAAACACGAGCTCACCAGGGTGTGCTCAGTGTCTCCTGCAGCTCTTCCTTCCCAGTCAGAGCAGTGAAGTTCCCGTGAAGATCGTTAATTTGGCGGCACCACCAGGCTGCAGCTCGGTGCTCAGGGCACAATCTCTGATATGGCACTCGGGTGTCCTGGGAAAGCCTGCAGGGATCTTCCAAACAGCATCAGGTGATCATGGCTCATTTCCAACGAATTCTGCTTCAAGACATGGCTTAAAATTAGGGTGAGGTGATTCAAAACAAAGCCATGGGCCTGAGCTACCAAGCAATGAGTGAGTTGAGAGGGTGGAGGCAGCTGAAAGGATGGGGGATGAAATATTCCTCCTTCCTTTCTCCTTTTTACCCATTCATTATGTTCCTGCATTCCTGCATTTTGCCTTAACCCTTCTTCACCATCTCCCCCCTGCCTCTCCTTTTCCTGCTCTATCCCCCCAGCCCTTCTTTCATCACCTCTTGCACGCTGATGTTTATAATTCAGCAGGGGAAACATTTTCCTCGGTGCACGAAACCACAAAAAAAGCAACACGACCACACTGGCGCTTTTCCTCAGCCAGCCTGAAACCCGTGGGCAGCACAGCAGGGTGCGAGGCTGGCACCTGCCAGGGCCCAGCTCCACAGGACGTGGCATCGGTGGGACTTCATGGAGGTGACAGTGCTCGTCACCCCTGCAGCAGAGGAAGAACAACCAGTGAAATCACAAAGGGCAAATCAATTTTTAACGTCTTTCTTTGGTTTTTCGCCCCTCTCTCTGCTCTGCGCTTCCCCTGAATGCAATTCCGTGACTCTGTGCTGTGTCAGAGCCCTTCATGAGCAAATGAAACCCATCAGTCCGGCAGCAAACGGTGCAGGGGAGCAGCAGAGCAGCTCCTGTGGTTGGGCAGAGGTGAGGCCCAGCTCTGCAGGGCGTGGGAAGGGAGGACAGCCCGGGGCTGAGCCACCAGCATCCTGCTCCCGCTCCTCCCCGCAGTGACAAACACAAACACAAACCCCTGAGCACCAGCTCCTTCCTGGATCGACGTCAGCCAGGCTCTGACTCCTCTCTCACTGAGGTTTTTGCTCCAAACTCGCTCCTCACCCACCCTGAGGCTGCACTGAACTCACTGCAGACACGCTGGTTTGGTGACAGAGGGATCAGACACCATCTTTTAGTGGTTAAGACACAAAATTATAATTTTCTTTTCAATTCCAGGAAGTAATTAGTTTATAATAACATTTAACATTTAGTTGCTGACAGAGATATGACACTTATCTTACATAAGTCATTTTAATTATTCCTACTAACCAAGACCTCAAAAATATTGTGCAGTCTGAGCTAACAATGCCTTCCCAGATATTTTTGGTTCTACTGTCATTTGAAAAATGGATGCCTGGAGCATCAGCATTTATCAAGCTCATTATAGATTTCATCCAAATGACTACAGATAATTAAAAGTATGCTTCATTTTTATTGTAATGTTTTCCCCCCAACACTGCAAAGCAATTCCGTTGTTGCTCAGGGTTTTAGGAATTAATATAGACTCATCTGCCAGAAAATGAAGTTCCACAGGATTATAGGCAAACTATTCATATATCCAGATGTGAGTCAAACTTGCAGAAATTATACGTGCACACACACAAATATATTCATATATTGTTGGAGAACTAGATGCATTTCCACATGCATTAAACAGCCTTAAAAATGAATTGCTAATTCAGAGAGAGCTACAGACTCTTGGGTAACCACTTCCTGAAAATCAGTCTTCTCCAAAGCACTTGGGCAAGTTGGACACACAAAACCCCTTCAGAATTTTATTTTATATTTAGATTTATCTGTTTCTATATGAAATATATGCACTAAGTGCCCCATCCTCTACATCACACAGACTTATTCACACTTAAATGAAGCAGGTTTATGCTACCGCTGCTGACCTGAGAAATCCTGGCAGCCTTTGCTCTATTTTGTGCAACTCCGTGAAGAAACAAATTTTTTGGGAAGCTGTTCACCAGGATTCTGGGCAGCCCCCTGCTCCAGCTAAGCTCTAAGTGATGTATTGAAAGTTTTTAGTGATGTAAAACCCTTCAGGAGATCTCTGAGCTAGCTGGGCTTGCTTTGCAGCAGGAACTGTGTCATGCCCAAGTGAAAACCAGGATTGCTGCATAAATGTAGGGCTGTATTTCCACACAGAAGTCAATTCACTTTTTTTTTAAAAATTATTCATGGATCAGGCTATGTCTGCCATACCTGGCACTGCTATGACTCTTGATAATAATGCTCACACAAAATTAGAAAATTTATGTTTTTTTAGTGCTGCGTCTGTCATATCTGGAACTGCTATGACTCTTGTTAATAATGCTCACACAAAAATAGAAAATTTATGGTTTTCTACTGCTATGTCTGTCATATCTAGAACTGCTATGACTCTTGCTAATAATGCTCACACAAAACTAAAACATTCATGTTTTTTTAGTGCTTCTGAGGTTGCAGTATTTGTACAACCCTGAGTTTCACTGGCACAACCACAACGTGCTGCACACAGAAATCTGCTTCCTTCTAGGATCCTTAACACGACTCAAATTAATTAACTTCATGTATGATCAATTTCCCTTGGCACTCCCTTATCACCAAAAGCTCTATATTTTTACACGATTTTCCATGTTACTTTGAAACTCAGCTCACCTATAAATAGCAGTGGCATTAAAAAGCAATTACAAACACATTCCTTTTTAATGTCCCGGTTATAATCCACACTGGCAAATCAGAGAGATAATATTTAATGAGACAGACAGAGAAGAAACTCTCCTGATTTAGTGTTAACATGCACATGAAGTGCTAGCAAGAGGTTGCTGAGGCAGTTTCAGACTGAAATAAGAAAAAAAAAACCACCCAAAACTCATAATGAGAAGCATCTGACATAAATATTAGGAAATTGATCTATATTTTATAAAGGCCATTTTATCCAAGACAGTTTCGGTTTCCTCCCACTCACAGAATGGATTCACAGTGAATAAACCCTTGACTCACGAGGGTATTTCACACGCAGATTTGGATTTTATGTAAATTATTTAAGTATGTTTTAGGAAGTTTGGGCAGTGATGTAGAAATGTTCCCCTGCCTGTGCCCATCAGTCAAAGAAATAACACTCATCACCAAGGAATTCAGCAGGGTGAAAGTTTTGCCAACAGGCTCGAGACTAGACTGCAGCGTGGAAAAGATGAAGCTGTGTGATCCTACCCCCTCAATTTGTCTCCTGCTGATGACAGGAGGGGAAGGCAGTGCCTTGGCCCAGGCTGTTCCCAGAACTGCACGCCGCAGAAACCCAAACCCACAGAACCCAGAGACGCGCGGGAACGCCGTACTAGCCAAGAGGAAAATCTGGCAACCCTCACCAGCGGGGTCTCAAAAGAAAGGTTAATTCACGCCAGGGTCAGACTCTTTGGCTTCATCTCCTGGTCATTGCCAAACCCCTCAGAATCAGCTTTCTTTCATTTGAGACACACTCAGGCCAGCACATGTTCGTCCATGGTTTGGGGTTGGACAGGATCAGGGGAGGTGAGAGGACCTTAAATCCCAGAGTGAACCAGAGAGACAAAAGGCCTGCAGGAAATTCCTCCAAAAGATTTCTCCAAACTTTGAGACACCACAAGAGAATCCCAGAATAGTTTGTGAGAGACCTTAAATCCCATCCAGTGCCACCCCTGCCATGGCAGGGACACTTCCACTGTCCCAGGCTGCTCCAAACCCTTTCCTGGCCTTGGGCACTGCCAGGGATCCTGGCCTGTGCCAGGGCCTCACACCCTCACAGGAACAATTCCTGCCCAATATCTCATCTAAATCTTTTCTCTTTTGCTTTAAGACCATTTCTCCTTGTCTCAGGCTCGAGATAACCAACATATAATTATCCACTGCATGGAAAACATGAAAAAAATTCTCTTTGCTTCCTCACACACAGCTGAATTTTTACTCTTTCAACGTCCGAAAAAAGAGAAAATATGTCAAAACAAAGGGTGTTTTTTACTCCAGCCAGGTCAATACTTCCAGGGAAATGAGAGATGTTGCCCTACAACTTTTCCCTGGCGGAGAAGCGGGAGATCCCATTTTATCAGCCAGGGCAGCACCCACCACGAGGGTTCCCACTGCTGCTCCCACTGCCTGCTCCACAAAATACAGCAAGCACACGAGAAGGGAGGCGCCAGGTTGTCAGGGAGATCTCCGTAATATTGAACAAAAAAAGCTCCATCAGGTGAGGGGACAGAGATACAGTCAGAGCCACCAAAAAACCAGCAGGGAATCCAACAACTTGGGAAATGTAACAGGATCCTGAGCTGTTCCCCTCCAGACTTCTGGTTTTAATTAGATCCTTGTCCAAAACAATGGCAAGGGTTGTTTGGGGTTTTTTGTGTGTTTGTTTTTTTGTTGGTTTGGTTTGGTTTTAACTGATGCCTGATGTACAGATTGCAAAAAGCGAGCTGCTCTGAGATTAGACAGTGATATCATCGTGCAGTCGACCCAGTCCAGCCACATTCCCCTCTCCCCCTCACTTCTGCCAGCTGGCTGTTCTGTTATCAGGCTGAGCAGGAAGGAGATGCTGCAGAAATTCCCAAAATTCCCTCGTTATGAGGAGGCAGAGCACGGCTGAGGTGCAGTAAAACTGCCTGACACCTGCTGCATGCAAAGCTCGTCAATCCCAGCACTCAGCCAGCTCAATAATAAAAGGCACAAAAGGAAAACAGAAATAAGGGAAATCAAAGCAAAAACCACCAGAGAAATAGGTAGATTTTTTGTTGTTGTTGATTTTTGTAGATGTTCTCCAGGTGTCAGCAATGCTTTGGAGCAGCCTTTCACTGCTTTGAGTGCTCTGAATAATAAGAAAAAATAACTCTAACCCAGGCAAAACCAGGACAATTTTCTCAAATTCCTGACCAGTTTTTATGGGATGTTGTTGTTTCCTTAAAAAAAAACCCATATTCATTAGACCCACATTTTGAGCTCCAAGTAAGGGTTTCATTTTAGCAATAAACCACGTCCTCTGCCATGGCTTTTTGGGAAGGAAGAAGCTTTTATGATCATCTTTGTCACAGCCTTGGTTTTAGATGCCAGTAATGAAATGTTTCTTGATTCTGTCCCTGGACCTGTCTGGACGTGGATTTCCCTCGGTTTGTCACACAAACAGGATGAATATTCCAGCTGCACTTTGGGAAGTGCAATGTTATGCAATTTTCATGACCCCCTGGGACACGTTTTCCTTATCATAACACACCAAAAGAGAAGAGCTTTGCTCTGCAGCTCAAAATATTGGGGTTTTTTTTTCACCATCAGGAGCTACAGGGCTCATGTCCTTGGGTCATCAGTGCAGCTGTTAATTTCTTTACCTTGATCTGATAAAAACTTTGCTCTTAAGGAGGTTCAACTGATGAAGGCCCATATTTGGTTTCATATTTTGGACACAATTAGGTAATGCACAGGAAGAAATATTTCATAAATATTAGGGCACATCAGCAGAACCTCTTCATTTCCTACCGAGCTATGGTGATTCATATCAGCTGAAAGAGATACAACAATAAAAAACAGAATACAAAAGAGACTCTGAATTCACATCAGCAGCAAACACATGAAGCTGAGTTTTGAACTCGGTGCAAGACAGTAATTGTAGCTGGGGAGGGAAGAAAAAACCATCACAGCACTGGAATTCCAGAAATCTCTGCTAAGAGGAAATACTTCTTGGCCTTTCTGATGGATGAGAGGCTCAAAGTACAGTGTCACTGAAACAGGAGAGAAACTGCAGCTCCAGAGCCCCAAATCTGCCAAGAGAATGCTGCCAAAAAGGCTTTTGGGGCTTCAGCAAGAGCCGAGCAGAGAGTCTTTGGCTTGTCCCAGTTTCCTGATGGTTAAAGGCCCGAAAGGTGGCAGAACCTCAGCAAAAATACCTGGGGGGGAAGGAAACAGCCAGGAGTGTGTCTGGAGAGGGGAGGGCACAGGGACATCAGTTCTCAGTGAGATTTCCCTCACTGGAAGTTTGCTGAGATTGGCAAAGTTTTAAAGATGTTTAAGTTTCTACAACACGAGCCTGTGACTCTGCACATCAACAAACAGAAGGCAAAGCCTCCCCTGCTTCCCAAAATTCCCTCTGCATCTCACTCAGCTGAATTTTGCTTGTACATCTCCCTGTGTCATTTTTCCCCTCCGATGCTCTAGAAACAAGAAATCTCATCACTTTTGGAGCCGCAGACGGTTCCAGTAGGAAAGCAGGGACCAGTGAGAGGATCAGCAGGAAAATGTTGAGGTTCTGTTTCTCCACCCGTATCTGAAGGATCCCCACTGCCAATTACAACTGGAGCATTGCCCCTAACAAGGTCTGCAGAAACCCACAACCAACACGATCCTGAAGTTTCTAACGCTGCAGATCTGTGCAAAGCTTGAGGACAGAGATTTCATGCTGCCAACAGCTGTCACAAGCAGTAGGGTTTCATCTTGGCGCTGGCCTAACAACAATCTTTCCCTTTTCTATTTTGTGCTCCGGCACATCTTCAGCTGTCACAGCAGATCTGTCAGGCAGTATCACCCTCCCAACAATATCAGCTCAAATTGCTTCCCAGAATATTCCTCTCCTGGCCTCTCCAAGGCACGAGCCTATTTTCTCAGCTGCACAAGTAGAACTAATTCACTCCCCGGCAGCGCATCTCCTCCCGAAAACACCAAATCTGAGATGTCAAAGATTAATCCAAAAGGCAAATTCATGTAAAATTGTTAAATCACGGCACTTATGCGCTGAGCTGCGGTGGAAAACTTCCCAGCTGAAGGGAGAAAAGCTTTTGCTGGTGGCATCAATGCCGTGGAAATTCAGGTTCTGTGGCCTTTCAGCCACCAGGCAGATGGGGAATGTGCGCTGCTCTTTTTAAGCTTTGCCACTTCCTAATAATTATCTGGGATTGCAGGTGTGAAGATCGTAACAGGAATCCTCAAGAAAACAAGAACTTTCCAGTGGTATAGATAGAAACACAAAAAAATTATTAAAACAAAACCAGCCAGGATGGGGAGAAAGGGAAAATGGCATTCATTTTAGGGGTTAAAAATTAAGGAAAAGCTGATCTAGTGGAAAGTGTCCCTGCTCATGACAGAGTTAGAAGCAGACCCAAGGGGTATTTGCTGCTTATTTTTTGTAAATATATGATCTTTAAAGCCCCTTCCAACCCAAAGCATTCTGTGATTCTCTGAAAGAGCTGCCACAGGTACCAAACCCGTCACAGGTCAGCCCTCCCTGCTGCAGCACTCAGAGAGCTGCTCAGACCTTTTATCCCTCTGCAGACATCTCTATTCCGAAACCCTGTCCCTTCCTGGAGACACAGCTCGTGCTGCAGCAGAGCCCTGAACCTCCTGTGGGTTTATTGTGAAGCGTCAGCTGCGAGCAGCAGTGAAGGAGAAAGGCTGACAAATCCCCCTTCCCGCTGGATGTCTCTATGTTCCAAGAGCAGGTGTGGCCCAGCATGAGTAGTTTTATTTCCACAGAGGAATTATCCCCTCGTTAGAGCATGTGAGCTGCCTGGCACAGCTGATTTCACGCTTGGCCGCTGCAGATGACGCTACAGGTCACACACAGTCATTTTCTGCCACGCAAGATAAAAAACCTCTGTGCTGCAGTCAAACCTGAGCTGTCTTCATCAGGGTCGGAATTTCACTGAAATCATCCCAGCAGGTTTGTGTGCAGGCAGGGGAAGAGAGGGCTGATCCAGCAGGCAGGATTCAAGCTAAGACAGAGACAGATAACGCACAGGAGGCTAAACTGGGTCTGTCCACAGGTGGACAGGCATCCCAACACTGAACTGCAGGCAAGAAAATGAAGTTCATTCAGTTGAAGTGGTAATGAAAACTATTTTCAGGTTTTCTCTCTTCCCTCTCTTCCCCTGCCAATGGCTTGTGGAGGGCACAATTTCATTTTCCTCTTTAGCCAAACATCTCCTGCTCCTCCCGACGGGCAAAGCCTACCAAACCTGAACAGAAACTGCAGAATCCTGGCGAGGATCCAGCTGAGATTTCAGCACCCATTTAAGTAAAAACACGTGCTTAGTGCCAGTTCTCTTCAGAAAAGTCACAGCTGAAGCTTTTTAAGTGTTGTGTTGTGCGGTTTTTCCTTTTCAAATTGTTCGATAAAAGAAAATGTTGGGTAAACAAGTGCTTCAGGAGAGAAGCAGCTCTCAAGTGGGCAGGTCTGAACTGAGCTTGTGCTTTCTGCAAGGTTTGCTCAGGGCACTCTCTGCCAAGGTGTTTCTAGATCTTGAAAAGCCAAAAGGCAGCAAAAAGGCGGAAAAACCAGAATTGTCCTTCATCTCCTTTGTGCAAAGGAACTGATGAGAACACCCAGAGTGTGACTCCTCACTGTGGCCCACTTAACAAAGAAATAAATCAGCTGTAAGACACACAAACCAACAGCAGAGCATCACTGCACCTATAAATGTGCAATTTGGACTGCAGTGGTTCTGCTATCCAGGAATAGAGAGGAAAACCCTGGCTCCTCTGGGCAAGAAGGCAAATCAAACACCAAGAGAAGAGAGAGTGGCAAGTGCCATTCTATGCTATCATGAAGGCAGAGGACTGAGCAAAATCTTTCAGCAGGTATGGGCAATAAAAAAGGTGCTTTCATTAAAAAAAAAATCATTAAAGAAAGGATCTCACAAGCAGGGCCAGCTCCTGCTTCCCTCAGGTATTCCCGGTCATCCATAATTATCAGCATTTTTCTGCCTCACATCTGATTAACTGCCATATGAGTTTGGAAGAGGTTACAAAAATCTTCATTAAAATAAAAGAAGGGGTAACTACAGGAAAGAGTCCCTTTGCAGCCCTCATGGTATTTACAGTTCCAATATCAGCAACCTCTGCACTGTAGGCAGAATGAAACATAATAAAGTTAATTGGGGAAATTTTCATATATGGAGAGAAACTGGATGAGGCAAGGGTTACGGTGCTGAAAAACCAGAAGACTGCAGAAGCTTTAGACATAAAGCACAACTTAATCTTCTCAGTTTAGGCACAGGAATTTAAAATCTGTACCAGGAAACCGGTGGGGTTTTCTACAGCTCCTCACTGGTCTGTGTCCTCCAGGCCTACACCAGGTGCTTCTATCCCAGCAGGAGACCCCAAAACGCTCAGGCTCTGCAGGACCCTGAGCCAAGCAGCGCAGAAGAGCAATAGAAATTGTGCTACTGCACAAGGGAGGATCATTATCCTACAAAAGTGCTCCAAATTGTCCTCCGAGGTGTCGGTGGTTACACCATTTCCAGGGTAAAAGCATCTTTTCCACGTGGTTTCCCAAATGTTCCTACCCGGCTCAAGGCAACCATTACGACTTAAAGACAGAGGGTTGCAGAGTTCACCCTCTCCTGGCTGGGTGTCTCCGTGCTGCGGGAGCTGCTCGGTGCTGGGTCACTGCAAATGCATTTCAAACATCAGCTGATGGCCCCAGAGGCAGTTCGTGTGAGATGGTGTTATGGTTTTATTGATTCATTTTGATTTCTGCTCAGGGAATCAGGAATGTTATGGGTTAGGCACTAGCTAGGTGCCAGTGCACTCATGAGAACATATCTTTTTTAATTTTTGCAGTGAGATAGGACTGAAAAAAGGAGTACAGCTAACTTAAAGTATAGAGTAAATTCTATTGACTAATATTTAAAAGAAAGGAATAAAAAATAAGAACTAGAATGTTCTTTTTAAAGCATCCAGCCTCCCCCCACTAACCATAAGTTCATTTCCTTTACGAGAACATATCTTTTTTAATTTTTGCAGTGAGATAGGACTGAAAAAAGGAGTACAGCTAACTTAAAGTATAGAGTAAATTCTATTGACTAATATTTAAAAGAAAGGAATAAAAAATAAGAACTAGAATGTTCTTTTTAAGGCATCCAGCCTCCCCCCACTAACCGTAAGTTCATTTCCTTACTGATAACATGAAAAGACAAAATTTAGGATTTTTAGTTAACTTACTCTTTGAATAATTATTTCTTCAAGCTATTAAGGAAGAGTAGTGTCTTTTTTTTGTAAATTATAGATTTTATAAGCTATTAGTCTAGCTGGGGAGCTCAGTGTGGGGTCAGGTTCTGTGCAGGATCCATCTGTGGTTAAAAGGAGCTCAGTTGAGGGGCAGAGCATAAAGAGGCACTGCAGGCCTGCAGTTCAGAACTGCACAAATGTGCTGCCTCACAGCGTGAAGGGGAGCGAGTTCTGCTGGGTTACAGAAAGATTGCTGAGGGAATTGGGGGGAATATCTTTTGGCATTCACAGAAAGCCCTGCTGAGCCTGGGCACAGCTAGGACAGACCTCAACCTTACAAGGATAAGCATCCAGCACCCCTGGAAAATGCCCTGCAGCTTCCTCCAGGTGATGGAGAGGGGGAAAAAATAAATCTGATACTTAAAGAGCGGCTAAAAGAGAAACATCTGAAATAATACTTGAGAGTAGGCAGCAATAAGGGAGACAAAAGGGAAAAATAAGCAGCAAATACCCCTTGGGTCTACTTCTAACTCTCCTAAAATGAGGCAGCTTCTGGAATTCTCCTCATGAGGCCAAGTCCTTCATTTCCTCATCGGTGAAATGCAGCCATGGGCTCACCCAGCACTGCAGAGCTGCCCTGTTTATCCCACCCGGGCCCGTGCAGGACAGACACAGCTCCAGGAATTCACAGGGGAAGTGTCTCACACCTGCTTTCATCAGGCTTCTAATGCAAGGTCTTAAAGATAAATCCAGCTCTTAATTAAAACCGAAACATAATTCAGACGCGACTTCCAGAGAGGGAATGTGGCTACATCCACAGGCAAATTAGAGCTGACCACTCAGGACACCATCATAGTCTCATGGTGGAAAATTCTAGCCAGATTACAATTAATTAGCAACATAAAATCCATTACCACAGCACCAGTAGAGAAAGATTCCAGGACTATTACGTGTTCTGCTCTTCAGAATTCAAAAAGAGGACAAAATTATATTGTCAGCTGAGAGAGAAAATCCAGAAGGGGGGAAATGGGACAACAAAAACTACTCCTAAATAACAGTCATAATCTATCTTAATATATAGAATTTCAAATTATTTAAGTAATGAACTAAACACATATTTTCTGCTGCCTGTATAAAAACACACAACATTCTACTGTCAATTGATTCTAGAATTGAATCCGTGCCTCTACTTTTACCTTTTTAATAAAACTCCAATGTCATTTTCTTAGACATTAAATTGTGTCTGTAAGTTGTGTTTTTCATGTTTTAGCAGTTTTAGACTACTTTCAGCAACTGTGATATTCTACTGAAATAGTATTAATTACCTCTTAAAAAGTTATTTAGCCAGAAATAACAAGTGAAGAACCGTGTAAGCACAGAGGAAGAGCTGGCAGCAAATGGCCACTGGTTTGTTCTCAGTCACACTAAGATTCCAAGCCCCCAACTAAAATGATAATTTTTACATCCCCACTCTTATCCATCATATTTATTCCATTTCATCAAAAGGCAAAGCTCAGAGTCACGTCCTGAGTTACGGATAAAAAACAACTGTGAATCCTTCCAAGTGTCAAAACTATTCTTACTCCCCATACATAAAAAATAATTGCAAAATCACTTATTTTTCAAAAGAATAATCCCCAAACCGCTGGTTTCAATATCAGTTAGTTGTCTGAAGGAGAACCTAGAGAGGAATTCAGTATTGCCAGCTGAAATACATGAAAAATAGAACTCACATTTTCTACCTTGTGCACTTTCAGTGCACGTTTAAAATCACCCCCCATTCTTCAGGAGGATGAGGCTTTCAGGTGGTTTGTAAGGTGCAGACAGGAGCAGCACAAAGGCAACACAAAGCAGCTGGACCTGCATCCTGACATTATTGATGGCTATTTCTCCAGCTCTGAATTCTGCACTGATTTTACAGAAAGTGGTTTTGCCTGTCCCTGCGCTTCCCAGCTCTGATGAGATCCTGAAGGGATCTCCTCAGCTTCCCACTGTGCTCTCTGTCTCCAAATTCAGCCTTTTGCTGTATTCCAGCCTTTCTGTCACTCACAAATTCACTTTTGCAGCTGAATGGCACCCATTTGCTTCACCTAATAGGAAATTGAGATTTTAGAAGGGAAGAAGGGATGGGAGTTCTGTCACTGATACCCAAAGGCTCAGAGTTTGAGCAGCTGCTGGTGAGGCTAAAAGTTACAGGGAAATCAAAATGATAATAATACAATGCTATTTTAAATCAAAACAAAAAAGTCATGTTAATGAGTCTGATCCAAAAAGCAAGAGAATTTGAGATGGGCTTTTATTAAGTCCAGGATGTTTAATGTCCCAAGCTGCACTGATATAAGAAAGTTTCCTAAAGCAGCATCACAAAGGTTTCCATGAGCTTTATTTTCATATCAGGACACATCTCATATCTCTCATTGCCACTTTTTGCCTTCCCTCATTATCAGATGGCTGCAGAAGACACCAAACCAAGAGTCACCCCCTTTAAAACTCACCCACCCCACTTTATTTGCAATATTTGTCCTGCAGGATTTTCACTGTGAGCTGCTCTCCCTATCAGCAATGTAAGAACTCAACCTGGATTCAGGGCAAAAACCCCTAAACTTGTATTTTAAATAGGCTGAGGCCTACAAAACAATTACAAGCCAAAGGAAGTTTTGGAACCTGATCTTTGTCAGCATTGCTGGAGGAAAATAGGTCACACCAAGCAAACCTGATTTCATTCCTTGATATGATTACACGTTTGCTTTTATAAAGATGATTACACGGCTCAAAGTGTTGTCAGGCATTTGACACAGTATTGTGCTGAGCAGGGATTCATGGGCAGGAGATGCTACATGAAACAGGGATTAGTGAAGCAGAAAAATTTTTAAAAATTTTAAAAAAATTTAAAAATCAGCAAGGAATGCTCTGATTCCGCTCCTGGTGGGATCCCACGGGGGTTTTTTTGCACGTGCTGTGTTATTCTGCACTGCCATCAGCAGCTTTGAGGCAAACAAATAATCTGCACCTCATCTGAACTTGGAAGGGATTTCATGTGATGGGGGAGAAAGGATTTTGCTGTTATTGGGCCTCTTGTGGAACCATCCCACAGGGATGGGGTTTTCCAAGAAAATCAATAGATGAGGGGTGGGTTTGAGTAAGAATTCAGCAAAGAGAGAGACAGAGGGGCTGTGCAGCTCTGAGGGCTTTTCTGAATTGGGAATTGTGGCTGTGGGATGTTCTGCCTGCTTTGCAGCAGGATTTCAGTGGCCTGGAGAACACCAAGGTGATTGTGATGCTGTTAAACAGCAGCATTTTAAACCAAAGCCTTTCGTAGTGAGATCTCAAGTCCTGTGTCCTTGCAGCCCCTCTGAAAGCTCCCCATGTGTTCTGCAGAGAACACAGAGCTGAGGAGCACTGCTGGCAATAAATCTGCTGGTTCCTCCTACTCAGAGTCCTCCTTCCTCTCGGGCTTTAATGAAATCCTCCTCAAGCACTGCTGTACATGTTGCCTGTAATTACTACACATCCATCAGGTTCTTGTGGTGCAAGTTTAAAAACTCATCAGGAAAAGCTGATTTTTTAACAATACTTCTGTGTTTCTTTAAATTACACTCTTGTGAAAAACACCGTGAGTCAGTCCATGTATTAACTTCCAGGGAGGATTTTTGCTCAGAATTAATGTCAGTTCTCCACAAACACCATTATTTCCTTTGAATAAGCAAATTGGACATTGCTTTTCAAATGGACAAGTAGCAGATAATAGTGTTCAGAATGCAAAGTATTCCCCTATAATGAGATATCACAGAGCAGGAGGCCTGGTACTGCTCTGAAAAAACAGCATTTCTTTGACAGAAGGATTTTGAGGTTAACTATGTAGAGCAGCTACAATTTATGCAAACAAAATCTCCCCTGGTTCTTTGCACTGATCACAGCCATTTTTTATCTCAAGTGTAATCTAAAATATCTGATTTCCCTCTTCTCACCCTTGAGTGAAATTAGCAGTGGTGCTTTCAGAAAAAGGTCCAGGGAAGTTCTGCCATTGCTCAGCCATCATTTTCCAATGTGCCTATTTTAATAATACACTTTTAATCTGGCTTTTGAAGGATTTTAAACCCATGTTAAAGCCATGTTGCAATAAAGACCTCTCCACTGCAGTATTCACCAAGGAGGAAGTTAAATGATAAAGAGTTAGAGAAAATATCTATATGTGCAATACAAATTAAGTGAGGTGCAACCACTGGCTCTTGCTAAACACAATCCAATTCAATATTTAATTTGCTTTTTTTCCTCTTCCAACATCCTTCCTTTCTAAAAAAACTCCTTTTTTACCACCAACCTGGACCAGAAACTCTTGTACTATTGTGAGTTGTGTCATAATTTAAGGCATCCTTTAAAGCACACCTACTCCTCCCACATGAACCCATTGAAATCATCATTTATTACCTTGTTTTTCCTCCCATCAGCCAGGAATCAAAGGCTTCATGTGATAATTTTAATGCCAAATAGATTTTCACAGGGAGAAATATGGAAACATTTTCCATATGCTCCGTTCTTCCCGTGTCTTGACTCTCACTGACAGGGCACAGGAAAAACCCAGAAATCTGAAGGCAACATGTGATGCTCTTCTGGAAAGTTCACAGTGGTGATACAAGCAAGAAAGAACCTGAGAAATAATCTCATTTGTTTTCTGGCTACCCTAAATATGAAAGTTTAAATGTTGTAGAATTGGTAAATCAAACTAGAATCTGTTCGATACAAAGTAAGTGAGGTGCAGCCACCAGCTCTTACTAAACACAATCCAATCCAATATTTAATTTGTTTTCTTGGTGTGTTACCCTTGCTGTTCCAACATCCTTCCTTTCTAAAATTCCCCTTCACCACCAAGGCTTTTAGAGGTGTATATATATATATAAAAAATACAAATATCTATTTACATGATAATGCTTTCAAATCACAGACAATTACCTTGGAAATGAGGAGATTTCTGTGCACGTATAAGTGAAAAAACTATCAAGTACTAGTCAGAGGAAAATATTAAATACCAGTCAAAGGCACACTTGCTCATTGTTGGAAGATGCCACATGAAATATGATGTCAATAAATACATTTCATTCCCTGCTATACATCAAAATAAGTAAAACCTGTCAGTAGCTTGGCTCAACAACATGTGAGAATGCAAAATGGGAAAAAACTGGAAATGTAGCAGCAAGGGTTGAATACAAGACCCTAAATTTAATCTTGTTTCCCCTTTGCTGGCAGGGCAAGCAGGAGGATGGGCAGATGCAGTCTCTGTTTGCACTGGCTCTTTCAGTGAGACATTTGCCATCTGGTTTCTGGAGGCAAAGCGAGTGGGGAGAAAAAGCCAAAATCTCCCTTTGAATGTTAAACGAGTTGTTTCTGTTGGAGAGAAGATATTAAACCTTAAACTGGCTGGGTAGAAGGTTCCTTCTCGCTCCTTAAACAACCATTCACTTGTTAATACACCATTCAATTATCAGTAATGCAGAATAGATGAGAAAATCTAATGACTCCGTTCCATTCATCAGCTGAAACCAGAGGCCTCATGTGCTGACGATGAATTGCAATTTTTATCTCAAGGTATGTGTGCTCACCCTGGCCAGTGCTCACTTCCAATTCCGTAAACTCTTTTTTTCACGTTTCATGTATATTTATGAATAGACCATTGCTGCCAAATTCCGAGCTTTAGCTCTCCTTGCAGAGCTCAATACATATTCAAAAGTCACAGCTGTGACTGGGAGGAGATGAGTATTTTTTGTGGAAACCCATTTCTTCCTCACATATCCAAATGTATTTCCTTAATTTATTGTCACATGCTTGTTAAACCGTGTTTTAGATTCTGTTCCTGACACATGCTGCTGCACAGCTTGGACTGCAGTTTAGGAGGCTCCCAAAGCTGCAGTCCACACTGATTTACAGGAGGATTTCCTTCAGCCGTGGGATGCTGTGGGCAAAACACTGGCAGTGGCACTTGGTGCTCAACAAGAACACTTGGAAAAATAACAAACTCTGCAATTATATCAACGTGCAGAGTGCTGATGACTCTCCCACAGTATCTGGGGCAGTTATGGCTGCTCTCAGAAATTACTCATTAGGTAATTCAGTAATAAGGATAAAGGATGACAACTGAAATTGGTTTCATTCAGGATAAAAATCCCTCTGTGTACTACAGAATACACTCCCTGCTTTAGAAATTTTGGGAAAAGCCATGTTCTGGAAAAAAAATAAAAAATTACTGTTTATCAGCCAGTTTTAACTGAACAAATGACTTTTACCAAAAACTGTGGGTTTTGATACCTGTAAATGTCTGATGGTACTCAAAGGCAGGTGATCCCTTGCTGAGGGAAAGTTCTGTGGAAGTTTATGAAGGGAAGTTTTTGGAACACATAAATACCAACATTCTCTAAAAATGCCACAAAATAATTGATTTAAAACCTTCCTTCAGCCGTGGGATGCTGTGGGCAAAACACTGGCAGTGGCACTTGGTGCTCAACAAGAACACTTGGAAAAATAACAAACTCTGCAATTATATCAACGTGCAGAGTGCTGATGACTCTCCCACAGTATCTGGGGCAGTTATGGCTGCTCTCAGAAATTACTCATTAGGTAATTCAGTAATAAGGATAAAGGATGACAACTGAAATTGGTTTCATTCAGGATAAAAATCCCTCTATGTATTACAGAATACACTCCCTGCTTTAGAAATTTTGGGAAAAGCCATGTTCTGGAAAAAAAAAAATACTGTTTATCAGCCAGTTTTAACTGAACAAATGACTTTTACCAAAAACTGTGGGTTTTGATACCTGTAAATGTCTGATGGTACTCAAAGGCAGGTGATCCCTTGCTGAGGGAAAGTTCTGTGGAAGTTTATGAAGGGAAGTTTTTGGAACACATAAATACCAACATTCTCTAAAAATGCCACAAAATAATTGATTTAAAACCTTACAAACCTCAGCTCAGCAAAACCTAGGGCTGGATCTATAAAATAATGGATGGGTTTTTCCTATCACCAACAAACCCTCATCGAGACAAAGGCAAGGAGACGTTGGGAGTGTGGTCAGTGAGGGCAGGGCTCACCCATCCCATGCCCCAAAATCCCAATTTTTCCAACAGGCTGGGATGTCCTGCCTGGCACAAGAGCTCTGCTTTTACAGGTTAAACCCGGGTTTAAAACCAAACGAGTCCAAGCTGAAGGATCCCAGAGTGATTTAGGGAGCAGGAAGAACCAGGAGGGAGCTGGGACAAACACGAGTAGCCTGGAACCTCCTGTCCAACCCGAGCAGCAAATCCAAAATTCCCATTTCCCCTCCTGGGCTGGACAAACCCAGAGAGCAGCAATTGGGAAGTTGCAACGAGATAGAAGAATAAAGAATAAAACATCTGGCCCTGAGATGCAGGCGTTGTGGAAAACAATCTGGCTGTAATGTTTCTGCATGCTTTGCACATTTCTAATGGAATGGCGCTATCTGTGCAGCGTGGATTTTCCCAGTATCATTTTCATCTGGTGCCTGAGCCAGAGTTTGTTAACCATCTGCATATGTGCGGCGTGGATTTTAAAAGTAATTATTTTTGGAGCAGTCCAAATTGCTGTTGCATAAAATAGCGCATATTTTTCATATTTTTTTTTCTGTGAAACTGCAGGAGGCTCCATAAGTCCTAAAACACCATTTTGCATTCATTTTAATTTAGCTGAGGTGCAATTAGAAGTTTAGGTATGTTTGTTGTGCCTTGAAGAAATGAAAACGTTGGGCTTGATATCTGGAGGTCCCTTGCTGGTGACGATATTTGAAGGGAGAGGTTTTGAGGGTTTAATTTGATGTTTTTAGGGATATATTTGGGGTGATATCTATCCTGACCAAAGCCCCCAGAGATTGAATTCACATGAAAATTATCCAGGTGGGGTTTTGCAGGGGAAGGAGCTTCAGATACGTGACTCTCTTGTCTCTAATTTTCCTATTGAATAAACTCCACAGAAATTCTGATTTACAAAGAAAAACCAATGTCTACAACATAAGGCTGTTGTCTTTATGTTTCTTTATAGTAATGTCTTTACTATTTGTTGTCTTTATTGTTTTCTATGCTTATTTTATTTTTTGGAGGGAGATGAGCATTCAGTCTAAAGCCTTCTGCTGTATAATTTGTGATTTAAGCAATTAGAAACCCTCGGTTTCTGAAATATTTACAGATATAAATAAAATAACTGAGTAAAAACGACTTGGCTTCAAAGGACGAATTCCAGTAGACAGATTCATGGGGACAATAAAATTAAATCTGCAGTTAAACGTTCATAACAGAAACCTCTACAGAAAACTACGTCAAGCCTAATGTACATTTAAATTTTTCATGGATCCAAAACTGAGTAATTTCTCTTCAGGACAGACATCAACCCCCAAAAATCTGCTCAGCACAGCCCCAGACTGCCTGAGCTGCACCTTCCCTAGGACAAGCTAAATTGAACAGATCAGAAAGGTCAGAATGAGGCCAAATGCCTCAAAACCACTGATAAAAAATGGCTGAAATTTCCTATTTTACTTTTGTTTTGTTTTATTCCAGGCAAGAGGATGGCTGGCAGTCAAATCCATGTAATAATTCCTATAAAGTTAAGAGGCTTCTGATAAGTGAGTCCTGTGAAATGCTACACCTTCGTGGCCTCGGGCAAACAAATTTTTTCTGGTGGATAAACAACAATATCATCCTACTAACACGTGTAAATTCTATTCCTTCATGCACAAATTCCATAATTATTTTTTCAGGCTTTGATAAACAGCATGAATTCTATATTATGCATGGTCCTCCTCTGTAATGAATAAATTTGCCTTTAAAAGTCTGCTGCCCTAATAACTAAACAGGAAGGAAACACCAAGAGCAGAAATAGGAACTGTTTCAACAAGCTGGTTGTAAATAAGTATAAAAAAATAATTAAAAAAATAAAGTAAACCCCCCAAAGTGTATTCAAAGTTTGATAATGATTTACAAATGAGACTATTCTAAATGTAACACCTCCAGACAGCTGAAAATTCCATCCACTGCACTAACAGCCACAGCAGAGATTTCTAA
The DNA here is from genome assembly GCA_013400315.1 of Bombycilla garrulus. NCBI lineage: Eukaryota > Metazoa > Chordata > Aves > Passeriformes > Bombycillidae > Bombycilla > Bombycilla garrulus. The sequence goes on from VXBU01004944.1 coordinate 138,443, forward strand.
TCAGGAATTACCAGCCCTATCATGTCTGGGACATTTTTTATTCATAGTTTTCTGTTTCCTTTCAGCATCCATTTAAACCGAGTTGCTTATTTTCTGGATTAAAACAATCACTGCACTGTGGCTCAATTTAAAGCAGATATAGAAATTAATAATTTTGCTTTTGAGTTGCCATTGCAATGGAATTCCTTATCATGTGTTCAGCACTGCCAAGAAAGTTTGGTACCGGGGAAAGAAAGAAAGAAAGAAGGAAAAAAAGAAGGAAAGAAGGAAAGAAGGAAAGAAGGAAAGAAGGAAAGAAGGAAAGAAGGAAAGAGAAAGAAAGAAAGAAAGAAAGAAAGAAAGAAAGAAAGAAAGAAAGAAAGAAAGAAAGAAAGAAAGAAAGAAAGAAAGAAAGAAAGAAAGAAAGAAAGAAAGAAAGAAAGAAAGAAAGAAGTGACTTTTTTCCTGCTCTGCGGAAATTTGATTGTGTTGATGTATTATTACTAATTATTACTTTGAAGACAAAAGTATAAAAATATGAGATAAATTTAAAATAATTTTCTTCTTAGTGCTAAACTAAACCAGAGAATCCTAAAGAGCTTTCAGGCAATATCTCTGAGCTTTATTCCTTAATCACAGAAGAGTCCATTAAAAAGGAGACCAATTGTGACTGCAAAGAGAACTTACACACTTTAAAACCCAAATTATTTAATTCATTATGAATTCTATTTTCCCCACCATGGAAAACACCCAGGGAACACGAGGTGGTTTTGTGAACCTGCACCTTCTCTTCAATGCCACAGTAAATGCAAACCAACAATTTCTTCTACTCTGCAAACCAACTTTTTCCCTTCAAAACTCCATGAGGGTATGGAAAAAATGTGCAAACTGAAAACATTACTTAGAAAATTGATGTATTACAGTGATCTGACTAAAAATACCTGTTGTATCAAACTATCTCTTTTTTATGCAAAGGAAAACTCGCTCCCGTCTGTGTAAGCTGAGGCCTTTTTGTACTTTTCCCCTTCAGAAGGAAGAAGTGGAGAAAAAAAGCCAGGAAATGAGAGTTTAAAAGCTGGTGATTCCCACCTGGCAGCTGCTTTGAGTGCTGCTCCAAAGGGCTGCCACGACAGAGCAAGGCGGTGTCACTTCTAATAGCATTTCATTAAATCAGCTCTAATTCAATTACAGCTGTTCTCCATACGATCACCTCACTGCACAGGAAGGATTTCCCTCTCCCCACGTTTCAGGCAGACCTCGTGTGCAGCAGGGCTGCTCAGCAGGGCCAGCCAGTGAAACTCCTGCTCATCCAGCCCCAAACCTCTGCTGACACCACCCGCAGGCACACAGCTCCTCGGAGATGCTGCCTCTAGTTCAGCTCTGTTGGGTTCGTTCTCCTTTCCTGGTTTCCTGTTTGTTTCCTGTTTGTGTTGCTTTGTTGGGTTCATTCTCCTTTCCTGGTTTCCTGTTTGTGTTGCTTTGTTGGGTTCATTCTCCTTTCCTGGTTTCCCGTTTGCTTTGGGATCACAGAATCATTGGAGTGGGAAAAGACCTCCAAGATCCTCAAATCCAAATTGTGCTTGATCCCCACCTTGTCCCCAGCCCGGAGCTCCAAGTGCCACCTCCAGGAATTCCCCCAGGGATGGGGACTCCAAACGTCCCTGGGCAGCCCCTGCCGATGTCCCATCACCCTTTCCATGGAGAAATTCCTCCTGGTGTCCAGGCTGACCCAGCCTGGCACAGGGGATTTCTCTTTTTCTCTCTGCATACAGCTCATTGTTCACAAGAAAAGGAGGGTAGGGGAGCCTTGCATCAGCCTCACACTACAAACAATAAAAGAGATTCATGTCTGACCCGTCACCTCGGGGGTTTTATCCTCCCCATGCAGAAGAACAAGGCTCAGCTTTCAGTCTTCAGATTTCTACAGAAATTACATTTCTTTTCACCTTTGCATTGCATTTTGGGGATGCCCTCAGGGCACAGCAGTGCTGGAAAACTAGACAAAGATACAACTAGAGAACAGAAACACGGAATTGTGCGGGTTGAAAGGACTTTTAAAGGTCATGCAGTGCCACCCCTGCTATGGCAGGGACATCTTCCACCATCCCAGGGTGCTCCAAGCCCTGTCCAGCCTCCTTGGGCACTGCCAGGGTCTCTCTGCTCCCTCACAACTCAGCCCATTTCCCTCCAGGGAACCTTGGAGTGACTCCAGCTCAGCGCAGGACGCTGAGCACCCTCATTCCAGGCCCTGCCCCAAACCACTGCCTTTCCTTCTGCATCCCAGATCCTGTGCACCACAAAACTCCTCGTTCCTGCCAGGCTACCCATCAAAGAGCACGAAATTATTACAACTGGCAGCTCCTTACAGATGTGGAGACTGCATTCTTTTCTGGTGTGTTTCGGTCTAAAAGCCAAAAACAATTCTGGGAATGTTCGGGGGTAGGGAGATTACAGCAAATTAAGAGCAAATTAAGCGGGCAGGCCTCTGCTGAAGGCAATGTGGTGAGAGTGGAATGTAGATATTTTCACTTAGGCCGGATTAAGTTCATTTTTTGATTAATTCATATGAACTTTGCGAGCATCCCCGTGTGGAGGAGTCCCCCGGGAGCTTGCAGGAATGTCACTCCTGCTGCTGTAGCAGCTCCTGTCACTGGAGGGCACAATGCTGCTGCTGTAGCAGCCCTGCACAGCCTCAGCTCAACGATTTTTGGATAGATAACATACTTCTCATTTGAAAAAAAAAATAAAATTATCCCCTCAAATTATCTGAATGCTCAGGTCTTCCTTTTGTAGATCTCTGACTGCTAAATTGTGCAAGGAGAAAAGAAGGAAAATCCCCCAAAATAACGAGCTGAAAAAAGCCCAGCGTTTTTATTTCCAGCATGGTGTTCCAGACAGTGTAACTATTCATTAACTTTAAAGCACACAGCTTAAAATCCTGTTTTTCTTTTGGTCTCGGCTTTACATCCTGCAGTTCCTTTAGCCCCAAACCAAATCCCTGGCTCTGATCCTGCCGTTAACATGGGGAAAATCAGGCTGTTACGCTTATTCAGCATTTCCTGCAGATACTTGAGGCAAAACCTGACCCAGGTAAAGCTCCTGCTCCTGAGTATGTCTTGAGCCCAAAGGAAATCCTTTTGCATTGTGTCTGGGCTCCTCTGGCAGAGCTCTCCGGGCTCTTGAGTGTCCAGAGAGTGTGAAACACTGAACTATGGAGCAAATTACGAAAGAATTAAAAGGAAAATAAATACCTACGTGTTAAAAGCTCACAGGATAGAAAGATAAAGCAGTGAAATCCCTGACACGACCTGTCTTCTGCAAGCCCTGTGTTGTATGTTGGGGTTGTTCAGCCCTCTGTGCTCCTGCCAGGCTCCTCCACGAGCTGGGGGAGACCTGAAGGAGAGACCACAGAGGCAAATGCACCAACAGATTCTTCCAGAAAGGGCCCTCTGTGTGGTTTCTCCTTCCTGCCACCGCCTGCGAGATGCAAATTTGAGCCACCCAGGGCCAGGAAATACGTTTCACAATGCTGATGGTCTCCTCAGTGCTTTTGAAATCCTATTGTGACCCATGGCTTGGAACAGTTGGACACAACTACTGGAGAAGCTTTTTGGAAAGCAATTTCATTAGCACACAATATTGGCCTGGCTCTGCCTGCAAAGTCAATGGTAAAACTCACAGTGATTTTAATGAGAGAAGAAGTAGGTCAGTACTGGAAAATCTCATGCACAGCCTTTATAGTCTGTCACTGATTCCTTGTGATCCCCAGAGAAAGAGGAATAATTCTGAATCTCCACGAGCACAGCAGGGAAGTTTTGCTGTCTGGGTTGGGATTTTGCTCCCTCTGTAGAAAAACCCTTTACAGCATAAAGCTCAGCTGTGACACTGGCTAATAAATGGCAAATACTTTGTTGTTGTCCCGGTATTTCAGAACAACTCACTGAAACAAGTTTCCTTTAAAAAAACCCAACCCAGAAGAGCCCAGTTGATACAGTTGAGATTAAGATATCTCAGTCAGCGTAACAACTCACACACAGATGTAAGAGCTGCTGGAGGACACATGAATGTCAAGAATTGCCTGTCTGTCCCTGAGAGGATCAACTCTTAATTCCCTGCCCCATCAGTCCTGACACAGCCTGTCCTGTGCAGACTGGGAGTTTTCTCAGCTCCATTTACAGAGTTTGTGCCACTGGATCCCGCTCCCCTCCCAGCCCAACCCCTGAGGGCTCCATTTACTATCTCCTGTCCTTCCTCTGCCGGCAAACGAGGGGATTCCCAGCTGATCATTCAGGCTGCTTGCTCCCAGCTGGCTTTCCCCAGCTCTGCCTTTTCCCATGCCCGGGAGCCCAGCGATGTCACCCAATCTCTGGGCCACGGGAACAAATTCCAGCCCTGCAATCCAAACCACCTCAGACCGGCAAGCTCCTACAGCTGCTGGATCTCCCTGAGCCATAACAAAACTCACTGAGATCAGGCCGCTGCTTCCAAAGCCTTCACGGAAGTTTTTCCCTCTGGCTCATCGCTGAAATGCCCAGGTCCCTTCAGCAGTGCTGGGCACTCCAACCCCTGATCCCACGACAGAAAGAAGGAGCAGCACTCCCTGCAAGGCTCTGATTCCCTGCACAACCTCTGTGCGTGGCTTGTGCTCCCCACTCTGTCCCCAGGAGCTGTCCTGCAATGAGGGAATTCACCTGGACAGCCCTGGGACAGGGAAAAACAGGTAAATGGAAACTGGGGGAAAAACAGGTAAATGGAAACTGGGGGAAAACAGGTAAATGGAAACTGGGGGAAAAACAGGTAAATGTAAACTGGAGGAAAAACAGGTAAATGGAAACTGGGGGAAAACAGGTAAATGGAAACTGGGGGAAAAGCTGGGAGAGATAAACTGGGGGAAAAGCAGGTAAATGTAAANAACGGAAAGCGGGGGGAAAACAGGTAAATGGAAACCGGGGGAAAAGCAGGGAGAGATAAACTGGGGGAAAAACAGGTAAATGGAAACTGGGGGAAAACAGGTAAATGGAAACTGAGGGAAAAGCAGGGAGAGATAAACTGGGGGAAAAGCAGGTAAATGTAAACTGAGGAAAGAGCAGGGAGGGTGAACTGGGGGAAAAGCAGGTAAATGGAAACTGGGGGAAAAACAGGGAGAGATAAACTGGGGGAAAAGCAGGTAAATGTAAACTGGGGGAAAAGGAGGTAAATGTAAACTGGGGGAAAAACAGGTAAATGTAAACTGGGGGAAAAACAGGTAAATGTAAACTGGGGGAAAAACAGGTAAATGTAAACTGGGGGAAAAACAGGTAAATGTAAACTGGGGGAAAAACAGGTAAATGTAAACTGGGGGAAAAGCAGGTAAATGTAAACTGGAGGAAAAGCAAGGAGAGATAAACTGGGGGGAAAGCAGGTAAATGTAAAAAGGAGAAGGAGCAGGGAGATATAAAGTGGGGGAAAAGTAGGTAAATATAACCTGGAGAAAGAGCAGGTAGAGATAAACTGGGGAAAGAGCAGCTAGATATAAACTGGAGAAAGAAACAGGTAGGTAAAAACTGGAGAAAGAAACAGGTAAATATAAAGTGGGGAAAGAAACAGGTAAATATAAACTGGAGAAAGAAACAGGTAGGTAAAAACTGGAGAAAGAAACAGGTCGGTAAAAACTGGAGAAAGAAACGGGTAAACTGGGGAAAGAACTGGAAGATTTAAACTGGGGAACAAAGCAGGTAAATGTAAACTGATGAAAGAGGAGGAAAATAGAAACTGGAGAAAGAGCAGGAAAATATAAGCTGGAGAAAGAGCAAGTAGATATAAACTGGAGAAAGAAACAGATAAATGCAAACTGGGGAAAGAACAGGTAGATATAAACTGGAGAAAGTGCAAGTAGATATAAACTGCAGGTCTGTCCTTCAAGTCACATAATTCCCCTCCAGAACTGCGTTTCCAAAGCATCAGCTTCCCAGCAGTGAGGAACAGCACAACAGAACATGTGAAATTGGATAAATATGGCTAATTCCCAAGGGAATCATAATTGTGACAGTGAAATATGACGGTTTACTAGGTCAAATACTTTCTTCAAAGAAACATGCTTGAAAATTACATTGAAAGCTTGACTTGGACAGATTGCAGGGACTTGGTCCAACACTATGGTCAAAGATATTTCTTCCCTGAAGAAATCAGTCACTGCACTACACAGGGCTTGCATGGACACAGAAATAAATTAATGTTTATTCTGTTTTATCTTCCTGTGTTAACATCATTAACTAAACCACACTGGAATGTCAATCAGGTCTTGTGTATGTGTTTGCTCGTAATACGTGAGGTTTTAAAAGATAATCTGAAAAGTTAAGTTCAAGCCAAGTTAAAACCCCAAAATTTTAATATTGAAAGTATTTTTAAAGCACCATCTATAGATAATTTGCACCTGAGAAAGGAATATTTTCTATCCAGCAGGTAAGATTCTTATTGCATACTAAAAATGGATTGTAACTTTGTTTTAATGGAGCTTAATCTTTTTTTTGCTTAGACCTCATTTAAACAGGTCACAAAAGCTCACCTAATATTCTAGGTCCCTGATCTCTGTATTTCCACCCTCAAATGACCAAATTATGGTGTTGCTTGATAAGATTTCCTGACATAAATAGTTTGCAAAGGAATCTCAAGAATGTAGAAGGAATCACCTGGCAGTAAATGTTCATTCCTCTGTCCATCTGAAGTTATGAAATTCCCAGAACCTTCCAATAACCCCAAAAACACTCAGAATACAAGCCTGGAAGCCACAGAACTCTGCTGGGCCCCGGGAGGACAAGCAGGAGAGATCAAAGGCACTGCCACTGCCTCAGAACCCTCATCAGCAGCAGATTTCACAGCTGGGGACACCTGCATGGCCAAATTACCCGGAGAGATTTGTGAGATATTTGTACTCACTCACCCACCTCTGTTTTACAGAGGAAATCCTCTCCTGCTATCACGATAAACAGGTATTTTTTAAATAAAAATGATTTAATTGAAACATTTCCACACATGAGCAACCTGCTCTGGTCTGGGCCCTTGGCAGAGGGGTGGGATGGGATGAGCTTCAAGGTCTCTTCTAACTCAAACCATTCTGTGATTCCATGACCATATAGATAAAATATTAATCATAAATGAAGCAGCAGATAAATTCCAGTTGGATATCATTATCCACAGCCATCCAGATGTTCTGGAAATGATTCATTAGAGATACATTCTGTAACTATAGAGATAAGGAGGGAAACCAGAGGTCTGGAACATGTTTTACTGACCAGGTCAGGATGCAAAATCTTCAGATGTGACCAGGTCAGTGGCCACAGACACTTGGAGAAAATCATCTGATATCCTGGCAAGCTGATGCATGCATTAAAACACAGAAGAGGTAAGAGGATGGATTTTATTTAAAAAAAAAAAAAGAAAAAAGGTGCTGGCAGCTGCATGATGTCAGCTGTATTTGTAATAATAAAGCATTTTTCTGGTGAGCACAAAGCCCCACAATTTGTAGCAATTAATCCAAACCTCAAGCTAAGTCAGCACTGTTAGCCAAGGGTGATAACATGAGCATATTTCCTCAGCAGAACATCATCCATTCCTGTTTTGCTGGCCTACAACTTTCCTGCTTACATTCTTCCATGGCATCTGAATTTCTATCTGACCTACATCCCACTCCACCCTCAAAGCACAAGAGCTTCTCTGGACACCATGAAATGTCAGGTTTTGGCCACACTGAGTTTTCACATTGGATAAAGGAGCTTTTTTATTGCCTGCACTGAATTCTCACCTCAAAAATGCCCTTTTGGAGAAAATATTTAAAGCATCCAGCAGCAAAGTGTGTGAAAAGAGGGTTCTGCCCTTCCTTGGGCCTGTTCAAATCCTGCAGAACCACTGAATACTGGAGACTCCTCCAGGGCAAAAAATAAAAACTAAAAAAATAAAAAAAAGAGTTCCTTGTAAAAGATAAAGAAAACTGAAATTTCGTATTAATATCAACAGACTTTGATCTAGCAATATATCTATGAAATGTTATTTCAGTATCACCCTCTAAATCTCTGTCTCCAGAATTATGTGGATTGTCAGAACTGCATACATAAATTTATAAGGGACTGTCTTTAATTTCATGCAAATGACAGTCCTAAATGGCCCTAGTAAAGTACTCATTGTCTTCTGCCCTCATAAATTTCCAATTTCTTTCAGTTTATCCTGAACCCAGAAGATGAATCACATTCCAGCTGTGCTCACCACACACTGCAGGGCCTTGGCCTTGCACCCCATTCCTACGCTGAAATATGAAGTTCCAACAAAAAAAATATATATATATTCAGCAAATGTTTTACTTATAAAAATAAAAACTCTCTATCAATTTGGGAAATGAAATTAAATTTAGCATGGTCTAAATGGATCTTTTATTTGTGTGCTTGGGGACAGGGGTTAGTGGTGGCCTTAATGGTTGGACTTGATGATCTTGGAGGACTTCCCAACCTTAATAATTCCATACTCAGTTCAAATTGATGATTATTTTGGAGCCCCATACCCTGCACCTTGAATAATTTGTCATCATGATGGTTTTGTCCAGCAATCCCATTTTTGTTATGACAGTCTCTACAATCCTTCACAAAAAAATTACCATGTTCTCCTGCAAAGCATTTGCTCAGAAGAAAAAAATAAAATATTCCGGTGGCTTTATCCAGAAATATCTCTGTCTTTAGAACAGAAAAGTAAGAAACCAAAGGATTTCCCAGCTCCACTCCTGCCATCCTACAGATTTCCCGACCTTGTAGTGATAATAAACGTGACTGAGTGGATCCTGGGGGGTGGTGTGAACTCACTGGGACCCAAACTCGGCCATAATTTGGGAGATTCCCAACTAAGAGCTGAGTCCTAATGAGTCCATTTCTATGCTAGTTATGTTTCAGGATTAAAAAAGGATCTTCAGGTCACCCAGGATGACATTTTGGGTCCTGCAGTGCACCCACAGCTGTAAGAGCTGGTTCACAGTTATAAATAGCTCGACCCAATTAGCACTGAGAGGTTCATTTACGACATTTAGGGGAAGCAATTCTCCATCTAAGCCACCTGCTGAGCTTTGGTGGCTTTAGGGACACGAATCACACCTGGCAAGGACCTCACAGCTCTTATTCATGGCACAAATTCTGCTCTGGACTGGTAGGGCCGGGAGGGTCAGAAATGAAGGCCTGAAAGGCATTCAGTTGATTCATAAAACCCAGAGCCTCAAATCTTTCCATAAAAACATCCCTGGGAGGTCAGCAGTGTGGAATTAGGAGCTGGAATCATTAAATGGGTGGTTCAAGGCCCACGTGAACACAAGCAGTGAATTCCCCACGGCCACGACAATCAGAGGTGGCCCTGAGGGGATGCAGAGAGCCCAGGAGCTGTGGCTGCGCCCAAAAACAAATGATTCCTTTCCAAAAGGAGGCAGCAAACCGGTGGCAGAAATGGACAGGGCTGGGACACCTCATGGAACGGAATAAAACCAAACCAGACCAAATTCACCACTGAGAACATGAAAGGGCCAAACAAACCATGACTAATGAACCACAGGAAATGACCACAAGGGTGGACACGCTCCTCTTTCCAGTTTATCCACAGAGACATTAAAAAATGAGACATTTCTTAACCACTGCTCGATGACTTTCCTTCACAATAAAGACGTGGAGGTCCTTCTGCATGAGGACATCACTGCTCAAATTGTACTTGTGAGTGTGAATCTAAGATTCAGACTTTAAAATCATTCTTTTAGGTTGATGGCAGTTGTATCACATGAAGTCTCTGTGTCCTAGCAACAACATAACTCTTGCTAAACTCAGGCAATTGGAAAATCAGTCAAATTCAGACACAATTAAGATTAAATGTCATAACTGGCAATGTATGAAAAATACTAGGCCTCCCCAATTTAACTTTTTTTTTTATTATTATTCTCCTCTCCATATCTCTTGCAATGATTCATGCAATGGCATGAGTAATACATGGGAATAAATGAGGATTGACATTCACTAAAATATCTGAATATAGAACATAAACTCTTCTCTGAGCATGTCTGGGTGCAGTTCCCATTCCCCTCTGAACAAACACACACAGTGGATAAAAATCACAAAGGTATCCAAACTCCAAAGTGGGCTAATTTTAAACTTAAATCACATCCTAAACCTTTTTCTAAGACTCAAGTTTCCTCATTTTTTCCTGACCAAATTCCCACCCAACACCTTTGCCCAGTGTTTGTTCACTTGCCACAGACAGAGGGTAGATTTAAATCAGAAATGAGAAATAAATTCCTCCCAGTGAGGGTGGGAGGCCCTGGCACAGATTGCCTAGAGAAGCTGTGGCTGCCCCATCTTTGGAAGTGCCTTTCCCTTTAGGAAATTCTGTCAGGAATGAAGCACAAAAGTGGCTTCTTTTTTTTTTTCTTTTTTTGTGACGTATTTTCCAGCAGTTTTCCCTTTAGCACAAGTTTTGTAAGCAAAGGATCTCTCCTGTGATCAATTTGGTCTCTCCCATTTCCACCTGTTGTCTTCCTCCCAGCTCATTCTTCTTCCAAAATATCTTTTTATTTAGGGAACAGAAAAATCTAGATATGGAGAAGCCACAGGAATTGCTCATCACTGACATGAACACAGCTCTGCAAATTAAGGTGACCTCAGAAGAGCAATGTATCCCCATGATCCAACCTACGCTTCCTGCACAATTTTTAGTCAGGAATGATCACATCATATCGGTTTCCTTACTTCTTCCCTGAGTAAATTTCCTGAAGGGAAAGACAATTTCCCAACCTTCTCTTCCAATCCCAGCTGGGCACTCATAGCTGGTTCCAGGGTTACAGGAATGCTGTTTCAGATTTGGCAATACTGTCCATCTCATCCTTGGCATCCATCTTTTGCTCAGACTGAGATATGATCTGAAGTTTTCCTCATCTCTGGATTCCAATAATCCCTCCTGGATAAATTCTGATCTCAGAATGCCTCCAGGAGTGAAAACCAGAGCAGGTTTCAGCATCCAGCTGGGCTCATATGTGATCTCCTGACTACCAGGGCTCACCTCAGTAATTCTGTTTTCATTTCGTCCTGTGCAACCTTGCTGGGCAAGGAAGGTTTTCCATAGATTTCACTGTGTGTGTGTCTTTTCTCAGCCTCTTTTCTCTGCCATCACATCCAGGTGTTCCTTGGACACCTCATAGGCAGTTCCTTCCAATGTCAAATCGCTTTTTTTCAGGAAGAAATCCCTCCTGGTGTCCAACCTGACCCTTCCCTGGCACAGTTTGAGGACATTTCCTCTCACCCTGTCCCCTGGGAGCAGAGCCACACCACAACCTCTAATGGGAGGATTCTGCAGAAGCCAACAAAAGAGAGATTTGGTTTTTTTTCCTTTCTAATTGTGATAACAACAGGTTAAAAATAAGCATAGGAAGACCTAGAAAATCCACCTCAGCTCATATGCAAATCCCAGCACTGGCAAAAGCCCTGGAGATGTGGTTTGGAGACACTACATGATCTTCCATGCTCCCTCTGCTCGTGGATAAATTCTCCTCCTGCTTGAAGTGTGTAAAAAATATGCATAAAGAAGCAAAGGGGAACACTGGAGATGAGAAAAGCAGCCATGCTATGATTAAATATGAATGGTAATGCCAGAGCTTCTGATGGAAGGAAAGCAGAAAAAACACCGGAATTAAGACCAGGAACGCAAGACAAGGCATCCTCCTCTGCAGATTTCTGATATTGTGAGGAGAGTTTCCAAGGAGAAAGCTAATATCACTGGAATCCTTGCTTTCCCCAGTAAAATATATATGTTTTTGCAGAACAGGATTCACTTCTGAAGCTGTACCAACAAGTAAATTATTCATAAGAGAAGAGATAAAAGACAGAAAATTTCACGGAGTAAAATATTTAGACTCCCCTATCTCTGGCAGGGTGATCATACTCGTACTAACTGGGCAAACTGGGAATCAAAATGAAGCTCAATTAAGTGGTACAAACCGTGCATATAAAATACATCAAGCTGCTAAAAATGACAGCTCTCCTGCACCTACGTTTCATCTCTCATGTTGAACCAGTTCAAGGAGAGCCAAGCAAAGATGCAATTAATCAGTGCTCCAACGTTGTGCTACTTATCAATATGTGAGTGCAACACCTCAATAAAACAGGACGCTTAAAGGGCTGCTAAATGTATCAATATTCAATTACACAATGTTAATAAAGCCATTAAAAGAGAATTAACAAGGGTTTCCTCAGGAAGTATCTCTGTCTGACATTAGGTGGCTCTTTAAACATTTTCTAAAGAAATACAGTAAAAAGCTATTAAAATATTTATGCAATGCTTGCATTAGTTCTGTTTAACTGGCACAGCAGCAATAATATCAGCAGTTTTAAATGCCCTGCTTCTCAGCACCACGATTATCCACTAGTTATGAGAGAGAAATAAATTCCCAGTCTTAGAATTTTAATGCTTTTCATTACAAAGAAAAGATCTCCAAATCCTTCATTAAAGCTCAGAGCCTCACTAAAACGACAGAAATCCAACTCTTTGTTGAGGAACCGATATCAGAGTGCGTGCTGCAGCAGGAACTGGGCTGGAGGTCTCCACCGACTCTCCTGCCTGCCCAGGTAGCCTCAGAGGAAAATTGGGATTTGGCCCAAATCTTTGAGCTCAGGCCTCACAGACAAAGCCCTCCTGGAGAGCTGCAGGAAAGCAAAGGCAGATTATTTCATTCCAGGAGATTGTGCTGGTGCAGCACTTCTGGGCTCGTGGCTCCTCCTCGATTCCCCAAAACGCCTCGCAGGACTTGTTAAATTAGCCAACGTAATGTAGTCCAATTCTGTGTTATTTGCACAGGGACTGGAAAAGATTTCGTGTTTCCATGTACATAAACAAAACCTGGCTCAGCACACCAGGGAATTAGGAGGTTTATAAAATATAAAAGACACTCACATTAATCTGTTAAACAATTCATTCTCTACTCTGCCCTTTCCTACTAAGTGAATTCATTACTTACAGAAAATATATATTTGCTGCTGGCTTTTTTTTGCTGCTGGTGGCTCTGTGCTGGCCCCCAACTCTGATCTGATCTGGCACTGGAGGAAAAGGAAGGTGCAATGTCCTCTCTCCGAGGTTTTGGGTGCATAACAATGCCAGCTGTGCTGGAGGAAGGACAGACTGCACCATCGATCTGAATTAAATTATTAGGGGGAGCGGGAATGAAACAGATGAATGCACATCCTGGAAAATCCAAAATTAAGCAGTTCCTCTGATGCTGCCTGGACAATGGTGAGTATTTTTTCTTCCAGGAATTACTTGGCTCAGGGAAAATGCTGGTTTCTTGCAGGACAGGTTGGGAAATCTCATCAACATAAACCCATCTTTGCACCACCTACAGCTCTTCCCAAGGACCTACTACAGTTTTGATGGATTCTCCTCTAAATTCGTTGTTCTCTGGAAAATAACAGCACTTACTATTTAACAAGGTCAAACAGGTGCTACCAAGTAAAAACCTCTTAACAAGAACTGGCTTTGTTTTCCTTTTAAAAAGGTTGTTATATCAAGTCACCAGGCCTCTGAGCTCAAAGGAAGTCAAATGCATGCCCTGCTTGAACATTATCCACAGAATCCTTTGGAAAGACATTAATTTGCCATAATTTGCATCCACAAAACAAAGTGAGGAAGAAGAATTGTGTTAATCCAACCCAAACCCAGTGGAAATAGCAGCTACTTGCTCCTGACTGCTTTGTTTTCAGAAGACACTAATAACTACCCAGTTCTCTAAAAAAGCAATTAAATCTTTCTAGGACATCCTCTCCTCCCCAAATATTTTTGTTTTAGAAGCGTTTATGCTGCAGTCACTGTTGGGTTTTATGCTACCTCAACACTATCACCCAGCTAGCAAGGTGATATTATTTATTTGTATTTGGGGGTTGTTTTGCTGCTTATGTAGGGGTAAGAGATACATTCAATCTCTCAAGAAAGAATCCCTGCTTTTTCCTAGGTTAGATTTTTATTTGTCCAACTAAAAGCTATTAAAGGGGTCTTGTTGAACTTGTTGAATTGTCATAACTTCCAACAATCCAGTCTTCAACTAGATGAGTTTTACATCTAGTCAAATGATGTATACCACACCTAACTTTACGGGCACTTTATGGGAGATTTGCCCATTTTTCAGCCAAATGCGAGGGGTCTGCTCACTCTTATTTTCATATTAATGGCAGAGCCATCTTTCACGCAGCGAGTGTAAGGGTGTCCCTTTCAAAGGCCATCCCAGGAGCCACATCCAGCACAGGAAACGCTGCGGAGAGACAAATGTGGCTGCTGGATTTCTGAGTCACCCCAACACATTTATCAAGCACCGAGTTGTGCTTTTACAACTGGTCTCCATCAGAGATATTTCATCTGCTAGCAGAGCGTCATCCCTCCTAATGACTCATAATGCAGCCTCATTCCATCGAGCTTGATTTCCCTGCCTCATCAGCCTCTTGTTCTCCAGGGGCAAAGCTGCTCTTTTCAGCATGTTCAGCCCACAGAGAAGTGGCCATTAACTGCGGTTCCTCATTATGGAAGAATCAGCTAATCAACACTGACCAAGACAGAGCTGATGTTGTGATTGAGGAGAGGGAGACATCTGCTTGGAATTATCCAGCCCGCTGTTTCCAAACTGATAAGGCATTTGCTGCCTCGGTGTTCAGTTGGAGCAGGAATAAATGGGTTTGGGGGGTGGCTGGGAGGGGAAGAGGGATGGAGGGCACGAAGGGCGAGCGAGGCCCAGTGCTGAGGAGAAAAGGCAGAAGCTGTCTGCAAACCACACCAGCACAAGGCACAGCTGACAGATTCAAAGCTGCGTTTGAGGGTCTATGTGTAATGTAAAGAAAACTGTCATTTCCACGGTTTTCAGGCTAAGTTGTAAAAATATTTCTACTTCCATTTCCTATATCCCGTCCAGTTGTGTGTTTTTGGGTTTTTTTCCCTTTATCTAATATCCAGAGTAAAACTAACATTCAAATGTATCAAATTCATTTCTGGTGTGAATGGGAAGCCGTTCCCCTGAAGTCAGAGTGGGCTGTATGTAAGAATTCCTGATTAATTTGGTGATGGAGCTCGCTTTTTTATTCCTAAATGTCACATGCAGCTTTCCTGAAGCCAAAAGTTTACGTGTTTTATTATCAGAGCACAGGAGATACATCTTCTTACTCTTTCTTTTCACAGGAAAGAAACGTAATAAAACATGACCTTTTAGTACATAATCTGTAATAGAATATGCTGGGCAGATAAAATATGTAACAGGAGAAAGACTGCATTGAAACTGAAGCCTAACTGGGGCTGTAACTGAACGTAACTCTTGCTTCCCTTAGGGAAAGGAAGAGCATCAGAAGGGAAGAGGACCCTGCTTTTCCTGGAGCCTGCAAATATGTGGGGCAGATGAAGGAACAGGCAAGCTCTGCTCCCCTCCACGAAGCACAGATTGCCAGGAACAGTCCCATTCCAGCGTTCTCAAATTCCCTTATTGCTACAAAAGGCACACCTCCACACACAGCCAGGGACTCGGGCTTTTCACAGCTACTTCAAATGAACGAGGAGCAGGTAGCAAGATAAAAGCACAGGAATAAATTGGACCCATTTCTTGAAGGAATCTGTCTGGATTACTGAGGCCAGACATCAAAGAAGGGGGAAAGAAAGCACCCTCTTGCCAAGCTTATGTTTCCATATATGTATTTCCTCCCCACTCTTCATATAAACTCTGCTTTTTGCATCAGCCCTCTTGGCTGATATCGCAACACTTCGCTGCTTTTCATCTCCAAAATGTGAACAAATTCATCCTCGGGGCTCTCAAAATGTGAACAAATTCATCCCCGAGGCTCTGCTGGGAGGAAATGAGAGGAATAAACGCGGGGATCCCTCCTTCCCTGCGGGCTGGAGGGAGGTGGGTCGGCTGGGACAGGGTGTGAGCACCTCCTGGACCCGCACGCTCTGCAGGCAGGGATGGCTTTGGATTCCTCCAGCAGCACTTTCTGCCACCCTTGGAGCTCTGAGAAACTGCTCTGTCACTTGGAAAGGAACTGACACTTTCTGGAAAGAGTCTCAAATGCAGCATCCAGCAAAGTGTCTGCTTCTCCAAATTCAGCCCCACACACAGAAAAATCCTGTCCCCAAACACCTTTCACCTGCCTTTTTCTCTCTTTCCTCCCCAATTCTTTTTTTATTATTATTCCCTTATCCTTTCCTTACCCTTTTTTATTTTTTGAGGAGGCAAACCTCCCCCAAGTAGGTGCAGAGAGGCAGCTGCTGCAGCAGCAGCTCTGCAGACATGCCTGCAGCCTGAGTCACGCATGGAAAAGGAGCCGTTACATCAGGGATGTTGAATCGGATCCTGCCCAGGGAAACATCCAGGAATCACACTCTGCTGCGGACACACATTCACTCCCCCTGCTTTCCCTCCTCTTTCCGTGGGGTTTGTGGCAGAGGAGGACCCCGAGGTTTTTAGAGAGGGGTCTGTGCACGTTGGCCACTTTCCCTGCAGCCTTGGCAGGAAAGAAATGCTTGAAGTGCTGAAGGCTGCCCTACTGTGCCTATGGAAATTCATACACACCTGGAAATCCCTCGCAAGGGAACTTGGAGGAGGGGGGAAAAAGAGAAAATAAATAAGAAAAAATGAAAGGAGGAAGAAAGAAAAAAAATATAAAAGACAGAGAGGTTAGATGAACATTTATGTGGAAGTTCCTGCACTCAGTTCCTGAGATCTTCAAAGGAAACTGAGGTATGAACTCTTCATGAGAACAGCATGACCAGTGTCTCCTTAGCCCCTTAAAAAAATCCCTACACTCAGTCTGTGATACAAATTTGTTCTTCCAACGCTACAGGGATGTAGCTTTGGAGAACCACAACCCAGGACCTCAAAACACAAATTATGTGGGGCAGATGCAAGGGGAAGACTTTTATCTAACCTCCATGACCACAGCATGGCAAAGCTGCCAGACCTTAGGATTTAAGCATGACTGTGACAATTTCATCAGGCCTTTGCTTTTGTTGGTTTGTTGGGTTTTTAATAAAACTTAGAGCAGAAAAAACTTGAGGACATTAATCTCAAGTATTAGAATGAAAGACATAATAAAAAGAATCTTAAATCTTATATCTTGCTTTTTGACATTTTTTTTTTCTGTTGTGATATCTCTTCCCTGTTTGCTCTGACATGGGCACACATTGCCAGGTCTTCCTCCTCCTGCTCCTATTACCTCCCTTCTGCTACGGCCAACCCCCAGCTAAAATCCCAGGGGGAAACTCAGGGAAGGGATGATTCCATGAATCATAAAATCATGGAATGGTTTGGGTTGGAAAGGATCTTAAAGATCACCTCATTCCACCGTCCCAGCTGCTCCCAGCCCCAGTGTCCAGCCTGGCCTTGGGCACTGCCAGGGATCCAGGGGCCTGTGCCAGGGCCTGCCACCCTCAACTGCGATTTGAAAACTTATTTAAACCCTCCCTGTGTTTCTGAAGCCAGAAAACAATATCCACAAGTGTTTTTGAAAATCAGGAGGATTCTCTTGGCTCCCAGGTGTTGTGAGAAGGAGCTCAAACACCCCGGGCCGTGCCGGGGCACTGAGGCCGCAGAGCAGAGCTCAGCATTTCCCCCTCACTGCTTTGAGAGCTGCTCACTCTTGTCAGAAACAAATTAATAAAAAAACCAACCCAACAAGCACAAGGATTCTGAAACCTGCCCAAGGAGCAGATAGAAAAACCACCTGAGGAACCCTCGGGAGGTTTGCGAGCCAAGCCTGGCTCCAGCTGGACGCTCCCATCCTTTTCCTGCCAGCCCGCACAAGGACCCGGGACACGCAGCGCTCCTCGCCACGTGGGCTGCACTATCAGCAGGAGATTACGAGGTTTCCAGAAGGTTTTTATCTCCTGTCTCCCCCCTGGCTATCAATTTTCTCTCCTAGAGGAGTGCACGTTGCCGTGTGCTCGTTGTCACGGCGCTGGGGCTGAGCTCAGCTGCCCGCAGAGGGAGGGAACAACATTCCTGCTCTCTCCCTGTAGCCAGCTCTCCTCCCGACCTCTCTGCTGAAAACCTCACATTCTGCACTGCAAAGGGAGCTTGAAACATAGCTCAGAAAATACTGGAGTCTACTGCTGCGATGTGTTCAGAGAGTGGAACCTAAAGCAGGCTAATTCTATAGCACATTTAGTAACATTTGCCTGTTGTTGTTGTGTCTTTACTTGGAAGGGACAGCTCAGGATTGCGCTGACTGACACAGTGAAAAAGTAAAAACCTTGGGTTCAGTTGGCTCAAAGCTGCCAGCTGATGACACCCTGGAAACTCAGGAAAACTCTGCTGCAGAAAAACCAGCACCTGTCCCACCCATCAGACTGATTCTGTTTGCTGTGTGAACAAGGTCTGGAGTTGTGCAGAACACACAAGTGTGAAACTTCCCACATCTCAGTTTTCCCAGAGAAAAGGCTTGGATCCCTCAGCCCTTCCCTCGTTCCCAGGCTGCAGGGTGGGGACAGAGCAGCCCTGACTCCCCTGACCCCAAGTGTGCCCCCAAAACCAGGGTTTGGGATGGGAGTAGGACACAGCCCCCTCTTCTCTGCAGGGAATTTGGCACAGCCCCGTTATCCTGCTGCGAAGAGAAGCTTGACCTTGATAGACATCGTGACAGCCACAAAAATGTCTCAGAATTTGTGTTTCTGAATCTTTTTATCCTCTCCCCTTCCAGCATGGTATATCAGCATATAAATATCTTCTTTCACTGCTCCTTTCTTTTTGGGGTATTCATGCAAGGAGTTGGAACTCCTAATGGGGAACTCCTCACGTTTGTGGGGGTTGGAACTAGGGGATCTTTAATGTCCCTTTCAACCCAAGACTTTCTATGATTCTGTGATTCTAAGAAGATAAAAAACAGATCAATAAAGCAGCAGTTTCTCTCCTGATGGGGCTGAACCCTTTCACTATAAAATGACACAGCCTGACCACACAACCTCGACTACCATTGCTAAAAAACACAGAACAAACCTTTGTTTCTCAATGCTCAGGCTAAATACTTCATTTTTATAACACAAACCTGTGGGAAATACCTGTACCCTTAGAGCCACACACTGATCCCACTTTTACTGTAGCTCTGGTAGCTGAATTGCCATATTTCGGTGTGGTTTAGACCATCTGACTGGTGCCATTGCAGAAGGGGAAAAGCTGTTCCTTCCAGTCAAGTGAAACTTTTTCCTTCAATCACAGTGAAATCCCAACTGTCAGCTCAGGCTGAAATGCTGCAGTACAGCTGCCAGCTCCAGCACTTGCAGATAAACCAGGCTGAGGTCACGTTTTTTTGGCTAAGACACAGCACAGAATTATAATAGCAAGTTTATTCTGACAGGTCCCTGCTCTCTGTTTGGGGTTTGTTTGTTTGGATTTGTTTCTCTGTCCGTATTTCAAGCCATTGATTCTATAGAAGCGTGTCAGTTCATTAACAAATCCTGTCAGCTATTTTCTTTGGCGTTGGGAACGGGTTGTTTCCCTGCTAAATTAATCCAGCTCCAATGTCACTTGCACACCAATCAGTGCTCCCATTCAGGGAGGTCAGGCAGAAAAGGGGAGAGAACAACTTCTTTTCTTTTTTACCAAAAGAGAAAACAAAATATTGCTGAACTCTGAGGCCTGGCTGGAACCGGTCACATCAGCACCGTGCATGAAGATGGCTACTGCCTGATTTCCAGCCCAGGGGATTCTGCTGGAGCCTCCTCAATCCAGGGGAAAGCTCCCAGAGTGACCTCCACCACTAAACCCCTCCTGGGTACTGTGTCTCCATGAAGAAGTGGAAAATGTGCAAAGGGGTCAATCGGAGATGAGCTAAACCTCTGGAGATCTCTGGGATCCTAAAGGATTTATAGGATAAGATGGAGGCTTGTACAATGGCCTGAGGTGGATTTTGTCTCCTGATGAAATTGAAGAATTTTTACAGAGGGAATAAAAGGCAGCAATGTGACTTCATATATTGCCTTTTTTATATTGCTTTGTTAAGGCTGGGCTATAAACCTGATGAAAAGGAGCATAAAATGATGGGGAAATGAAGAGTGCACTCAGCTCCTCTAAAATATTCCAGCTTTTTCTTTCCATTTCCATGTTCCAGTGGACGCTGCCAGTGGCCCACCAGGCACAACCACACTGATGTCACCCTCACAGTGAAATCCTGGCAGAAGGAAACTGTCCAGGACACAGCTGGATGTTCCTGATGTCCTCAGGGGCAAAGCCATCCCCCCTCCAATCTCACCCTCACATGCCCTCAGCTTATCTCAGCTTTTAATCCTTCTGTGATCTCCCCAGCCTCAGGTGCACGCGGGACTCGGCGCTGGGAAAGCTCCCCAGCATCTGTTCAGAGTTACATTTCTCTGACATTCATAATTATGACCTTTGTCAGCAGATCGTGTCAGCATGAAATTAATTTTGAAAATCAGTAATTCCGCTGACTTCACCTGGATCTCTCACATGGTTAACGTTAAAAGAACACCGGAGAGCTTTGCTGGGTACAGACCCAGCCCCGACAGAGTGCAAAACGCTTCCAGTCGCAGACAAACAGCCAGTAGCCACAGACTGTTCCACTCTCCAGCTCAGATTTAATCTTACAGGGGCTCTGTTTCCCTGCCACAGCCATGAACTGCTTCTCTCCGAGACCCCCGTGCTGCAATCAACTTCCAAGAGATTTCTAAGTGCATTCATTACTGTCCCCTGCACACCAGCAGAGCATCAGTATTATTGGTGTAACGCACCCCAGCCCAGTCAGCTGTCCAAAAAGTGGTTTATTTTGCAGCTGATGGATGCTTTGCTGATTCTGGAAATCTCTCCACATGACAAGTGTTTTTAAAACATTTAAGGTACTACAGAGCTGAAGGTTCTCAAGAGTGCAATCATCTTTTGCAGCTCAATCATGGTAAGGAATGTACTTGCAAAGCGAGCTCGCTCCCAGGTTTTCTGCCTGTGACAAATTGAATCCACCACAAATAATTCTGGGGTTGCAATTACAAATGGGCAGTGCCTGGAAATTAATCACCCAAGTATTTAATGAACATCCACAAAATTAATCTCAACAGCTGCAAGCCGTTGAGATTTCCAACCCTAGGCTGCCAAGTCAGGTACCAGTAACTCTTCCAGAAGTCACTCAGAACATCTTGCCCAGTACATATGAACACATTTTGATGAGTCTAAATCTCAGAAAACACCAAACTGACATTCAATATTTCCACAGATAACAGATGGTTTCACACGTTGCTCCCCACTTGGGGTTGCCTAATGCATCTGAATCATGTTTTGAAATGTAACTCTAGGTTTGGAAAGTCTCTAAGGTTTTCAATAAATGGAGTTTAATGTCAAGACTACTCAAAGCAGCTGTTCCTCCTAACCATGGAAAATCACATCCAGGTTATTTTTTTTTTTTTTTGCATGAAGAAATGCAGAAATTATGTAATTTGGGGGTCCCATGCACCTCCACCACTCTCCAATGCTTTACACGAAACCACACAAAGATAACAGCACACACAGAGCTCTGTGTGCTCCCCCTTCTTACTCCAGAGAGGTTTTTGTGTTTCTGTCTCCTCTCCCAGCTGCAGCAGGTGAGTAATGGCTCAAACTCAAGCCTTTGAGCTCCATGTTCCACACCACTATCAAAGAGGGAGCAGGGGCTCGTCTGCATCCTTGGAGGTTCCCAGGAAGCGGGGATGGGAACACTGCTCCCTTCCCCAGGTTTTTGATGAGCTTTTCCCCCCTCTGGAATCCAGAACCCACAGGTCCAGCCTGGCTTGCTGCCATCAGAGGTTTGCTCTGCAGAAATGCCCGCTCTCGTTTCTCTCCTGGGCATTATTTCCCACTCCACGCCCCTGCGGAGCCCCTGGCAGCTGCAGGATGCTCGTGCCCCCTCACCTCCCGTGCCAGGGACTGCAAACCCAACAGCAGCACTGCAGAGAGGGGAAACACAGCCACAACTTCCACAGACAAGCACAAAGAGTTTGGGATTGTTCTCCCTGGGAAACACAGCCCAGAAACCAAAACTGACCCTACACGTGCACACGCTGAGAAAATTTCTGCGTGGACTAGCAACTCAGACCATAATCTCTCAGGAAAATCAAAAATTCTGAAGGAAAGAGCAAAATGATTTTGCAAGACCATGACCAATTTTTTCCTGTGGTTTGGGGATCTGTGAACTGCCTGGTGTGCTACAAATGCCAGACCCAAGCGGGGCTGATTGTCCCGTTCCCCAGCACTGCCTCCAAGCTCCTGCTAGGATGAGGAACCTCGTGTTGTCAACACCACACACAGCTCTTCCAGAACGCAAATCTTCAGCTGGACACCCCACCAAGCTAAAAAAATAATCCCAGCTGAAAAATAACCACTGATAAATGTATTTCTTAAGGAGCAGATCTCAATATCTCCAAATCTACGCAGTCACACAGACGCCTGTAGAGGTAATTTATTGCACTTTTCTGTCCTGCTTCTAAAAGAGGTAAGATTGCATCTTACAGTCTTCTAAATCTGACTTTATTACAGGTACAAGAGAGTTTGGTATGTTCAGCAAAGCCTGTATTAGCAGTTTTATGGTTTTTTATGTTTTTATGTTCTTTTAATCGCTGACATGGAATGTAAATAGTTTCCTCAATTGCTGCATGCTTCCCATTCCTGCAGGAAGGCACACCCTTCAACAAAGATGAAGAGAATATAAAGTGAAATCCCTGCTTACTAAAGGAATTAAATTCTCCTCTAGTTCCTGGAACACAGCAACCTGTGCAGGGGGGATCTACACACGCTTCAAGGGCAGGTTTTTGGAGCTAAAAGGCATTAAAAATAATAGGAAGGAAGCTCAAGATTTGGGCTTGATGTCGAATAATAAAGTGAACTGGAATTCATCACAGCTGGGTAACATTAGGGTTCATCCAAATGACTGGGAATAAAAACATCTTGCACAGTTTTACTCCAGAGGACTAAAGAGGTGCCCCGTGGTTTTCCATTGATGTTGTCAGTCCCCAGGCAGGGTGTCCCTGGTCTCCTGGACATTTGGTTTCACAGGCACATTCCTTCCTCCTAACACATCAAACTGCATTGCTCACATCCACTCTCTCTCTACTAAACTGAAAAAAATACCTTTGTGGCTTTGATTCCCCAGCAGGGGAACCTCCAGAGCTCACAGATCCTTGGGAACTGTTATAAAAAGTTCTCCCTAGGTTCAGAGTGATCCCTGGTTTGCCTTTGACAAACAGCACGCAGTTGTCCTGATCTGGATTCCCACCACATATCCTTGAGATTCACGTAAAGGAAAACAGAACACTTGCAGGGTAGACAAGATTTGATGACTTTTTCCATTTGTCATGGACTTCCAGAGCAGTGATTTCATTCCTGCATGGTTTTGCAGCCCTTTAACAACCCTGCCCATGGGATTACATCTACAGCAGTCCCTGATCCCCTCTGAAATCTCCTGGACACGAGCAGGATTTGCCAAGGGCACGTGGAAGAAGATGCAGACAAACAGGGGCTCAAGCCCAGCGTTGGTCCTGCATGAACAGCACAACCATGCCATCATCAGCCCCCTGCCAGCAAACCCAGAGAGCTGCGTTTCACATTCCAGCAGGGCTTAATCCCAAAGTTGTGATTCACCACCCCTGATGGGCACTGCACGGAGCAGAGCATGGGTGCAGACAGCATTAGGAGGGATGAGCCCTCCCCCAAAAATTCCAGAGACTGTAGGATATTCCAGAGTACTATAAATAAAAGGCCTTACCACAGGAAAGGAGGACAAATCCAAAAGAAATCCACAGGAAAACCCTGAGAGGCAACATGTCCATTTTCAGCCCCACATAAATGCACACAACCAAAGAGATTCTTGCTCTATCAGCAATGCACAAACACCCGTAATCCAAACTGGAACGAAACTCTCTTGTTAGGGAACTCTTTATAGGGGACCACTGGCAAAACCAGCCCCAGGTTCATTGTAACCACCAATTTTAAAATTATAACCCTCCTCCGAGAGCACACAGTGGCCATGCAGCAGGGTACTTACTCATTCCTCTCCAGATCGATGACCAGATGTTTATTTTCGGCTTGAATTACAAACTGCAGCAGGGCTGGGTGGTTCTGAAAAGGAAAACAGAGTTGGTTGAGTCCAAACCCAGAGCCCATCATCCTGCACCCGGGAAATGGACACGCCATGGAATCAAAGGAAGGTTTGGCTTGGAAAGGGTCTTAAGAACCATTTATTTATTTGTTTATTTATTTATTTCCCATGAGCAGGGACACCTTCCACTGTCCCAGGCTGCTCCAGCCTGGCCTTGGACACTTCCAGGGATCCAGGGACAGCCCCAGCTTCTCTGGGCCCCCTGTGCCAGGGCCTCCCCACCCTCCCAGGGAACAATTCCTTCCTAAT
The DNA here is from genome assembly GCA_013400315.1 of Bombycilla garrulus. Lineage (NCBI taxonomy): Eukaryota > Metazoa > Chordata > Aves > Passeriformes > Bombycillidae > Bombycilla > Bombycilla garrulus. The sequence goes on from VXBU01004944.1 coordinate 162,808, forward strand.
ATCCATGATGTATTTCAATTTTTTAAGATGCATTTCAAGCTTTTCACAAGGCATAACTAAGTTTTGTCTTAAAAGAACGAAGAAGTGGCATTGCAGCAAGGTCATCCTGAGCTGAGAGGGATGCATAAGGATTGTCAAGTGCAAAAAATGTGAAATATGAATAAAAATATGGTCAACAGTATTCCCAAGTACCTCTGTGACAATAGAGAAAGTATTTATGCATATATAAGTACTTGAGGGAACTTTCTAAACAAGACATCAGCAACAGAGCCCCCAGAAATCCCAGCTGCACTCCAGCGTGGAGCAGCACATCTGGATTGCATTTTCCAGCACCATCATGACTGCGTGAAATCTTCACACTGCCTTTCCCCTGATTATAAAAACCAAGTTCTTTTTCATCTCAAGCATCCAAAGGTAAACCCAGTAATTTTTTTGGTGAGCTGTGAGAGAGGATCTGGAGCAACGCAGGCCTAAAATCTTGCAGGAAGGGGCAGTGCACCCACACAGGCTGCAGCTCCAAGGAGAAAACACAGTTTGCAATATGCTGGCTGCTCTTGATCCAAAAGACTCAGCTCACATATATTTTAAAACTGTTTACATTTAAGTTACATTTCATTAAACAAACTCACTGGATTGCGCGACAGCATTTCCTTGTTTGAAATTCCAACAGTAGCTCCATAAATCAGCTGTTCCCCTGTACACTCAGGATGCTTTTCTGGAGATTTGTGTCAGCCAATTGCAGCAAGAATCATTTTAGGGTTCTAGTGTTTAATTGATTTATTGAGAAACGCGTCTGAATTTGTGATGGCTGCGTGTGGAGCCTCTGCGACAGACAGCATCCCCGCCCTTGGAATGCAGTGATTTGCAAATTGTTTGAAAAATTAGAGATGTTTACTAAAAAGTGAAATTATTGGGAGGCTGTCATAGACTAAACAGAATTGTTCAAATGAGAAATAGCTGGGAAGTCCCCAGTGCTCTCAGGCTTTATTGAGCCCAGGCTGGGAGCGAGATCCCAGTGCTTTGTCCAAAGTGTCCTGCTCGTGCAAATCCAAACGTGCTTTCTCAGCAACAGCATTGAAATTCTGCATCTCTGTGAACTCTGCAGAAACCAGACCCCGCTAGAATGCTAAATAAATGCTTCAGACTATCCTTGGCACTCAGCAAACACATGGGAGTCATTTATTGGCATGAATATTTAGAAGCAGTGTTGATTATGACTTTAATATTAGCGCGCTGCTTCCAAAACCCATGAGATCTACAGAATATGGAGTTTTGAGAGAGTAAACCACAATTAATTACAATATAACACAGTAAATAATTAAGATATTGCAGTGGCACAAATGGATTCTTTTCAGCTGAAGGCCCTCTTAATATGGAAATGACAACGATGTTTATTCATGAGTTCACAGTGGTACTTATTTGACAGCCAGTGGATGCTGGTAAAGTTGCAAAGTTAAAAAAGCAGCTGCAGAACAGAACAGGCTGCTACAAAACAAAATTATCTCTCAGAGAGTTCCTAAAGCTGAAGCTCCTTCTCATGGAGAACAATAATGGCCCCAGTTATGGATGCTGCACTGCTTTGCACAAGACCCAGGTTCAGAATCTTGCTTCACCACCCCTTTTTCTCTCAAACAAACGGCTCATTTCCTTCTTTTCCAGCTGCGAGGAGATGAGGCTGTGCTTTTTCTTAGTCTGACTGGAATTCATAAGCACAAATGCAGCAAAAAATTACCCACTGCACAGGTGTTGGGGTGACTACAAACAGAAACACTTGAAATTATAAATTTCTAATGGTAAAGAAAAATGTAGCTCTTTCAGAAAGGGAATTTGAGGTTTTCGTTTTGGTTTTTCCTCCTCTTTTTTTAAATCCATACTCCTGTGAAATTAATTCCGATTTTTTGTTTGTTTTTGGTTCTTTCTTGCAGTGGCTGCGGAGTCTTCCCTAAATTATTGGCACATTTCTTCCACAAACCCTTAAAAGGTCATTTCAAATCCCATGAAAGACTGTGACATCCTCCCCTCACAATCAATATTTTCAAAACTGAGTCACGGGGTGAAACGGGAATGACTATAAATACAGATATTAGAGCACTGCCTTATCTTTTCCACTGAGAATAATCAAAAAAGCAGCTGGCGGGGGTAGAGTCACCTGCTCAGAATGTTTGAGAAAGAGCAGTTTGTACTAAGTCTGCCTTAAGAACCACTAAAATAATTTCTGTCTTGGTGCCGCAAATTATTCCCACATTGATCCCTTTAAAATTATCTTAAATTATTATAAAAATAGCTGTGGAAGCAAAGTGGACCTGGTGAGAGTGGCATTATTTAAATTCTAAAAAATATATTAAATTAAATAATTTTAAAAAACCATTTAAACCATAATAAAGAATTTTTTACGGTTCTATTTTCTTTTCTCCACAGACTCAGATTTTCTACTTCTCTCCTAAAACTGCATTTTGCTGTTTTTCTTTTTGGTAATTTTTTTTGGTGGCATAAGAGATCTCATTAGTGCACACAAACTTTTCCCTGATATCCTAAGAGGCCAAACTTCAGGATGATTGAAGTAGGAATCTCCATAATTTTCCCCTCTTATTTAGAGGATTTACATCCAAAATCTGCATCAAATTGTATCAAAGAAACAGGAACAGCATTTCCCCCCCCTTAATTTGCTTTTTCCTTGCTTGGAGCTGAGGGGTTTTGGTGTGAATTGATGTTAGCAAAACTCAATATTCTGAAGGAAATTAATGAAACATTAAGTCAAGGTCAAGCAAGAATTCTCACAGATAAAGGAGATTTAAAAATTAATAAATCAGTACTTGAATAACTAGAAGGGACAGCAGCCTATTTCTGAGTCAGAAAAGTTCCGCAGTAAAACTACTTTAGCTAGTACATGTTTTTTTAAGTACTACTTTATTTTCCTTTTTAAATCACATTGATTCTCATTGAGAAAGAGAAAAGAAAGGAATGTTTAGGGATTAAGGGCTTCCCCTGTGAACGTGGGGATGGCGTTGGGAATACTGTCTAATAACAATGATCTCTAGCCTCAAAATAACCCATTTTTATCCCCGAAATACTTGTGGAGAAGATACATTTGGGGAAGATTTGTTCACCTTGGTGGGATGCCCATTCTGAAATTTGAATGCAAAGGAGTTGTCACTGAGCAAAATCTTAATTGTTGCTGGATCCCCCTTTGCTCTGGGCTGTGATCCCACTGCAGGGCTGTGAGCTTTTCCCTGCTGGATTGGGAGAGAAAACTCCAAGTCATTTCTTATTACAGCTGAAGAGCTGAAAACTGATGGAATGGAGAGTCCTAACACATCTGTCTTTGCCACTCCTTTTCTATAAAAATAAAGGATTTTATTGGATTGAGATATACTGGTTAGATCAGCACGTACAACTTTAAATAGATTCTAGCAATTACTTCATAGAAATAAAGGGAAATATCTACAGATAAGGAAAAGAGTGAAAATGAACTCAAACCAGCAGCATTAATTCGTTTGGAAACAGAAATGCATTTTCAGCTGTATCCAGTGTCTAAATCCACTGTTTGGGGACAGAGATCAGCACAAGAAATAGAACCAAAAGGGGTCATTTTGCTTCTCTGGTTTCAGAGTTTTAAATTATATCCTGACAGGGCCAGAGTGAAATAAGCAGGTTTGTTTAATCCAGCAAAGTGGTTTCCAGGCCCTCCAGAGCCGGTATTAATTTTCCTAAACCTAGCCCTTCAACAGGCCCAGCTTTGCTGTGGCCAAGGTGACCTAGGCATGTGCTGGAATGGGTCAAAATTGGTAAGGTAGAAAGGAAAAAATAATAATTATGAGGAGAATTATGGTTTCTAATTGTATGCAACGTGGCTCCTGACATTCCACAGGGAGCTAAATAAAAACCCTCCCCTCACAGAGTGTCGCATTTCATAATCAGCTGCCTGGGCTTCAGCTTGAAGACAGAGAAATGACATCGAGTCAAACCAGATTCAGTGATTTGATAAACAAAAGATTCTACCAAGGGGTCATTGGGGAGCTTTTTTTCATCCACAGTTTTAATCTGTGCTAAAAACTCTGATGTTTGCTGTCAGAGTAAGGCCCACTTTGGAGAGACTGCTCCTGGAGCAAGGTGTCCAGCTCTGGGGCGGGATGTGGACATGGAGCTGTTGGAGAAATTCTGAGGAGGCCACAGAGGAGATGAGGGAGATGGAGCCGCTCTGATCTGGAGAGCTGGGAATGTTCACCTGGAGAGGAGAAGCTCCAGGGAGAGCTCAGAGCANGACAGGCTGGAGAGCTGGGAATGGAGTGGGGACAAGGGATGAGGGACAGGACACAGGGAATGGCTTTGAGCTGAAAATGGGTAAATTTAGATGAGATTTTGGGAAGGAATTCCTCCTGGGAGGGTGGGGAGGAGCTGGGATGGAATTCCCAGAGCAGCTGTGGCTGCCCCTGGATCCCTGGCAGTGCCCAAGGCCAGGCTGGAAAGGGCTTGGAGCATCCTGGGACAGTGGAAGTGTCTCTGCCATGGCCAGATGATCTTTAAGGTCCCTTCCAACCCAAACCTTCCTGTGATTCCATGATCCTATTCACTTTCTCCTCTATGCTCTCAAGACCAGGAGCCTGCTGGAAGGTCTAAAAGTATATCCAGGAATTCCAGCACAAAAAATAAAGCTCGTGGGTTTGTTACCTCCTAAGCACGGCTCTGGAAATCAGGGACCTTTGAGGTTTATCACCTAGTCACATTCCTCACACATACATTTGTTTTTTTCTCGTGGCAGAAGAGTTAACACCAGGAATTAGAAACTGCAGAGCTGGAGAAAGAGTCCATTATTTCCAGTAGGGAAAAAATTCCATGCCATTTTTTGCTATCTATATGAAAATACCTTTTATTTCCCTCATTTATCACACACTGACGTTTTGCATTAGTGCTAAAAGGTGTATTTACAGTATCAGATCTTTGGGCTGATATTATTCCTCTACTATCTATAAAATACAAAAAGGGAGAAGCTGGGAAATCCATAAGAAATAAAGTCACTCAGGGAATCTTACCGTGGAAATTGGAATTCAATCCAACAAATGCAAGCTGTCTACAAAATATATACATTTAAGATAATTTCAACCTCCAACGAATGCTGTAAATTGCATGCAACGCTTTTAAATCTATAAATATTTCCTGGCTTTCTTTTGGCTTCAGTTTAGAAGTGAACACCAAGTGCAACGTTTTCTACAAACACCTCCAACACCAAGTGATATTTCATGTGCAGGACATGAAAAGCATAAACATTTAATTTTCTGATGGTTTTGCAGGTTCCTGGGGGCAGCAAATTCAGCTGTGCTTTGCCTGCTCTCAGATGAGAAGGATGTATCCCTGTGGCTGCTTATAATGAGCACCAACAAAGAGAACAGAGCCTTTTGCAGTTGTTTTTTTTATTTTCTTTATGGCTTAGCAAAGACTCCCAAGCCCTTAACAAGTTGGCTGAGCCAGTCCAATAATGTAGGAAACCGAAGAACTTCCAACTTTGTCCCCAGGTTTATTTAAAAGTGATTATTTGAAAGCAGAATAATCAGGTTTTTGCCTTCTTGCTGACTGTACAGAGATGCAAGATTCCTCTGTCTGGAAGACTCAATAGCTAAATTTGTTTGTTGGTTTTTTTTTTTTTTTGTCCTCTTTTTCTTAACTCCTATAGCAAATTGCAGCTGCTGCTTGGAGAGTCAGACTTTTCCACCTGCTCCTTTTCCTGCTCCCCATCAAAAAAAAAAATCAATCTATGGAAGATTTTTATACATATAATTTATGTATTTTCTTAAAACCTTCTGCCCCACACAATGTGGCAGAACCCACGGCAGATGAGGTCCTAAATCAACTTTTCTGCTCCTTCCCTGGCTTCCTGAAGGAATCACGGGATGGTTTCAGTGGGAGGGAACCTTTAAGGATGATCCAGTCCAATCCCCCTGCCATGAGCAGGAAATCTTTCCACCAGCTGACAGAAAACCCCACCACGGAGCTCGTGGGATGCAGATAAAGTAAGAGCACGTGGGAACGAGCCTAATTTGGGAAACTTCTCTTCAAAAGCTAAACCCACTTTCAATTAAAATGAAAATCTCATTATTTCAGTGTGCCAGTGCCAGCCTCTGCCCATCAGGTTTGGCAGCATTGCTGAAGGTCCTGTGAATCTCTGTCTCAAATTCCCAGCTCTTTGTTCACTATTGGTGTCCCAGGATCCCCGTCCAGAGTTAAAAATCCAAGCAAACAACGCTCAGGAAAGAGGAAATCGAGAAGTTCATTGTGCCAGACCAAAATCAATAAAATGACACAGCTCCAGCTCCCCACTTCCTGCTTTCCATGCAGGAATACAAAGCTAATGACTGCTCCTGGAAAGGGAAAACATGCTTACAACGCAGCTACATCCTTTCTGTGAGCTATTTCTGATTTACATTTCTTTAAAAATCAAAGGATAACCAGGCTAAAACATGTTCAAAATGTCATAACACCGAGCAGCAAATATTTCAGGAGCAGATCCAAAATAACTGGTTTGATGTTTGAAAGAAATCTGCACCTTGTCAGGCTGAGTTATGTTGTGAATTTATTCAGTATCAGTAAAAAGTCAGGCATAAAGCCTGAATTCAACCTTTACACCATACTTTCATTATCAAGCACTGAGGTTACACTAAAATATATTTAGGTGCATTTAACCACCTAAGAAGGGATTAGCAGAAAAATTTCAGCTTTATACTTTAAAAAAACAAAGTAAAATAAATTCTTCCTTTTTAATTACATCTAAGCAGCGCAAATAGGGCAGCCTTGGTTTTTACAGCAGCTCTCCAATTATCCTCTGAACTATATTGGTTAAAAAGAGGTCAAAAATCAATATTCCCTTTTCAGGACAAAGCTTGCAACAAAAAAAAAAAAAAATCTTTGAAAGATTTTTAAAAACAAGCTCTGGGAGAACAAACAGGGGTGAATTATGAAAAGGTGAACTTTGATGGGGAGCGAGCTCTGGGATCCTCCAGCTCAGGATGTGGGATGGGAGAGGGATGAGAACACAAATGGCAGGGGAGGCACGGGAGCCTTTCCTGAATCTCTGCAGCAGGGTGGGTGCAGAGCAGCCCTGGTGGGTGTTTATTGCCCTTCCCCGAGTGCCCGCTGACCTAAACCTGCTCCACTCCTGGGGCCTCAGATTCACAGGCCACAAAAAAAGGGAGGAAAGGAAAACGCAACAGAATATGGTTTTGACTGAATGGAGATGACCGCACCAAAGTGTGAACTCGGTTTTGTAGTAAGAACAAGCAATAAAAATAATAATTAAATAAAGTGTGGTTTTAGCCAGCCCTCATTTACTGCAGTGTAACCCAAACACGCCAGCTCTGTCTGATCTATCCTCCACAAATTCACCTATCTTCCAAATCTACCCATCTTCCACAAATCTACCCAAATTTACTCATCAGGTACCGATGTGACTCCTCGGAGTGCAGAACTTCCTGCCCAGCCCAGCAGGATCGCAGCCTGCAATCAGGTCAGGAGCAGCAGAGCCCCAGCCTGATGGAAGGGTGTGTTTGCTAACCCATCCCATTCCCTAAACTGCCCGGAAAGGCCGGACCCTGCCCGTCCTCTGACACCCTGAGGGGGTGGCCAGGAGGTTGGCTGATTGCACCAATACTGATTTGAGTTTCTGAAAGATCTGGAAATCTAAAAAAACCCCCCATTTTAATAGCGGAGGGAAAAAAGAGAAAAAAAAAGGCAAAACACAAAACTTGGTGAGGAGTCTGGTTATAAAATGGGCTAAAAAATGAATCCTTCCCTAAATTTCCTTTCCTTATTATATTCACAGAATCACAGCTTGGGTTGGATGGAAAAGGACCTTAAAGCTCATTTATTTTCACCCCGTGCCATGGGCAGGGACACCTCCCACTATCCCAGGGTGCTCCAAGCCCCATCCAGCTTCACCTGGGAGGTTGCCCCAAAAGCTTAAAGAGTGGAAATACCCCGTGAGTTTCTGGGGGAGTGTCTGGGTGTCCTTACATTCAGAAAAGGCAAGTGGACACCACACAGCCCTGGAGATTTGCAAAGCCCACAGCAGCTCCTGCTCATGGCAGCTTTCACTGTCACCTCTGCACAGGGTGGGTCACTCTGTTAGAGAGATGTTTAACACCTGAATGTTTCAAGCCTGGCTTCAGAGTTTTCCCTGCCTCAAAACCAGCCCAGAAGCTGGTCCAGGAACGAACCAAGCTGGAATGTGCTCCAAGTAAAGGCACAGCGATCAGGCAGTATTTACACTGCACGCAGGAATCACAACTGTTCGCTGTGCGATCAAACAGATGGGAGCAGAAAGCACCTCTTGGTTGGAATCCATTATGTGCTGCTTAAACAATGCTTGGTGCAAGGCTGTGCAAAGAAAACAAACATGCCTGGGCTGGAGAAAATTGTCACAAAACACAACTTAATAGAATAGTGCTGGCAGGCAGGAAGCAATTGCACTGGGGCTGGGCTGCCTTAGTTATGAACAGAGCTCGCTGCAGACGGTCCTGTGCAATTTGGGTAATTGTAATGGGAGTGAGCAGCTGTTGATATTTGCCAATTTCAAATGTACGTGGACTTCTTTGAGGACCGTGCCAGGCAAATTTAGTGGCTCCCATTTGGGCTGTTCCTATCTGGAAAAGTAAAATTCCTCCTCTCAGTCAGGACGCTGTGGGCTGTGGCCTCCTCTTACCAGAAGTTTGATTACAGCTCCGCACTCTCCCCCTGTGCTCAAAAAGCCAAGGACCACGCCAAATTTGGGCTTCATCAGCTCGTTACCCAGCGTAATTATATTTTCTGCACCTTGCTCCCTTTGTCCCACCGTGCTTCCTGAAAGCTCTGCATTTTCCCACCCACACATCCTCTGTTTTATACCGGAGCTGAGCAGCCAGCCTGAGCCTCCTCGGGAACATCTCCCCTTCCACACCTGGAATTATTGCGGCCATCACTCGCCCAGGACGTGCTGCGCACTGTGGGGGAGGAGAATTACAATGCTAATTACCACTAAATTTCCAAGGATTAAAAACATTCCAGGTCCTTTCTGCTCATGTTTCTCTCAGTGGGAGCTGCCTGGGGAGGGCACAGGCAGAGGAGCCCCAGGTGTCACACGGGGATTGTGACACGAGGTGTGTGTGTGTGTGTGTGTGTGCTGGGGGAGCAGCAGAACAGAATGGCATTTCAGGGATAACTCCAAATAAAATCCCTTCTGAAGTGTCAGAGTCACCATCTGAGGCACTCCTGACACCCCTCAGGGTCGCCTGCAGCAGTGAGGTTTCCCCACATCCATCTACAAAGCCATCGAAAACCAAACCCAAAATCCCGTCCTGAAGGTTCAGCAAACTGCCACGGAGAGAAAGGATGAGGAATTCAGTAGGAATTGTGTCCACTGAAACACAAACAGAGGTGGCCACCCATTTCCCTGAACTGGAAGTCAACTGAGAGCACTTCAAGAAAGCCCATAAATTATTCTGTGACTGAAAGAGGATTTCAGATGCTTTTTGTTTCCCGTCAATACAAATCTGGCTGGGCTCAGTGAGTTCTATTGAATGCACATGTATCTCCTTCAAGCCACATTTCATGCTCTCCAAACATCTCTCTCTAAATTAAATCCTTTCATATTCCTTGAAAAGCTCAGTTCTTAATTAGGAAAGAGTTCTGATTTTCCATTTTCATTAATTCATTCGATTTCAGGATTTTGAAGCCAAAGTAATTGCAACTAAGTGAAACTTACTGAAAGGCAAAAAGATACAATCAGTTACAGACAATGAGAAAATTAAGAATTTTTTTTTTTTTGAATGCAGGGTTGGTCTAAATGTCCTGGCTAAACTGAATTCTCAACAATGCTACAATCTCCAGAGAAGCAATGATAGATGTTTTGCCTCTCTGAATGAACTCGGAGGGTTGGCTAGATTAATGCTTGAATCATTTAATTTACGTGGCTTAATTTATATGCTGTTCCTCACTTTCAGAGCCTCCCTCTCCCCCCCATCACACAGTTCCACTGCACCAGGCCCGTGCCAAGATCTCTGAGCTCAGGCTCCGTTCTCCCTGAACATCTTTCCTGATTATGTGGCTCCGATTAAATCTCCTGCGCTAATTTGTTATTGCAGTCGCCGATTTGCTTCTGGATTCCAGTTCCCTTCTGCATCCCCAGCCCTGGAATGCAGAGCAGGACTGAGGAGTCAGGCCCTGATTTCCACTCTTTCAAACCACAATTTGCCTCTGATGATCTTCTGAAGAGGACAAGTGAGTTATAGAAAGGCAGATCAAATATTCATATTTTTTAAGCTAATGGAAAGGGCGATTTCACCCCGCTCTCGGGCTACTCAAGATAACTTGACAAACTTCCCAAAGCTGTACTTCCAAGACACATGAATCATTTTTATATCCTGGAATGCGCCCTAAGAGAAGGAAGGATCCGAAGATTTCCTAGTAAAGTAAATTATCCTGAAAGCTGGGGGCAGCATCTCACATTTTTCTGCTTAATTAGAAAGAGACTTTGCCCAGAGATTCCCCACCTATACAGTGACATTCTTGGAGGAAACAAATGGCACGAAGGAGTGTGGAAAGCACAGTAAATTTATCTCAAAGCTCATCCAAGAACAAAAGCACATGTGGTGTTCTGACTGATACCCCCAGGTTTAAAGTAATAATGACCAGCATATTTCTTGCCACAAAGGCAAAGACAAAACACAGATAAAAATGCTGTCGCCATTAATATCCACACAAAACCACCTGTGTGAGAAAATATCTATTCATGGGAAAATGTATTTTAAGATATCTAAATTGGTTATGGAGTCCATTAGGCATCTAATTACTCTTGGAGATAATTTAAGTATTTTCAATTGCAATCTGAGCCTATAGAAAATATGTTTCTTTCCACGTTACCCATCTGTTCAATAAGAATAAGCTGTTAAAAAATATTTCTAGAACAACTTCTTCCATGACTTATTAGATAAACCTGTGGCTCTCAAAAAATAACCCCTGGATCAAGGTTGTATGAATTGATATTAAAGCTCAGCAAAGATCTGCTTTACAGTAAATCATCCAGAAATAGGACAGCCTTTCTCCATCGAAGGGCACAAGGTAAATAACTGAAGAGGAGGTAAAAACAGATAATCAATTATTTCAGTTGGTTTCAGGGTTACTGCTGAAATTTTCAGCCCTTAAAGAAAACCCAAAAATCAATAGAGCACAGAATTTTGAGATAACAAAGAAAGAAACACCTCAAAGGCACTTGCAACATGCGATAAAAGCATAAAGCAAAGTCTGCTCTCACCTTCAGAGTGCAAATGAACAGGAATGTTCCTGGCTCTGCTCTGAACTGACTGCACAGGGGAGGGAAAGAGGGAAAAATCCTGCAGGAGGCTCGGGAATCGTCTCCATTTCCCACCCTCAGCCCCATGGAGCAGAGCATCACCAAGAGAACGAGCAGGAACAGAACTCTGCAGCTCAGCAGGCGCTGGAGCCCAACGTCCAGAGGGGAAACGTTCTTGTCAGGAGCTTGGGAATAACGGGAGGAAGCAGCAGTGGCCCTGAGATGAGGTGAGGAGCAAGTGGAGTTCAGCTAAAAGCTTTATTTCAATTGTTCTTGATGGAATCAGATCTCCTCCAAGATCCTTCTGTGCACAAGCTGGGCAGCCAGAGCGCCCCATCCTGAGAGGGGGCTCCTCACCCACCCTCCTGGGCAGCTCTCAGGGGCTGACAGACCCTTCAGCCCTGGATTTACAGCATTTCCCCTCTTTTCACCCCATTATTTGTATAATCCTACTCTACTTTTGCTTCCATCCCCAAAACCATCAATGACTCGGCACAGGCAGGAGAGAACGGCAGCGCAACACAAAATTTAACACCTTGCAGAGCCACAGCTTCCACCCTAAACCAGACCTCTTCAAGAATTAAATATCCATATCCCAGCCTACACAGCATCCTGATTCACCTCTCTGATTACAGTGTCTACCCTTGAATTAAAACCAAAATTTCACTGAACAAAAGGCCGAACTTCTGCTAAAGTATTTTCAGATGAGAAAGGAGTTAATGTTTTAGTTGTTAGGTATTATTTAGCCTGGTTCCAAGTTGTACAAAGCTAATAATTACAAGGGAAAGAAAAGCTGTGGGGCATCCATTATTCACCCTCAGCAGGAAAGTGTTCCCTATGATATTTCAGGCGTTTAAAAATCCAGAAAAATCCGAATCTCATCCCTTGTAATGCAGAGATGGCAAAGTTCACAAAGGATGCTTTCATGAAGCAGAAAGAACGTTCTCCACTTTGCATCCCATCATAGAAAATGTGGCTTATGGGACCTCAGAGGTTCCTGCCCCACATCAGGATCAACTCCACCACTCTCCTTAGCAGCTCTTTCCCTGGCTTTTCTGAAACTCCAGCGCACCCAGACACCTCCAAGCCTCCATTCCCCACGATGTGCATGTAAATAAATCCTTTTCTCGTTCTCTTCATGACTGAGCTCCTCCTGGCTGCCTTGTAAGGCCATTCCTGTCACGTCTAATAATGACACACAGACTAATTAGTGCCTCTCCTTTCCCTGCAGGAGCCACCTGCTCCTCCTCCTCTCCACGCTGACAGCCCCAGGTCCTTGCTGCTCACACAGCCCTGCTTTCTCCAGCCATTCCTGGCTCTCCTTCCTGGCCGAGTTCTCTCTCTCATTTATTTTAATGACTGTTTTCCTTCCCAATTATTCAAGGAGGGGTTCTCGTGAAACATCCCGAGTCCCTGGGGCTGAGTGTCCTGTGAGATCCAGCACACCCAGCCCCCTTATTATTCATCACTGAACCTTGGTTTAAGGATGGAAAAGACCCTTTTATCATCATGGAATCCTTTAGGGCAGAAAAGACTCCTCAGATCGTGGGGTCCAGCCCTTATTCCAGCACTTCCAAGGCCACCAGTGATCCCTGTCCCCTAGTGCCACATCCACACAGCTTTTAAATCCCCCCTGGGATGGGGGCTCCACCTTTTCCCAAGGAATGAACAAATCACACCCCACTGTTGCTCCTGAGCCACTCAACACTGCTTTTTGTTTATCCAGACAGCAAAAAGTCCAACTTTTCACACCTAAACTACTGAATTATCACTCCCTTAACAAAAAAAAAACAAAAAAAACCCAAAAAAACAAAAACCTTAATGCTGCACTTACATATTTAAACAGCTTTTTAGCTACACGAGTGTGTAAAACTTTGGTGTTATAAATAACATATTGTTGACATGTTTTTATACTGCCAAGCCATATATTTTAGCAGAGTAAGAAGAGAAAGGCTGCTGGAAAGGTTCACGAGCGTCCCTGTAAGTCGGAAGCGGCTCCCAGGTAGGGATGCCATTGTTGTATCCCAAAAAAACATCACGGTGTGCTCAGAGCAGGGCTCGGAAGCACAGGAGCCCGGCAGAGCCTTGGGGAAGGGCTAAAAGTACACCCAGCATTTCTGGAAGATTTCCTCCAGGCTCATCACCATATAAATAGAGCAGGGCTCTGCGGGGTTCCTGAGGTGATGAGGAAGGAGCGTTTCAGGGCCGTATCCCAGCCTCAAGGAGAGGCCGTGATCCCCAGAAGACTGAAGAATTTCAGAGAGGAACTCTCACAACTCCTCCAGAGGCGCAAGAAAATAACATCTGAGGACTGAATAAATTGGGTACGCTTAGGGAAAGAATTAGGGAGAGCAGAGATGCCCTGTGTGCCCTCATCCCGAGGGATTCCTGAGCTGAGAGATGCTGCGTTATTCCCCTCAGACAACAAACACTTGTTTTTACATCGAGGATGTTTTTAAATAAACCTTAATTTCATGATGCATTTGATAAAGGAGCTGCAGCAGCTGCACCCCCCCCAAAACAACTCCATCAAACTGTAATTTGCAAATCAAAATTCGCAGATAAGAACACCTTGAAGGCACAAAGTTTCCCTGAGGCTAAATACAACTTATTTCCTCTCCCTGCAGCAAGGCTGTGACGGTGACATTGCATCAATAAACGAGCTCCCTAAAATTGAAGGAGCAAATTCGTGCATTCCAAGGGATGCAGAGGAATGATTTTGTGGGGTAGGCAAAGACAGCGATAAATCGCCACGACTTTATTTTATGCTGAATAAATTTCTCACTAGCTCAGGTGCCAGCCAGCACACCAAAAGGACACAGCATGAAAACAACTTCACCGCGGTTCATCAGGAACTTCTGAAACTCTCCTTGCTCTGGCAAGGAAATATTTATATATAATATAAAAATATAGAGGGCAAAACCATAAAATGACACAGTGGCTGCTGAAAAAACTAAGCACACGTTGGTATTTCCAGATAATTTGGCTTGAGTGAGATGGCCAATGTCAGAATTCAAACTGAGCTTAAGGAATATACCCTGGTAAGACACAGCTTTGTGTTACCAGGGTTGTATTGATTTTTCTTTCACTGAGAAAGATAAAGATTGTGCTGGAAAAACAAGCCAACATTGCCTTTGAAGCCTTCAAACAGAAACTGGACTCTTTGTCTAAATTGTTTAGTAAATAAGGCTGTGAAGAATTTTCAAATGCCTTTTTTTTTTTTTGCACAGAAATATCAAAGCCTCCCTTTGTTACCTGCCTCAAAGTAATCGAATTATAGGAAATATTGTACACAATAATGGAGAGCTCCACAAGACACCGATTTCATCGCCATCAGCCAAAACACCTGCAGCAACACCTGATCCTCCTGCAATCTGAAGCTGTGCAGTGATGGCACAGATAATATCCAAATCTGGAACAGCCTTTATTTCTTTTACATTATGCTTTTCTTTTTCTCCCCAACACCTCATCCTGAAATTAGAACAGCTCCATCTCCACAGATGAAGTTTATGGTGTTGGTGAGTCCATCACAAGGACACTCTGCTAAACCCTCTGCTCCTAAATGAAATTGCTCCCTGTCCTGGAACAGCAGAGCACTGATAAGAGTTTCACTCCATGCTGAGCATCCTCCCTCTCCACTGCTTGATTTTATTATTTGATTTCAATGCCAGGCCTTGCTGTAGCTGCAAAAATAAAATTCCAAACCTGGTTTGAGAGCTGAGATGATGCTGGAAACAGAGCAGCTGTACAGGCATAGATAAAGATCTCAATATACAGAGATATATAATATGCACATATATTGATATATCCACCACATTGATACAAATACAGGAAAATTCAGCACTGTGCTTCTTCCCAAAAAAGAAATTACTCAAATCCAGCTGTCGTTGTCTCCATCCCACACAGATTCAGGGAAATTGCTAAATTCTGGTTCCGTGAAGGCTCTGAAATTAGAGCTGATTTCAATTCTACACATTGAGAATTCTTTTCAAATTAGTTAATAGATGTATGGAAGGGGGATAATATTGGTAAATCCAATTTTAAAAGTAAATTGGTGCTTGGTGATTAAATTGCATGGTTGAAAGAAGTAACATTACATGTAAAATAGAGCTGCATAATAGGCCAAAATAATAGAAATATTACTCAAATTCAGATGTTTTCATGTCCCTGTTGATCTCCATTAAAGAAAGGTGATTGTATGAACTTGGACTGAGTTATAGGCTCATCAAACCCCATAAAAATCTAAGTTCATGTTCTCCACAGTATTTACAAGATGTTTTCAAATTGCCTCCAAGTTTGCAACAGTGACAATCCTCATGGTCAGCATTGCAACCACTCCTCCTCTTTCATTCCCTGAGACCCAAAATCTTGAAATTATCTGTTCCCTGGCTCAAACAGCACGTGGGGTTTTTCCACACATGCAAGACATCCCTCTTTCCCCCAGAACAGCAAATTCCCAGCTCCTGGAGGTTGCACAGCCAGAGCAGGAACACAAATAACACCTTCAGTCTGAAAAGACCATTACAAAAATCAAATTGATGCCCCCATCGCCAGGGCTAAACTGTATTCCCATTTTAGACATGGACAATAAAAGGGAAGATGTTTGCACACAGCAAATAATTCATTTTTCCATCTTAAGAATCCCAGCAGTTTCCATCCACATCCTAAACGTGCCCCTGGGAGCAGCAGTGTTCCCAGGCTCCTGACTCTCCCTGGAGCTGCATTTTCCTTCCTTTCCTCTTTCCTCTGGGGTTCCTGGGAAAGATCCTCTCTGCTCTGGAGGGCTCCCAGAAATCACATTTTAAACCAATCCAGCCCATTTTTTTCCGTTTATAATCAAAACCCCACAGCAGTTGGCAATCCAGCACCGAGCTCGTAAGGAAAAAGAGAGTCAAATATTTTGAAATATCTCTTTGTTTCAATTGAAGCCTTTTACAAGCAGAAATTAAGTAATAAATAGAAACTCAATAAAGCATGAAATGTAGTACTTTATGTTTAACTGTGGGCATTGAAATTGATTTGAGTTTCTCTCTGCAGGGTGTGCTTTGGGGCTTTGGTTGGGGTTTTTACAGATGCCACTCATTTATTCACAGGGATTTCCACACCTCAAAGTCTCCTCCACGAAAAACATGACATCTCTTGGCAGTAAAAGGTTAAAATTCACTTTGCCCTCCGACTATAACAGAAATACCTTTGCAAGCTAATGATTGTAACAGGCTGCTCTGTTCCTGAATAAACATTCTAGGGATTTCCTGAGGTGTTGTTTTGTTTTGTCATTTCTTATTATTTCTTTTTCCCCATCTTTTTAATTGAAGGTAAAGAATTTGGAGGGCAAAGCCAGCTTAGATGGTATTTCAGTCAGAAATGTGTATATATTGTCTTTCTGTACACTTTTCAAACTGAAAAGATTACATTTACACAGCTTCTGGATATTCATTTTATAGGAAAAAAAAAAATCTTTAAAGCTTCTCCAACTCATCTCCTCCTGCCAGCTTTCCTGGCCAACTCTTTCTTAGTAATGCCAGTAAATGCCAAAAAAAGTCTGGTTTCAACAACGTTTCTGTCTGTTGAAACCAGGAGAGAGGCAGTTTCTGTTGGATACACCGAATTTAGGGATCCCACTCTTTCTCCTGGAGGGAGCGGGCAATGCTGACACAGAACAGGCTGGGAGTTGCTTTGAGGACAAAATCCCTCTTGTTGCCTTTTCCTGCAGCAGATCCACGTCCAGAACCTCCTTTGCAAGGCAGGTTCAGCCCCTCCCAGGGCAAGGGCCTTTTTTCAGAGCAGGGAAGCTCTTGGCTGTCCCAATTCTCACAGCTTTTGTCTCCCTGCCCCTGCCAGCAGCGTTTCTGTCCCGGGACAGGCTGTACCTCACACCGAGGCAGAGAGGAGGCAGTGGGTGAAGCTGAAGTAAATCATGGAATTCCCAGAGTGGGATTGCAGCCAGGATCGCTGCCCAGAGGAGCCTGCCATGCCCAGCACTCCCAGGGATGAAGGGTGCCAGAAAATGACATCCACCAAAAAATCAAATAAAAATTGGGTATCTCAGAGAAGATCTGGCCCTCCCGTCCCCAGGCAGCAGCTTGGGCTAGAAATCTTTGCTCCCGTGCTCGTTGAGGTGGTCTCAGGCAATAAAATTCTACTAAATATTGAAATTATTTATAGGTTTTGTTTTAACGCAGAATTCGAAATGGTGCCACCTCTCAGAAGGAGGCAGAGCTGTGGCTGCCCCATTCTGAGGAGAGTTCAAGGCCAGGTTGGAGCAAACCTGGGATAGCGGAAGGTCCCTGCCCACCTCAGGGGGCGGAATGAGATGAGCTTTAAGGTCCCTGCCAACCCAACGCCCTCTGTGATTGCAGGAATCGCTCCAGACGGCGATGACTGCCTGGGAAGGGCTTGGCAGGTTCACCCCAAAACCACCGTTTTAATGCAGGGAATGCTCCTCAAAGGATGCGGTCAGCGGAGAGAGAGGGAACAAACACGGAGATGAACCCTGCCAAGGACCCACCCTGAGGGAGGAGAGGGCCGGGGGAGGAAAGGGGAACAAGGTCACGCAGCAGGAGTCAAACACAGCTGATCCTGAGGCAGGAGACACGGCAAGGGCAGAGCAGCGAGGAGCTCCTCGTTTCCTGAGCCTGCCTGCAGCTTCAGGGGAAACAACAAACCCACAGCTCGGAACCGGGCAGAGCGGGAAAGGGCAGGGACAGAGCCCGGGGTCCCTGGGGAGCGTCACACATCTGGTGTGAGACGGGAGGGACAGGAGCTGCCCTGGCTGCAGCGGCAGGGCCACCAGCACTGTCACAAACTGCTGTGCCAGTGAGGGCAGACACACCTCGGAGCAGGCAGAGCCACCAGAGAGCTGTGGGGACATGGGCACAAACAGCCAGAGCACCTTGTCACCAGCTGAGTTATGGGGACATGAGCACAAACAGCCAGAGTAATCGTCACCAACTGAGTTATGGGGACATGAGCACAAACAGCCAGAGTAATCGTCACCAACTGAGTTATGGGGACATGAGCACAAACAGCCAGAGTAATCGTCACCAACTGAGTTATGGGGACATGAGCACAAACAGCCAGAGTAATCGTCACCAACTGAGTTATGGGGACATGAGCACAAACAGCCAGAGCACATTGTCACCAGCAGAGTCATGGGGACACTGTGAACGAACAGCCAGAGCACATTGTCACCAACTGAGTCATGGTGACATGGGCACAAACACCCAGAGCACATTGTCACCAACTGAGTTACGGGGACATGGGCACAAACAGCCAGAGTAATTGTCACCAGCAGGGTTATGGGGACACTGTGAACAAACAGCCAGAGCACATTGTCACCAGCTGAGTTATGGGGACACTGCAAACAAACACCCAGAGCACATTGTCACCAACTGAGTTATGGGGACACTGTGAACAAACAGCCAGAGCACCTTGTCACCAGCTGAGTTATGGGGACATGAGCACAAACAGCCAGAGCACCTTGTCACCAGCTGAGTTATGGGGACATGAGCACAAACAGCCCCAGTTATTGTCACTAGCAGAGTTATGGAGGGTAGAAACACCCCCAGACCATGGTCACCAACTGAGTCATGAGGACATAGGCACAAACAGCCCCAGACCATTGTCACCAGCAGGGTTATGGGGACACTGATCAGAAACACCCCCAGCACATTGTCACCAGCAGGGTTATGGGGACACTGATCAGAAACACCCCCAGCACATTGTCACCAGCAGGGTTATGGGGACACTGATCAGAAACACCCCCAGCACATTGTCACCAGCAGGGTTATGGGGACACTGGGCACAAACAGCCAGAGCACATTGTCACCAGCTGAGTTATGGGGACACTGACCAGAAATACCCTCATGCCATTGTCACCCAGCTGAGTCATGGGGACACTGGGCACAAACACCCAAAGCACATTGTCACCAGCAGAGTCATGGGGGGCCAGAAATACCCCCACACCATTGTCACCAGCAGAGTCATGGGGACAGTGATCAGAAATACCCCCAGCACATTGTCACCAGCAGGGTTATGGGGACACTGATCAGAAATACCCCCAGCACATTGTCACCAGCAGGGTTATGGGGACATGGGCACTAACAGCCCCAGCACATCCCTGACCAAGGCTCTGGCAGCAGCCCCTCCCCACACACAATATTCACGGAAATGCATCTCACAGGAATTTCACCCCCAGCTTCTCCAAGCTCCTCACCATTTCTGCCAGGCTGCAAACTGCAAAATTCAGCTCCAAAAGCTCCATTCTGCTTCAGAACTCTGTCCTTGAGCAAAGACACCACACAAGTGGGACACACGATTTCCACAAGACAAAAATTGAACGCAAACTTTCTGCTGCAATATCAAAATGATACAGATAATTTTTACCTCATCTACACAAAGTTTTTGAAAGCAGCTGGCAGTTTTTTGGCAGTCATTTTCTTTCTAGAAAAATAACCAACACCCTGAAAGCCTTTTATTGTCAAGATATTCCTGCCACATTTTAAAAAGCTTTATTATCAATCCTAATTATTTTTTTATCAGGCTTTAAACTGCATATAACCTCTATGACTCCTCATTACAATTCTGAAAAATGAGAAATATTCTTATTGAAGAGGCAAATCAATTGGGGCTTGAGTAAATCAAATTGAAATAGAATTATAATTCAACAACAAAGGCACTGGGCTTGTTAGCTGTAGGACTCAGTGAATTGACCAGCTCAGTTTACTTCTTCATCCTAAAATACTCTGAGAACAACCCAATTCACTGTGGCTTTCTGAAATAAGGGTCTTCATCACAAAAAATGTCAGCAGCTCATGGTTTCCCCTGCCCAGAGGATTTCAGCCCTTGGAAAAGCCCCAAGTTTTGCTGCAGTTACAAGTGCACAAAGGAGTCCTGGCAGGAGCTGCACATTCCAGGTACCAGGGGCGTTCGGTGGAGAGAGCCTGCTCTAGTCTAGGCACAGCCTGACCCAGGGCACTCACAACAGGAACTAAGAACAAGGGAGATTCTCCTCCTGCCTGGAAAAAAATAAAAAACTTGATCACATGCTCAGAGCTGGAAAGCAAAGCATTCTTTTAATCCAGCTCTGAAATTCATACCTTACTCTCGCAAGATCTGTTGCAAGAGACGTGAAATAGCCAAGTATAAGCTAAATTAATTCAATATGAAAATGCCTCAGTACAAGCACTTTACAAACCCAGCAAAAGGCAGGAACTTCGGTTTAGATTTTAATCCCACATTAAAGGGTCGCTAACATGAACTGCAGCATTAAAATCAAAATATTTTCCCCTCATTTTATTGCAGAAAGCACGACCTGTTTGTTTATGGGGTTGTTTAGGTTTTTTTTTTTGAAATGCCAGCCTGAAAACTGAAGCTCAAGCGGATTGCTTCAGCCGCATCAGCTTTTGAAGGATTGCTGGAGCTGGGATCTGAGACACTACCTCATAGCTGGTGGGTCCCAACCAAACCCTGTGCAGAGCCCCCGGCCTCGAGGGCTGGTACTGGGAGGCCGAGCTCCCCACCATGATATCACTGGAGATCTCCCCTGGCCAAGTATGACAGAATTCCTCCAGCAGCTCAGCGTGATACGAGCTCAGGAAGGGGAATTTCACCCTGTGCAAGGCTGCAAACCCCCACGGAGAGCAGGAGGCGTCAGGTGGGGTGTTCACACAAAACTCCCGGTTTTCTGTTCATTAAAACTTCATTAAAACCGCCAGCACTTCCAGACATACCTGAGCATAAACCCTCACACAAAGCTCTGCAAACTCAGCACGCTGTATCGCTTAAACTCAAATTGCAATGGACTCTTTTCTGGGATGGATCCCAGTTGCTTAACACTTCCCAGTGTGCCCGAGCGACTCAGGCAGGAAATGAATCCTCGTGTATCTAGCTGGAACCAGGGCACTGATTCAGTGCAGACAGAGAAAAGAATTTTCCCCACTCAATCACCAACACAAAGTTTTTATTGGTGGTCCCAGCTCCAGGAATTTCTCAGCCCCGGAGCTGCTGTGCGAGCTCCAGCGAGTCCCTGGAACCAGGACACGCCTACCAGCGTTTCTGAAAAATGTCATGAATTAAATTATCAGATGGATCAGTTGGTTCAAGGAGGTTGGATGGGAGGGAGGGAACGTGTTTTCCTCCTCTTGGATGAGGTGAGGTGAGAGGGGTGGCTTGGAACGGGGACACAGAAATTCCCTGGCTGCCAGGGGAGGTGCCACGCTCCCCTCCCCGATTGTGTCCATGCAAAACTTCTGCTGCTTCCAAATTAAACAAACACAGAAGAGTTATTAACTAATAGAGCAAATTGGCACTAATTACTCCTCAGAATGGCCCTACACGGCAGGAGCACGGGTATAAGGAACAGCAAAAGAAATATCAGATTGTTTACCAGGCTATTAAATTAATGACTTCCAGGTTATTAATTAAAGGCTCAAGGAGAGGATCTCCCAGGGAAGGTTGTGGAGGATTAGTGCTGTTCCTCTGCCTGTGCCAAGCTGCATTCCCAGCTGATGACACAGCTTGTGCAGAGAGCACAGCTCTGCCTCTTACAGTCGATGCTCGTGAGTCATAAAAAATATGGAGAGCACTGTAAATTCTGGATGTGCCTCTCTGTCCCAAGATCTGTAGAACGACCATGTAAGAGAGCTGTGAAAGCCGTCCTCTCAGCCTTCAAAGCCTTGTTTAAGCAGCACTCTATGATTCCCCTTAATACAATTGTCTGGAAGTCTAAACTTTGGTAATTATTTCGGATGAAAAGGAGCAGCAGGAGGCTCGGTTGAAGGGAATATAAACAATTATCACTTGCACGAAGGCCGTGCCAGTTATGAAATAAACTTGAATGGGTTCGCTCTTGAAAACACTGAGCTCTAAATTAATTATCTGCCAGAGCGAGCCCCTCAGCCGTGCATCAAACCCTGTGAGAGTCACACAGGAGGTGCAGCAAAGAGAGGAAACGGGAACCACACAGAGACCTGCCCTGTGAGGATGGCAGGCCCTGGCACAGGTGCCCAGAGCAGCTGGGGCTGCCCCTGGATCCCTGGCAGTGCCCAAGGATGGACACTGCGACTTGGAGCAGCTGAGACAGCAGGAGGTGTCTCTGCTCACGGCAGGGGGAGGAACAAGACAAACTTTAAGGTTCCTTCCAACCCAAACCATTCCAGGATTCTGTGGGTCTGTGATCTCTACTGATGCCCCAATAATTTCCTAATAAAACTGAGCCTGTGTGGAGAGCAAAGCCCTGGATAAGACCCTGGCACTGACTGCCTTTGTCCCCTCTGCCAGTTTGCAGCTCCCGATGTGTTCTTGAATCTCCAGCATTATTACCGCAGCATTTAAACAAATTTAGAATTATTTCCTCTTCCTGCCAATGGCGTTTTGTCTCAATGGCAAAAAAAATCCCTATTTCAGTAGGTGTGCAACTACAGCCTTAGAGTGAAGGCATAGAAACACAAAAAGGTGAAAAGCATCAGTGTAACCCCCAATAGATGTGGTAAATCTGGAGAAGCATAAAGATAACCAATAACTGTCAGGGCTGATGATAATTTTATAGATAGCAGAGCATTTCACACCGAGATTCACATAATCAGTGCCCAGAACTCCACAGAAATAATCGAGATTCTGCTGTTTGTTCCTGAGCACAATGCTGAGGAGTGGGGCAGGCAGGGATGCAAAAGCTGCTTCTTCAGGAGCAAAGGGAGACACAGTGCATGCTAAGCAGCAGGAAATGGTAATCCTCTGCCACTTCACATGCACAATCTCAGAGCTGTGACAAGTGTACACTTAAAAACCAGAAGAAATATGGTCTAAATATATATTTTATAGCTGGCTTTCATCTTTATCTTCGCATTTCATTGCTAGAGTTTATATTCAAAGCATAACATAACACCAGGAAAGAAAAAAAAGAGTGTTGCTACAAGAAAAGGAACTCTGCCTTCTCATCTTTCTTTCTCCCTTTTTTTTTTCTAAACCCTTCTTTAAGATTTCAATTTGCAGCCCTGATTTATTCCAGCCTGGGTACAGGAAGGAAACAGATTCACACGAGCACAGAATCCGGCCTTGAAAACTTCAGATTGGTAAAGCAGTGTTACTGTTCCCTGAAGCCGCTGCCCCCTCCCCAAAAGGGGAGAAAAAAATCTGATTTATTTGGATTTAGAAGTCACTGGTGTTGGAGTGAGAGCTGGAGATGTCCTGCAGGTTCTTTCCATCCTCTCTGCCCACCACAGGCACCTTTCTCTTCCTCTGTTTGTTTTAACTCCAACACAACCCCAGTCTTTGGGGTGTGGGAACAAGAGGTCTCACTCTCTGCAAGGTGGGGGAGAGGGGGATTTTCCAATCTATTTTTATACATTGAGGTCAGTGACAGTGTTTTAAGAGAGTGAGGCTCACAGAGATCCAGGTGGATTAAGGCTCTAACCCAGTGACAGGTAAATTGTGTGCAGCTACTTCCCCACACTTAATTATTTTAAACAATTACACACAGCAAAATTTGCTCGCTGGTTTACACATCCCCCAAATTTAACATCAAAAATTAAATTCCCTGTTTGAAATGCCATTGTTTGAAAGCAACCTGGGCTGGCAATTTGCCAACTCAAATCAAGTTCAAGCATCCCAGGGTGTTCCATATGGTTTTTTTAGGAACCACACTCAGCTCCAGGCTGCAGGTCCTCAAATACCTGCCCAGGTTCAGCTGCATTTCTATTTATTTTTAGGAATGGCTGCTGTATCCTGACAGGTTAATATTGCACTTGGACAGGTACAGAGACCAGGATTACAAAACAAGATCCATACTCATTAAACTGTGCAAAACATCCCCCAGTAAGGAAAGCTGCACCTAACTTGCCAACGTGCTTTTAGAAAACGGAGAGGATTTAATCTCTCAAAGCACTTGCTCCTGATTCTCTTTGAGTCCTTGCAGGTGCCAGCGATGGCACCTCAGGTCCTACACAGACAAGAGCAGAGAAAACCCCACACCTGAGGCACTGCTGCCACACCCTGAGCTCTCTGCCTTTACCTGCACAGCTGATCACATCAAATCCTCACCAAACCCTTCCCATTCCTCAAGAGCTTTGTGCATTTTACACTCTGGATTGACCCCTGGGCCCGAAGCCAGCTCCACTGCCCCGTGTCCCTGTGGGAACGCGAGTGCCAGCCCCGGGCGATGCCACGCCAGAATCCCCCAGCATTCCAGCTCTTCCCCACCCGCCTTGCCAGGCAGCATTTCCCCACTGTGACAGCTTCAAAAGAACAGAAATGGAGCCAAAAGGCCCTTAATGCCCACGTGAGACACTTCCAGCCTGGCTCTCGTCTCCCCAAGAGGAGGGATGTGCTGCAGGCTCTGGAGCAGCACCGCTGATGTTACCTGACCCAGAGCTCCTGTGCTGCAGGGATCTGGCACACACCAAGCCCTCTGTGTCCCTAACAGGGTGTGAGGATAAAACCTGAAGCCAAACAGATGGTCTTCGAAAAAAACTCTTCCCTAAAGTGTTCTGTGTACTGAAACATCACTTACCCAAACTCTCATCAAACTTGGCTTGATTTGGGAATCGCGAGCCAAGTTCGGAAGAAAAATATTTGGCTGGAATTACGGGTGGGGGGAGAAAGAGGCTTTTTTGCTGCACTTAAATGATAGAAAATGAAACAATTTTGTTCAAATCTTAGAAATACTTAAGGAAAATAGAATCCAAGCCTCGTGTGTTGAAAGCAAGCACTGAGGTGGGGGGTGGTAGTGGACACGGAACGCAAAGTGCTGAGCAAATGAAAAAAGAGAAATGGAAGGACGAGGGGAGCTCTAATGTATAATGACCTATCAACACGTGCTGTAATGCACACAAAATTTCAGGGCAGGAGGAAATCACATCTGCAGGGAAGATGGGCAGCTGTTGTTTGAAGCACGGGGTGATGTTGCACAAGCCCTCGGGGGCCCAAACCCGCTGCCACAAATTCAGCATTTTCTCCTCAGCAGCAACTGGACACTCAAAATAGCAGCCACTAATTTTAGCAGCCTGCTCAGGATTGGCAGCTGAATATTATATCCAGTTAATAAAATAACTTAATAGGTACCAGTAAAATATTCCCACTTAAAATGATACATTTTCTGAGTTGAAAAAAGAAAGATGCCAGGAGAAATGTTAGCAACCCCAACTAAACAAACAGCATCACACAGTTGTAAAAAACATTTGAGGTATTCCCATAGTAGCTTCTCTTCAGTATCTATATTTTATTTTTTAAATTTTCTTCCCTATCCAGGATGTTGATAGGACAAGGGGAAAAGGCCCCAAGTTGGGCTCAGGTTGGATATTAAAAAAAAAAAATCAAAAAAACACTGAAAGAATGGATTGGAATTGGATCAGGCTTCCCCAGGGCAGTGTTGGAGTCTCCATCCCTGGAAGTCATAAAGAAGTGACTGGATGTGGTTTAATTTATTTAAGATTGGGCTCAATGACCTTGGAGGTATTTTCCAGCCTGAAGGAGTCCCTGATTCTACAGAAAGTGCTGGAATCAGCACAGGCATCTCTTAAACAGGAAAAAAAGCAACAAGATCTCTGAAATGATGCCACCATGAAATCCTGGCCTTGGTTTCACAGAGCTTTTACTTGAGTTGGGGAAGGTGAAGAGAAAAATTGATCTGCCCAGTAAATGACCTGTTCTCTCCAGACACAAAACACTTAATCTACAAATTCAACCAAATTCTTTGAGTATAATTGAATTACATGTCTGAATTCAAAATTGGGGTTTGCCTCTCACCAATTTAAACTTTTATAGGAAGCACCTAAATCACGAGATGTCCTTGGAAAGCACATCCCAAGTGTATTGAAGTGAAATCTGGTTAGAGGCGAGCAATTTTTCTTTCCTTTTCCTCAGTAAATGGAATTTTCTGACTGCTGCTGAGCAGTTCTGTGTGCTTGTGCCATTAGACAGTGTGAATTATCTCACTTTTTTTTTTGCACGGTGTACAGCATGGTCGGCCCTCAACGTGAAAGTCATTGGCTTAATAATAATTCCTGCCAGATTCCAAGTGAGAGATTCCAACAGATACTGGGTAAATAAAAGGACAGTTTTATCTCCAGGATAAAAGGGAGAGAAGGCTGCACTAAATGATGAGTGTGCTTTCCCAGGGACTAATTGTTAAGCAGGAGTATTTACAGTTAAAGGATTGGGGACCAGGGCCATCATTGCCAGGCAATTATCTGTACACAAATAACTTTAATCCCTTGGCATTTTTATAGCCACTCCATTATTTATTTTACCATCTATCCTATTGCAATACAAGTACATACTTTTTTTTGACTTCATATACAATTAAAATAAAACGAAGGAACACTTTGAAATGAGTTGAAGAACAATAGATCCCATTTAGCTATCAAATGCAGCAGTATTTAACTTTTGTGCTTTTGATCAATATTTATGTGACAAGCTATTCATTACTCTTCTCCTCCACCACTGAAGCTGTTGTTCTTCCCACAGCCTGATGTGCACTTTTGTGTATTTAATTTATAGGTTTCCATGGAAAAGAAGTACTCAAAAGGGGGGAAAAAAAGTGCTGATACAGCACGTGGATCTTTCTACCAAGCCACAAATCTTTTCTAGTGTTCATCTTAAACTGAAAGCAATTCTGGGAAACAAATTAACGATATAAATCACATTATCATTACTCACAGAAAGATACTGGGTTGTAACTCTCTCAGAGAGCTCCAGTGAGTAGCTAAAAGGTCTCCCTCTATATGGAGAACGCCTGTTTCTAATTAAATGATCTAAAAATAGAGTTGCACATACATCTAGGACCAAGCCATCTGTGTTATCTCTCCAAGATAAGCCATTCTACACCCACTCTGATATCCCTTTCATCACTGCACAGATTCAGAACCAGGCCTGGCCTGCCTTTCCTATTTAGGAAGGGACAGCGGAAAAGAAGGAAAAATTTTAATCCAGACAAGCTTTTTTTGAATGTCACAGCCCCTGATTGGAAATATCTTTTCACACCTACTTGTGTCAATCAGCAGAGTGACCCAAAGCCGTGTCCTGCAAGCAGTGGCAGCAGTCAGGCAGGATTTCTCCAAGGAACACTTTCCCAAATCCAGCAAGGAAAGCTGTTTCTAATTGGCTCTCTGAGCTTTTTGCATTATTTTTGTGCTTTTTGTTTGGCTTTTTTTTCCCCTCCCTCTTTTTTTTTGGTTACAAAACTTTACTTTTTCCCCTCCTCATTCAGCTAATTAGAAGAATGAAAAATGAAATGAAATTTTTAGATTAATAAAAAGTGAGCTGGAATCAAACTGGGCCTGAGCTAAAAGGTTGGGTAAGAGATTCCCGTGATACTTTCGGTGATAACAAACTGTCTTCATACTTCAAGGAGGAGACAAAACCCAGCCTTTTTTCCCTAAAAGCTGCTTCCTATATTGCTCACAAACGTCTGAGGGGAAAAAAGGAGGAAAGCTTATCAGGGCCTGTCAAGAGAGGGAAACAATCTCAGAGCCAGTGGCAGATCCTTCCCTTGTTAGGCAAAGGAAAAGCAGAGTGTGAGGGGAGAGTCAGCCCTCACTCCCAGTCCAGGACAGGAGATGGAATTTGGGGGTCTCCCACGGGATAATTAAGCCCAGATAATTTCCAGGCTGCAGCCAGCACAGCAACATTATTTACACTGGTCTCTGAATTTCTTGCTGTCAGACTGGATTTACTCAAACCAATGTGCTTGCCCATCCCTCAGTTTTGGTTCTGCTGTTGCACGATAGAATCTCAAGCAATGAAATTATGATTATTTCACTTAAACTTTCATTTCTGCCGTCAGGAAGAAGAATGCATCTCTGCAGGAAAAAGCTATTCATTTCAACCAAAAACCTTACCCATTTCTTAAATTAAATAAGCAACAATTTCAGATACGTGGCCACAGCAATATAAAAACACTCTTATGACCTACAGGGTGAAAGTGCACTGGATTCTCCCTACAGCCTTTAAATTGCTACACACCTGAGAATAAACAAATAGGCAAAATGAAGACTAACCTTTGAATGAATGCCATTCACTGGTCTCCACTGCTCCCCATTCACGAGGAAGGGAATTGTTATCTCATAATCTTTGGGCTGCTCCTTCGACATCTGCGGCCTCGGGGTCTCCACTTTGCTGTCCACATCCTCACCTAAGGACAGGAGAAGCACTTCAGGTTAGCTGGGAAGAGCAGCTGACAAGGTGGAACTTGTTGTTTAAGGAATTTGGCAGCATCCTCAAAAAGGAAATAATTGAGGAAAAGGATTAAACATTAAACTCGTAATGTCAGCGTCAAAACCTACAGAAATTTCAGAGGACCTCTGAAATCAGAAGGGTTCAAGGGGAAGAGTTGGGGGGATGAGATGGTGGCAGCAGAAGACAAAGCCTGCACATTGAGAGTAGAGAAATCAGGATGCAGGGGTATCAGCACGGATGATGCACAGTCTCATTAGTGGGGAAAAAAAAGGTCTGGAAGAGAAAGAGAATATAAACTCATTGAAATAACACTCTACTCCCACACAGGCAGATGACTTCAATTCATCCCACCAGGTCAAAAAGCTGTTTGCATGCAGCATTTATCTTATCAAGTGTTTTTCCTCTCCCTAAACATATTAATGGCACTGTGCCTGTCAAGGCAGAGCCCTAAAACCAATATCACAGGACAGGAGCTGGAAAAATTACTGAGAATAAATCAGAGAGAAGACAGGGATGGCTTCCAGGTGCCCACAGGATATTCAAAACTCTGGTGGGGCTTGCCACTCTCTCTGTGCTCACCTTCTTCATGCTCTCAGAGGATGAGGAGTCATATTCTGAGCAGAATTCCCCTCATTTAGTCGCTGTTACAATTAGCTTAAAAACATCTGTGCTGTCATTATGGCTAAGCCAGTGTGAGCAGAAATAAAGTCTGGTATTTTTCAACATGCTTTTAAAAATACAACACTTCACCTAAAACACACCAACAGAACAAAACAAAACAAATCCAAAACAACAACAAAAAAAACCCCACCAAGATAAAAAGATAAAATATATTGGAGAGAGGAAAGTTGTTTCTTATACAGAGTTCTTGCAGCCCAAGTGACAGAGGGAGGACACAGTCAGCCCTCAGAAGAGATGATCCAAACCTGGCCCAAGATCATTTCTCCCCTGGGGAGGCACATGAGACACCATCTCATCAGCCTGGGAAGGTCTAGACAGAATCTCTAACCCTTTATTCTCATTATCAGGCAGGAACTCCCTGCTCAGAACAGGAGTTTATGAAGCATATCTCAGCAAAATGAGAAAAGTTTGGCTCCAGCCCTGCTCTCCTTTCTCCTTGGCCCTCTAGAGCGATCTCAACCACACCAATTAAATGACTCAGGCCCTTCTGTTATTTCATAGGATTTGCATTCTGAAAAGTGCCATGAGATTTAAGTTTTCAGAAGCCCTTGGAGGATCCTGATCCTCCCGTGGGTGCACTGTCTGCATGGCTTCCACCAGCTCTGACAGCACGGAGCTGCCAGGTGACATCAGGAGCCACCAGAGTCTCTCTGATAGCCCTCCATGTGCCTCTCCTGACCATTCTGCAAAGCCTGAACTCCACAGCACCACCCAAAACAGCAGAGAAAAGGGAGGGGGATCAGCATTTGTGCACAGATGTGTTATTCCCTAACGAGACAGCCTGGTGTGGAAGGGCAGCAGCTATAAAAATACAGCGGGGAAAGGGAGGAACGTGCACACAAAGTTGTGGTTCAATTTTGCCACTCCTCTTCCATCCCAATGAAGCGATGCTCGTGCTGCATAACAAAGCAAGGTTACAATGGGCAAATTTAATCTTCCACACGTGCTTATTTATCTGCTGAAAACGCTCGTTGTGCAGAAGTGTTGATAGTCTGGAGACAGACATCAAGACAGGTTTATAGGCAGCAGTTATATCTTTATTGGGAAAGATAATTTATTTGGGGGGAAACAAAGCAGACAAGCTTCAGGGTTTGCAAACTCTTCTGAAGCCGCAGCATTTATAAAACACAAGATCAATTTCTGTCTAGTTGCTTTCCCTGAGTCAGATACTTGGCTGCTTATCTGAATGTTTTTATTTAAATTATTGGGTGTGATAAAAATCACAGCTTCCTGCGGCAGGCAGAGGAAGCACTGCAGCCCAATTTTGGGCCTCATTTTGGGGAGAATTTGGGCACATGCATTGTGCACTTGCTTAACTCCCAGCTGCCCTCAGTGTGATATAAGCACAGTACGGTGTCTTTTGTCTATCAAATAATGTTTTTCTCATGAAATTTCGTTATGTTTATGGATTGGGTATATTTCTGAAAGACTGCAAAATAAAGAAACCTGTATAGCTGATAAATAAGGTCTAACACAGTCTTTAAATTAAAGAGAAAATAAAAGTATGGGGAAGATAAATAGGTAAATTCTTTAAATAGGTTTCTGATTGCAAAGCTTTGAAGAACATGGGGCAGAAAATAAGAGATCACAGCCAGGGAAGAGCAACCACACTTATCTTGAGTAGGACAGATCTGAAAGGCCACCGAGCAAGGGGACACAGACATGGGGAGAGGAATATTCTAAATCAGGAGGAAAAAAATCACAAAAAAATGTAAGGAGAGAGTCAGGCAAACAAATAAAGCAGGAATAGTGCAGGAAACTTGGAAAAAATGGGGTAAAACCAGGTGAGTACAAAGGTGGGATAGTTCCTGGCAACCTTGGACAGCCTTCAGCCTGTTGCAGTGAAGGACTCGAGACTCCATGTTCTTCATGCAGGAAAAGCCAATCCTTATTCACATAACTCATTTCTATACAGTTTTCACAGACCTTATGTCAAAATCCGATTGGTTAATAGCTCTCTTGGTAATTAATTCATTGGTTAGTAAAAGGTCTTTCACTTGTCTATCAGATCTCTCTATTCTTGGTTAGTTTACATATTTTGTTCATGATTCTCATGGGACAAATCCCTTGTTGTCGCAGGTGCATTTGTTTTCCACCCTCAAAATAGGTTGTTGTGTTAACTGCCTTCATTCTAATGACTTTTTGAGTGGGAAGTTAGCTAGAAGTTAGAAGCAGTACCAGTTTTAGCAGAGCCAGGCCTGATTTTACGAGGGCCTGCCCTCGATCTCAGCCCTCACCTCAGCTGGAGTCACCAAGGAATTTATCCCAGCAGGGACACTGCACCCAATCCATTGCACAACAGCCGAACTAAACACATTCCCAGCTTCCTTCTGCTGGTTCAGGGGCACCATCTCTGAGCACAAACCCCAGGAAGGGTTTCCATCACCCCAAACATCCTCCAGCTCCCAGAGCTGCACCTCCTCACGCACACAGACGTGCTGGTGTTTCCTCTCTGCATCTCCCTAGCCCGTTTTCAGGAGGATTTCTTTGAAGCTGAACCATTAGAGTTGTTTGTGTTCCATTAATAATGAGGCCTCTTCCCTACAGGGACTCTTAGTAGTACAGCAGTATAAAGAGTGTAATAATTGAAATCAGAGAATTGAAATTTCGGTAACGTGTCATGAGAGGAGAAGAAAATCAGGCCATCTGCAATACCAGAAAGTTATATTAGACCCAGGTTTCCTATCTTTTGTGTCACATGCACCTACTTACTCACCTACTTATTTTCCATTTCAGTGAAATCCTGTCCAGCTCTTCCTGACGCAAGCTCGTCTCCCACTTTTTCACATGAAAAACTTCACAGTTGTGTCTGTTTTCTATTTTCAGCCTGCACTGAAGGTAATGCTTTTGATCCACAAGCAGCCCACAAGCTGATGCAGTGCCCTTTATTCTCTTTTTTCCCCCCAGTAATATAAAAGCTACTTCGTACAAATAGTGAGATGAGTAGATGTTACCTGTCAGTGACTTTTGTGTGGCTTAAATATTTTTCATCTGTCATGTACTTCTACAACTTTTCTGCTTTGCACAGAATCATACAAGGGCTTGTTGGTGAAGAAGTTACAAAAGGTTTTCATCTTTTTTGCTTTTTATTTCAGTTCCTCCAAGCTCTGTGCAAAATAAACTCCGAGCGTGCGATGTGACATCTTTACTTAGCGGCCACTGCCTCCTGAAAAAACCCAGACACTCTCCAGATTTGCATTTACTTAAAATTAATAAGCTTTTAGTGAGTCAGGGCGATTTATTTGTCCTCATGACAAACAAAGAGGTGAACGCACCCAGTGCTGAGTAGCTCTGGATAAAATGGGATTAAGTGCAAGGCAAATAGAACATGTCCCACTGAACGCACACCCCAATCCTCCTGCCAGCGCTGGCTGTGCCCCCCTGGCACGGAGCAGGACAGGATCAGACCCAGGCTGCTTTATAAACAACATCCATCTCTGCCACACACATTTACAGAAATGTCCCCTGCGATGCTGAGCTTCCGTCCCCTCATGGATGGGCCTGTTCTTGTCCCACACACATTTACAGAAATGTCCCCTGTGATGCTGATTCCTTCCCCTCATGGATGGGCCTGTTCTTGTCACACACACATTTACAGAAATGTCCCCAGTGATGCTGATTCCTTCCTCTCATGGATGGGCCTATTCTTGTCCCACACAGTGGCAGGGACACACAGAGCAGCATGGTTCAGAGGATCCACACTGGTTTGGGTGGGAGGGGACTGTCAGATCATCCCATCCCACCCCTGCTGTGGACAGTGACACTTCCCCTGTCCCAGCTGCTCCCAGCCCCAGTGTCCAGCCTGGCCTTGGGCACTGCCAGGGATCCAGGGGCAGCCACAGCAGCTCTGGGCAGCCTCTGTCCTAAGACCTCAGCACCCTCAAAGCCAAGAATTCCTTCCCANATGTAAATTTACCCCATTTCAGCTCAAAGCCATTCCCTGTGTCCTGTCCCTTGTCCCCAGTCCCTCTCCAGCTCTCCTGGAGCCCCTTTAGGCCCTGGGACGGGCTCTGAGCTCTCCCCAGAGCCTTTTCCTCCCCAGCTCTCCCAGCCAGGCTCCAGCCTTCCATCAATCATGAGGGCTGACACAGCCCCAGAACCTCACAAAAGCCAGCCAAGGTCCCAGTGGTGCTGTGGGATGTCCATTCCCACCCCAGGCAGGAGCTCTGTCTCCTCACACTGTCCCCAAACACCCCTCACATCCCCCCTGCACTTACTGCTGAGCTATGAAAGTTACAGAAGGGAGGGAATAAAAAACATGAAATTAAATTATCCTTGTGTTACCTTTCCTGCTACAAACCAGCTCAAAACTAAGTCAGAGCCTGTCCTCATTTTTCACTGCAACAAAACACCCAAAGCACTGGAATAATCTTTGGATTGAAAAGAATAACGGAACAGAGTAATCTTTCTGCCACCTGCGATCAGCTAAGGGCAGCGCTCCGTGCCACAGGCAATGCTCTGGAAGTCAGGAAGCACATCCTTTACCCACTTCCCTCCTCCCTTCCTCGGGTTAGCTCTCAGTTTGTGGGATCCATGTCCCAGAGGGGTGATTCCTGGCAGTGGAGGAAGGGATTTACACCTGGCTGCATCCAGCACTGGCTCAGCCATTGGCTCTGGGTTGTGCTCAGTGCCTGAGGCATCCCCAGAGCCCCCACTGCTGCCTGGGGCCCATCGGATGGGAGAGAGCTTTATCCCCCCAGCAGGGCCTTTCCTCTCAGCTCAGATGATTCTTCACCTCCACACTCAAACCACAATTTTTTAACCCAAAATTCCCAAGCTCACACACTGAGAGGGGAGGACCAAATCCTGTCCTTCAAGCTGGAGGTGAACTTGGGAACTTTAGGAAGGGGTGAAACAGGGTAAGAATTGGAAGCTGCCCACAAAAACACAGCACCTACAACCAGGCAAGGGAAAGGTTTTGCCACAGTTCAGTAAGAAAATATGTTAGGATCAGTCTGTATTTTTATCAGCAACCTTCACTCAAGAGTCCTGAAACCCAGCGCTCAGAGGTGGGATATGACTGCACAGAGAAGCTCAGGGATATTACAAAGAACCCAATAATTTGCAGGCTGGAGCAAAGGGTTGAAACCCAGGAGGGTTTTACCCTTAGAAATCATTAATATTTCTGCTCTAAGCATTGCTCTTCAAAGCAGGTGACACCAAAATGACCCCACCAGGGATTCAGGACACCACTGATAACGCGGCACCCAAAGAAGGGTTTCCAGGGAATACCAGAGATCCAGGTGAATCCTGAGAGCTGGGGAGGGAAGCACATCTGGAATGCTGGGGACATTTCTCCTCACCTGAATACACAAAAGACGGATTGAACCCAGAGCTGGTGGCTTGGAAAGGCTGCCAGGGAAGTGGAAAGACTGCATTGCAAGAAGGGAACTAAAAGAATTATTTTACATAATGTAGAAAACCAAAGGTGACAGGACCCACGATTGTCCCTAAGCTTTCTATGCCTTTGGTATTTATCTTGCCAGTGCTGATCTATTTATAGATGGCAGGAGAATAAAGTGCCTACACATCAAGTGAGACGGGATTCCAAAATAGAACTGCACAGAGCATCACATCCAGCTCTTGTCCATCAAGGAAAACAGAAAGACAAGAAAAAAACTTGCTTGAAATGAAAATTGACAACGTTAGGGGTCAGTGTCAATTATCCAGGGGATGTGATTCCAGCCCTCTACTTCACCCCATCTTCCAGCAAAAGCCAAAACATTATCCAAGTTAAACATTATACATCTTCCAAAATGGTGCCTGTTCTGCCTGAGGCAGGAAAAACAAATTGGTACTTAATAAAAATCACAGAATTGCAGAATGGTTTGGGTTGGAAGGGGCCATAAAGCTCATCCCATTCCAC
>VXBU01004944.1:211081-233432 GCA_013400315.1 Bombycilla garrulus
GGGGTCTCCTGGGGTCAAGGAGATCCCCGCATTTGTGGCGTCCCAGGCTGGGCAGCAAGCCCACAACAGCCTTGTCACCCCTCTGTCCCCGCCCTGTCACCCCTCTGTCCCCGCCCTGTCACCGTGTAGCTGTCGCAGGTCACAGCCAAGCAGCTCAGCTCTCAGCTCGCGTTTAGGTGTGGAAATAATTTGATGTGAAGGGCACTCGCGATTTGAAAGGATGAATGTTCATCCTCACCAAACCCGCGGTTCAGGAGGAGCTGCAGCTCTCACGGCGCTGGGAAGGTCGGAGGAGAGCAGTAGGGAAAGGAGAAGTGTGGGATAACTGACCTGGAAACCAGCTGAACACACAGGCACCAGCATGCACTGAGGGAAAACACGGATTTCCATCAGTTCCCCCTTGGTTAAAGGGGTTTTGAGAAGGAGTTAGTGAGTGATGGAGACAACAGAGAAAAAATAAGGAGCGGAGAGACAGTAGATTAATTGTAAATAAATCCTTTGGACTGTGATACTGTGATGTTTGGTAACATTAGCTCCAGGGCAATGGAGATTAATTAATATTAATTGCCAATGTAGATTAATTAATATTAATAGGGTGTGGAGTATGAGAAAAGGGAAAGGAAAAGGAGGAAAAGGCAAAAACAAGGTGGAAAAAGAAAGCTGTCTGCTGCCCTTCTCTGGCAGAGCAGGACTTGCATCCCCTGTGTTACAGCCAGAGTTAAACGAAGAGAGGTGAAGCCACTTCAGAGAGCTGAACAATTTCAAGATAAGAGGTTCTGCTGGGCAGAAAGCACCTCTGGAACTCTGCTCTCACATCTTCCCAGATCAGCTGTGATCCCCTCTTGGATATCCAGGAAACCTCACTGTAATCACAGCGCTGAGAGTTATCCAGATTTTTTTTTTTTTATTCCCCTATGTGCCAAAATGCATGAGGACTTGTCTGGGCTTAGCTACAGGGATCTACAGTTTTGGGGCCTCCAGGCTAAAGTTTTTCCTTCTCAGAGTAAACAAAACAAAACAAAAAAGCTTTTCCCTTTGAAATCTGTGTGTCCCCCGGCCAGCTGCTGAGACTTTGTGTCTCCAGTCCTCCCTCACTTCATTAACTCTCTGCACAATCAAGATCCTGCTGAATTGTGACTGCAGTGGCAGATTACAGTCCTCTATAATTAACAGGCATAGATAGAGCATAATTCAGGCTGACCTTTAGCCACAGAGCTCCGCTCTGCTCTGCAGACCTCTGTCCCAGCCTTCAGACCTGGAACAGCGTCCACCGGGGCTGAGCTCTCAAACCAAGCCCTGGCTGTAAACGCTGTTTGCTGCACATACTTTGAGAAGTGGATTCTGTGGATTGCCCGGCCTCCAAGGGCAGGTTTCCACCCTCTGTGCTCACCCTGAGGAGCTGCTGAGCTGCCCTGAGCAGCAGGGTGAGCCTGCACCACGCTGAGAGGCCCAGGAACTCAACGCGAGATCAGCAACCTCACTCCTGTTACCCATCAACTCACCCCAACGCCCTCTCCTCTGGTTGTGATTTCCCCTTCCTGTCCTGAAGGTCCCACAGCACTGGATTCATCTGGAATTTCTGCCCCCAAACTGAGCTGGGCAGAGCGGCTGGGAACACCAGAGGGGGCAGAGCAGCCTGGCTCCGGAGCCACGGGGCCGTGGTTCATCTGCTCATCCGAAATAAAGAGCTGCCGGCGCCCAGCTGGGATCCCTCTGAGCTCAGGGACAGGGACAGCCTTCTCCTGTCGTTCCCCATCCCTGGGAATGTCCAAAGCCAGGCTGGATGGGGCTGGGAGCCACCTGGGACAGTGGGAGGTGTCCCTGCCCATGGCAGGGGTGGCACTGGGTGATGTTCAAGGTCCCAACCATCCTGGGATTTTCTGACTCTGAGAACCAAGGATTTGCTGAAGTGTCTCCCTTGCTGCACGAATAAAAAGGACACACTTAGGTAGCTGGGATTTTGTGGAGCTATTTGGAATAACGCGGCCCTTTGTAGACAGCCTTGAACTGCTACGGCAAATCAACAGGGTACAACACGGAATTAAACACTGAAACTGATTTTTTTTTTAAATAAAGGAAAAAAGCTAAACCAACTCCTACCTTGTCTGCGTGATAAAGCACTGTAACATTAAATTCAAGCATGAAGCCATCCTGAATTCCTTTATATATTTAATAAATGAGATTTTCAGTCTTTCAGTCTTTTCAGTCTGCCTCAGGGATAAAACACCCAGAGAGAGCAAACCCCTTCCACCCAGCCGTGTTTGGAGAGCACTCCCTGCATCGCGTGTACCTGGAAGGAGGACAGCCACGGGCTCACCACATTCCTCCCTCTCCTCCCGTTTTCCCTGCCCAGTTTGTCCTACTGCTCCATGGGCAATGAAATTTTGGAGAGCGGCTCCTTTTCCCCAGCGAGGCAGGGGAGCGAGCTCAGCTGGAACGCTGCTCAAGCTCCACGAACTCTTTCTGGGGAAGCCGCGCAGAGCGGCTGTCACCGGGCCAGGGGTGAAAAAGCCAAGAGGAGCTCAGGGAAGAGCAAACAAAGAAATCCACCCCTGCGAGGATCCAGGACCTCAACAGCAACGCTGAAATTCCTCAGCAGTTAAAACACAAACCCCCAAACCTCAGGCGTTGTTTTCCTGCGGCGCAAACCCTCGGTGAGGCAAAGGCCACCAGCAGCACTCCAGCCTTGGGGCACCCCTGCTCCCCCAGAGCCTGGCCCCACAGAACCAACACCCCAGAAATGTACAGCTCAGGGTGACAATCCATCCGAGTGTCCAAAGGGACTCAGGGACGTGGGGAAGGGTTTGGAGGGGCCGAGGGATCTGAGGGGAGACCTCGTGGGGGTCTGCGGGTCCAGTCTGTGACAGGGAAGGGCTGGAGCTGGGCCAGGGGGGTTAGGTTGGATTTTGGGAAATGTTCTTCCCCCCCGAGGGTGCTCGGGCTCCCCAGGGAATGGGCACAGCCCCGAGAGCTGCGGGAGTTTGGACAATGCCCAGGTGGGATTGTTGGGGGTCTGTGCAGGGACAGGAGATGCACTGATGATCCCTGCGGGTCCCTCGGGATTTTCTGTGACTCCCTGGTTCCCCAGCTTTACCCCACAGGAAATTACCCACCAACATTTTCCTCTTCCAGCCTTCCTCCAGGAAGAGGAAAAACCCCACGTGCTGAACATTCCTCAGTTTTAGTACCACATGAGCAAATACCTTCATAAAACCCAAACAAATAAACAAACAATATGCAGGATGTCCGCACACAAACATCATTTTAGGCTTTCCCACAAATTTCAGTACAATTTTCAGAAATGAAGGTTTTTCCAGCAAGATCCTTAGATCAAACAGGACATTGCTGACAATATGTCAGGAAGGTGTCCTGTGCTAAAATCCCTTTAAATCAAACAAATAACCCATTAAATATGTGGGGGGGGAGGTCTGGGGTTTGTTTTTTTTTTTACTCCAGACTAGACATAGAGAATAAGTGCTTTGATCTGTTGCCTCAAATTTCACTGTCTCTCTGAAAACAAAAGAAAGAAAAAAAAAAGCCACAAATTTTTACATGTCTCACAAGAGGACAGCATTCAACTCAGACTAAAAATTATGAAGTCGTATATTTTTAATATTCCTGTCTAGCCCTCTGCAAACCACAGAACAATGCAACATCCATCACCATAAAAGCTGGGGCAGTAAATTAGGAGGACAGCATATTTGGGGGCATTTTTAAAAGAAAAATAAATATTCCTAATGGGAAGCTTGAGAGAAATCATTAAAAATTACTGTGGTATCCATCACTGGAGAATGAAATCAATTAAGTCTTAATCTCCTGTTATTTATGAAGGGAAGAATGAAACAGAGCTTCTTTATTACAGGCATTTTCTGTTAGGTTCTGTTGCACAACTCTGAGCCCCAAGCGCAGCGAAACCTCTCAAAAGTGAAACAAAGAGGAGCCAAATTCTGGTTTTGTAGATGGCGTTAGAGCAGGCAGCCCATAATGATCCACCCTTCACAAAGTTTAACTCGGGCCATTACATAATTCCATTTAGGCCAACGAGCCCTCAGAGTTGTATTTCCACCTAACGACAAGCACCACAATTAGAGATGTGCTCCAGCGCGAGTTCAGCCCGGATTTGGCGGGGGATCTGTTACCGATTCCTCTGGGACTCACTGGAACTGCATTTACCAACAGAGAATGAGAATTGGTGTGGGTGTGATCTCCCGGCTCTGCGTTATTCCCCAAAAACTGGAAATCTGCAGCACAGTCTGTCCCTGACACCACGGCAGGGCTGGCAGGGCCGGGGGCTGTGGGGACAGGAGGTGGCACTTGGGGACGTGGTTTAGTGCTGGCCTTGGCACTGCTGGGATTGATGGTCTCCGGGGGATTTTCCACCCCAAATAATTCCAGGAATGAAGGTTGGAGTCCCTGGGAGAGCTGGGGGTGTTCACCTGGAGAAGAGGAGGTTTCAGGGAGAGCTTAAAATCCTTTTGAGGCCTGAAGGGGCTCCAGGAGAGCTGGAGAGGGACTGGGGACAAGGGATGGAGGGACAGGACATAGGGAATGGCTTTGAGCTGAAAATGGGTAAATTTAGATGGGATTTGGGGCAGGAATTGTTCCCTGTGAGGGTGGGGATGGAATTCCCAGAGCAGCTGTGGCTGCCCCTGGATCCCTGGCAGTGCCCAAGGCCAGGCTGGACACGGGGACAGTGAAGGTGTCCCTGGGACAGTGAGGGTAGGGTGTCCCTGGGACAGTGAGGGTGTCCCTGCCATGGCAGGGGTGTCCCTCGGTGAGTTTAAGCTCCTTTTCCACCCCACTCTGTGGCTCTGGGATTGTTCAAAGCCAGCAGCATGTGCAGCCGGCCTGGGATTTAACCAGAGCGTTGCTCTTTTCTCATCATTTCTCCCCCAAATCGTGGTAAAATCTGTCTCCAGCACATTTCCCTGCCTCCTTCCGCAGTGACACATTTTCAGAGCACAACCCAGTTACAAAACCAGATTTCTGTCCTCAATCTGGCTTTTGTTCGACTCCCTGGCCACAGTTACACATCACAATAAATTAAACGACTGCTGAGGGACCTTCCTTCCAGACACCATTATCAGGCAATCAGAAAATGAGCCCACATCCAGACTGGACACCATTCCTCTGACCACCCTTTGGTCAGGATTTTTATTAATTTTCCCCACATCACGGGTACAAAGTGCTCACTTTAGGGCACAAAAAGTTCCGGAAAACCACAGAAACATGGAATAGAAATGTCTCCCCATTCAAGCACAGCTGCAAGATTCCCTTAGATGGTGAATAGCAGATGGCCAGAGCAAGAAGTTGAAGATAAAGTGGTTTCCAGAAAGTTTCTTGCTATTTTATACCAATTTCTCAAGCCAGTTGCAGACTTGAAATAACTCCAGAACCACGGAGCAGCCTCTCTGTGATAGGTGTTTGCATCCTATAATTACATATTAAACAAAGTCTAGTCATGGTAAGATACTGCAGAAAATAAAGGCATTTGAAACACGAAGTCTAAAAATACATCCTGTGACAATTTTTAAAAAACATCTACCAAATTTCTGCAATTGAGAGCTCTTTTACATATTCCTACTTCTGCAACACCGTCCTCAAGCAGTTTGTTGCACTTCTATTTTATATAATTTTATATAACTGTGTACCATGAGAAAACTGGTGTAGTTTCTTCTCCTTTTTTTTCTTTTTTTGTAATTTTTACTTTTTAATCACGCTGCAGCTGGTAGGGAGATGATACACCTCATTATCTTATTCTGTGGGTCATCTAAAATGAGTATTAAGTAACTCTACCTCCCACAGCTTTGGCAGAGAGCCGAGGAGAACTTGTAAAAGTAAAATTCGACACCTTGCACTGTCCCAGGGTGCTCCAGCCTGGCCTTGGACACTTCCAGGGATCCAGGGGTTGCTTCAGCTTCTCTGGAGTCTCCTCGCCCTCACAGGGAAGAATTCTTTCCTAACATACATGACAAGCTTATTCCAACAGTTTTGTCACAGCTGAACTGAAATTGCAGGAGATAAAACCGGAGGTAAAGAGATAAAACCATAACCTGCCAAAACATCTCCAGCTGGGACACAAATTCCCCTTCCAGGACCCAACACTGGCACCTCACTCTCCATGGGCAGTGGCAGCACACAGTGAGCAGCACAGGCTCTGATGAGGATTTTGGGCAAGGATTTTTGTGATTTTGGTATAAATAGACACATTTTAACCAAATCTTAATAAATCTTCCCATCCATGCACTGAGCTCCTCTACCAATAGTAAATTTGACGGAATTTCTGTAGCTTCTTTCACTCTGATCTGGTTTATGCCGGGGTCAATTTGCGTTTCAGTTGAGATAAACACCCTTTTATCCAAGGGGCTGCAGATGGGGAAGGGTCCCAGCTGGGGTTGGGATTTTTCCCGCCCCCATTTCCCGGGGCTGAGCTGTGGCCAGGACAGGGGGATCCCACAGGATCCCAAACCAGTGACACATGACACAGACCCGAGTCACAGCGCCTGGAGAGACGTGACCCCGTGGGACACCCCTGCACCCTGGTGACCTCCAGCAGGGACAAGAGGCCACTCAGCGCTGCTGGGGACAGAATCACCACCCCAGAGAGCACACAGGCCCTTCTGTCCCTGCAGGCTGTTGGAACCCAGGGGGTTCCTATGGCATCTCAGAATGATCCAAACCCTGCTCAGGAGGCTTTTCAGCCTTGCCAGAGGTGTCGGAGAACCTGGATTGATACTGAGAATGCCTGTGGTTTTGATTTTTATCCATGAGACAAATTACTAACTTATAAGAAGAATTGCAAGTCACCAGAGTTTAAAGAGTGGAATAGCAGTAATTATAGATGAAAAGGGAAAGATTTGGATCCATGTCCAGGGGGGTTTGAGATTCTGGACAGGGGGGTCTGAGGCACAAGATGGAGAATTTTTACACGTGGCATGTTATCTTATGTTCTTCTTCCTAACCTCCATCTTCTTNGCTGGGCACAAAGACCACCACACAGGCCACGGGGCAAACGCCCCTGCACACCAGGCAAGCTGTATTCTCCCTCTCACTGCAAGGGCTCTGTCAGGGAATGGTTTCCTCTGGAGAGGGCTGCCAGGAGCTTTATCCCCGCTTTTGTGTGTTGTTTTCCTTGTAAATCAGCTCTCTCCCAGAATAACGTGACCAGGCCCGGCTATCCAACAATAAAACCCCTCCAAAGTCTCACCCAGACATTCTCCTCATCCATCCGAGCAGCTGAGTAAACTCCAAGATGTAACCGATGGCTCGCATACACACACACATGAAAATATTTGGGGGCAAAGAAATCCCCAGAACATTGGGACCCTCAATCCTTTAGGTTACAACGACTTCCAACCCTTAAGGAGGATTTTTCTGTCCGGGGGAGATTAATGGTGCCAGCCAGCAAACAAACACCACGTCCTGCACACCTCCAGGGCCCTGCGCTCCCCGTGTGGGATCCATTTCTGTTCGTGTCCTGTGGGGAGGTTTGGTGCCAGGGCAATGTGCTGACAAATCCGCACAGGCTCTGTGCCTGAATGCCCCCAAACCTTCCCAAATCCCCCCCAAACCAGCATAAATAAATCCTGGTGTGTCCCTCCCAAAGGCACAGCACCAACACGCAGAGTTGAACTCCGTCTGCAAATTTCTCCAACGAGAAGGGAAATTCCAGCTTGACAAGGGTGGGTGACCTCCAATTTTCCTGCCATCTGCTGGCAAAGGGGCTCTTTGAGGAGCCTGCAAGTCCAAAGGGAGGTCTCACCCCTTTTTCCCTCACTCTGAACTTCCTTAAACTGATGTCTGCTTGTCCAGGGCTCTTCCTCCCGTTTTCCTGCAGTGACATTTTCCTGCACAGTCCATTTGCTGTCACAATGACTGGATTGTAGAGCTGAAATGAATGTCAGAATTGTTTGCTGGATACATTACCAAATATCTTTTTTTCTCAAGCCCAGAAAGAGAAACTAGGTTTGCATCAGAGATAATTTTTGGTTTTCTGAAGCCCAGGTTTTGTACCATGTAAAATATTCCCAGACACTGATTTGCACCACGCATTTTCCTCGCTAGCTTATTTGTACAAAAGAAATCCCACCTCAGACTGCCACGGATTCGTCCTGCAGGATTTAAAAATCATGTTTAGAGAAAATAAAAAAAACATTTGGAAATAAAACAACCCTTTTACAAACCCAGAGGATTTTTTTTTTTTGGTTGAGGACCTTGGCTTCATGCTGTGAGCCAGAGGAGCAGCTCCTGAGGCAGGGGAGGTGAGGATGCAGCGGGTGAGTGCAGAGGTGATTCCTCTCAAGGAGGGAGAGGAATCCAGGTCAGTGGAGCTGCCATTCCCTGCTCAGGGCCTCCCCGATGGTGCCAAGGGGTAAAATCCCACCTGAAACTCGTGCTGCTCTTCCCAGGAAACGCTCCCATCATCATTTCCTCACAAGGATCACCTGGGTGCCAGGATTTCCACGGAGGATCAGCTCCTCTGCTTGGTACTCCCAGCCAGAGTGGGAAGCACGCCAAATACACATATTTATTTACATATATTTCCATATGGAGCAGGGACACGCTATGGCCAGGAGATGAAACCACGTCCCTTGAATTCCTGGGTGTCCTGCAGGATGAATGCCTGATTTCCATGGAAAACACTCTCACTCCCAGTGAGGAAGATCCTGTCTCTTCCTCTCTGTGAAGAAGTTGGGAAAAGTTTTGGGGCTCCCTTCCGTGTCAGTCCCAGCCCAGGGGACACCCCTGACCTGAGAAATTATTATTTTTTTTGTGTCCTCAATGGATACCAAACTCCAAATGTTTTCTCTCCATGCCAAAATATCTCACTGTGGCTTTGGGGTGAGACTCCAGGCTGGCCCAAGGGTCCACACTAAAGCAGGGTGAAGTGTAAATAATATTCCTCTGTTCCACAGGTGTGCAGGAAAT
This sequence comes from Bombycilla garrulus, assembly GCA_013400315.1. Lineage (NCBI taxonomy): Eukaryota > Metazoa > Chordata > Aves > Passeriformes > Bombycillidae > Bombycilla > Bombycilla garrulus. The sequence continues at coordinate 220,010 of VXBU01004944.1, forward strand.
AATGCACCTGAAAGTACAGACTTTTCCTGAAATGAAAAAAAATCAAAGAGTGAGGACTCAGGGTGGAGAAATGTTCAGTTTCTACTGGAATAAAAGATAATCCAGGCACTGATTCTATAGCAAATGTCTCTCTCTGGTCACAGTGAGCTAGAACTGGATGAAAACTTGAAAGAGAATCCTTCTTGGTGTCCCTTTTCTGCTTGCAGTCATCTGTGGTGCAGCCTTGGCTTTGGTTTCCAGCACAGAATGACTTCCTTGGTTAAAAAGATGTTTTTCAGGGAAAAACGCTTCCTCACTGCCCGACCTTCCACATCCTCTCCCAATGGATTGAACCAGAAGGATTCTCTTTTAAGTTTTCATCCCGTTCTAGCTCACTGTGACCAGAGAGAGACATTTCCTACAGAATCAGTGTCCAGACTCTTTTATTCCAGTGGAAACTGAATGTTTCTCCCCTTTGAGTTTTTGGGGATATCTATCTGGAATGCAATACATTTGTTCAACAGATCTCTGTCTTCTCTGCGAGCAAAAATTCACATCAGTATTTCTACCTTAACTGGGAAGCTGCAACACAAAAAGGCAAAATAATCCAACAGAAACAAAGCACAAAACATCCCCAGGTCCCTGTGTCCAGCACAGGTCACCCAGCTGGAGGTTATCCCAGTGGCTCACAAACATCCCTCTTCCAAAAAACCCTGACCTTACATCTCAGGCTGGATTAGGAAAACAAAGCAGAACTATCAAAGGCCAAATTCCAGCCTCACTCAAACCCCTGCTCGAACTTGGTGCAGCAAAATTTAACACTTGCTGTGATTTTTAGGGGCAGGATTTTCCCCCCCATGGGATTTGTGGGCACAAAAGCACGACTTCTCGGGCAGTTTCAATAATTGTGTTTTATTTAACAGCACCAAATAAAAACCCAGCGCTTGGATCAATATTATCCTCATACTTTATTCCATAAATAAACTCCATCGCTTTGTGAGCTGCTTGTTTTTACTTCCAACATGTACAAATAAAGATTTAAAATATTTTTTTGGTGGAAACATGACAGCTGGTTTGAGTTCTGCAAGTTTTTGATGCAAACGTCCTTCTTGGCACCACCTCCTTCATCTGTCATTTCTAGAAACACTCCGTGCTCACAGAAGTGGAGTAAAATGTGTGTTACAGTGAAAAACGTGAAAAAGTGTTATAAACAAACATTTAAATATTGTTTTTTTAATGGGAGAGCTTGCTAGGTAGTTTCAGTCTATGAACAGGAATGGAGTTCTTCAGAAAGCTGAAATATTGGTCCCTTTTGGAATGTTAAGTATTAATGTGAAACTGCTGTTGCCCTGATGATGTGGTAATGCTATTTCAACCGGTTCCTAAACATAACAAATAACAGTTTTCTTCAAGGATTTAACTCACAGGAAATCAATTAATAAAATACTTCAGAGAAATAAGTTTTCCACATCTTAGAAACACTGGGCTATTGCTACAGAGAAGTGTACTCTTAAAAAAAAAAAAAAAGATTAAGATAAATAATACCCCTGTAATTCAGTATTTGCATTAAAAATTCTTAAAATTATTTCCTCTGGGGAAACTGACCAAAAGGTGATGCTCTGGAACAGCTGTGCTCCCTTTTTAGGCTGTTTTTGATTATTCAAAAGATGCCTTAAAATTACAATTGAAACATAAATGAACCTTCTTTATACAGAGAGCCAAAGATAAGAAAAAATACCTCCAGGTAATTGAGATAACAGTTAATTTTATGGCTTATCTAGCAGGCAAAGGCATTCAAGATCCAATTAGGATGATGGGCAAGAGGCTCCTTTGTCACTCCGTGTTTCTGTGAAGGAGCTGGTCCAGTAATTGCTAAGAAAAAAAAAAAAAGGCAAAAAAATGCTTTAAATACTGTTAAAATCCATGAGGTGACAGAAATCTTTAGTGACACAGGAGGTGAGGTTGGCACTCCAGGGTTTAAATTTACTGGTTCCATTTATAACACCAGGGAATCCTCACCTTTTTAAACATCTCCACACGCAGCCTGTTGCTCTGGATGATGATCCGCTTCTGCTTCTCTTCTTGTCTCTTTTTAACCTCGGGTAAATTGTCATAAATCCTGGCAGGAATTCAGAAATCAGAGTTCCTGTCATCCCTGGCGCTCACCAATCATTCTTTTTTCCTGTAGGGAATGTTTCCCTTCCATGCAAACGGGCATCTCTAAGTACTTGAATTTGATTTATGGCACGGGAATGATAAATTGTTAACAGTCATGGTTTGATATGAAATCTGTCTGGTTTCAAATCTTGTTGAGAATTCTGATTTTGCAATTTTAAAAAGTGATTTTTTTAATTCCAAAAGGTGATTTCAATGCAGTAGCTTTTAATGAGCTTAGTGAAGCTGGTTTCAATTTCTAGCAAGAAAATTAAAATCAGAATTTGGGCTGTATACTTTTTTTTTTTTAATTAATGCCACACAATTAATATCAAACAATCATTTCCAAGTACTTTTCTAAAATATAAGAAAACCATCATTATTAGTCTGCAGACTGTTCATATTTTTTCACTGTCATTAGGAACACTTTCTACTAAAGACAACACAATCTTCCCATTCTAAAAATAACAGGAGTTGCCACTCAAAAGTGGTTTCTGATCTTTTCCCATAAAAATCAGTGAGAAAATTGCCAGGATTTGGAAGAGAAAGGTGGACAGCCCTGGTTTTGAATGAGCACAAATCTTGTTTAGTCCTTGATTCTCCTCATAATATTTAGCAATTCCAAGTTCTCGAGGCAGCCTGGGCTGGGGATTGTATTTTGGAGAAGAGGAATGGGACACATCTGAAAACAGGGATGAATTCCTCACGGTGGATTTGCAGCTTCCCTTGCATGAACAACAATAATTTGCTGCCATTCCCACCCTCTGGGCCACAATCTGGGGGGAAAAAATATCCAAAGTGACCTCGCTGCTCCCATTTTTGGGTGATCAGCATGAGGGACCTGCTGAGGATTTGGTTTTCATGCCGTGGGTGCCCCTGGCTGTCTGAACCTGCTGGAAAAGGGGAGCTGGTAGAGCAGAAAAAATAAATTTAAAAAATCCATGGACAAACTCTAAAGCAGAAGAATTTGTACCTTTTAGATCTCATGTGCATCTCCTTCTCGGGAATGACTCTTTCCTTTGGTTTGAAGAGGTTATCTGGCAGAGAGAAAATAAAGTTACTCCTGGAAGGAACTGCTTTTACTGAAATCTCAAATGTCCTATTCCATGGAGCCCCAATTTGCCATTTCTGGTTGAAGTTTTGGAGGTTTAAGGCCAGATCCAAATCTCCAAATCTCTCCAAATGTTCTTCACAGTTTCCTGCAGGCAGCTGCACCCTGGCTGCTCCTCAGTGCGTCAGGAACTTGCCCTGGTACAGATATTTCTGATTAAATTTACACCTGTTGTGCAGGGCTGTGGAGAATTATCTGAGCTTTAGAAGGAGGAAAACCACATTACTCCCTCAGATCTGTGATAATTCCAATCAGCATTTCCCTGGATACAGGAAAATCATTTCTGATGCGAGCAGTTAGTGGTTCTCAGGAAATCGCAGTGATTTTAACACCTTCCTTGCAAAAATGGGTCCTGAATGTGAAGGAAGGGTGTTTGTACAAGGTGAGAAGCTGGGAAATAAATGAGATTACTGTTGTACCTCTGTGTAAAATCCATGGAATCAGCAAATGGTTTGGGTTGGGACCATAAAGCTGATCCCATTCCACCCCTGCCACGACAGGGACACCCTCACTGTCCCAGCTGCTCCCAACTCCAGTGTCCAGCCTGGCCTTGGGCACTGCCAGGGATCCAGGGGCTGCTCGGGGCCTCACACCCTCACAGGGAACAATTCCTGCCCAAAATCCCATCTAAATCCACCCATTTTCAGCTCAAAGCCATTCCCTGTGTCCTGTCCCTCATCCCTTGTCCCCAGTCCCTGTGCAGCTCTCCTGGAGCCCCTTCAGGCCCTGCCAGGAGCTCTGGGCTCTCCCTGGAGCTTCTCCAGGCCGAGCAATCCCGAATCTCTCAGCCATTCCTCACAGCAGAGATGTCCCATCCTTCCAATCAAAAGTCCAAGGCAGCTGTGCAGCAGTTCCAGTTCTGAACTGGTGCAGTTTCCAAAGCACAAACCGGGAAAGGAGAGAGGCCCTGAAGCCTCCTGTGCCTCAGGACTGACTCTCCCCCACCCTGCAGTCGTCTACACTTAATCACCCTTGTTAAATCCTCAGGGCACGCAAGCCCCATGCTCGATTTGCTGGGAAAACATCATTTGTCTTTTATTTATTAGTGCTCTAACACTCATCTGCACGTTGATTCACTTAAAAGGAATAAACACTTGGATGCTACTGCTGTCCAAACAACTCTGAAAGCGCGGGGAGCAGATTGTCTGGGTCACCTTCCACCATCCCAGGTTGCTCCAAGCCCAGCCCAGCCTGGTTTGAACTCCTCCAGGCGTGGAGGAGAACACACAGCAACATTCCAGACCTTTGTGTGTAGCCACCAGAGCAGGAAAAACCCACCCAGGGAATTGCAGACCCATTTCCTATTCCACATACAGCACAATAAACTGATAAAATTTATTTTCCCTGCAAGTCCCTAGGTCAGGGTGGCCTCAATTTTCAATTTCTGGGAGGCACCAGAGAGGCTGGGAGCTGTGCAGGTGCTGCTGCTCCAGAACAATCCTCTCCTGCTGCCACAGAAGGGTGTCAGACCCATCACTGATCTGGAACAGGACGTGGTTGTGCAGGCCTTTGAAGGCATGGATTCTCTGGGGAAAATCCTCCAAGAAAATAATAAATCCACCTCGGTTATAAGAATGCCCTTTGTGAAGCAGCGGGGGTTAATTCTCGTGGCCAAACATTCCTGCAGCATCTCCCAGCTTGCTATTTATGAGGAAAAAAAAAAAATCACATGCAAACATCAAGGCTAATCCTGGATGGATTGGAGGATTAGGATTCGAAAGCTAAACGAGAAATAAATAAAAAAAGTGGTAGAAACGAGAAAATGAAAGTCATGTGTGCATTTAAATAGTTGTTAATCCTCGACACTGAGAAGAAAGTGCATTTCAAAGGGATGAAATAACCTGCCAAGCTCATGTGCAGACCCGAACTAAAGCTCCTCCCTAGCAAGCAGAGATGCGATGGGCCATGAGGCAGACAATTCCCCAAGCTGACAGCCTTCCAAATTGTGCTTGAGCTGCTCCTTATCAAAGCTCCTTATCAGATTTCAGACCTTGGATGACTCCTGGAGACAACTCCTGTGAGTGAGGGATTTCTGAGCAGACTTCCAGCCTGATAAAAAGTGAAATTAAGCTTTAGACAGAGAGGACTGAATCACCTCGTTGGAGTTTTATTCACACCTCGTGGAGCTCCTGAGCTTCTGGCGTTTACAAGTGGTCTCACAGCCCCACTAAAGCAAGCTGGGAATGAATTAAATGGGTCGTCCCTGTAATATATTTTAATTAATGCCAAACTGCACCTCCAAGAGGATGAGAAACTCTCCTGCCTGGGAAGTCAGTAAATATTTAGACAGAGAACAGATAAAATAATTGTCTTGGAACCAGCCCCTGACTTCCTATTTACCACTAAATCACTGGAGCACTTAAAAGAGAAAAACAGTGGCAAAATTTATCAAAATATACACAATATAGATACATTCTCTTCTAACATGAATGGGAATTTTGCAAGTTTGGCGGGAGCTAAAACGTGCCTTTGAGGACGTGTGAAAAGCAAAGCACTGCTGGTGGTGGATCTCTAATTTAACTGCTCTTTTACTGAACTGAAAAAATAATTCACCAAAAACCCATTTGCCCAGAGAAATCCTAAGATACAGAACATTTTTTTTTTATAAACACTGTTTAGTTGCGTTTTTCTTTTAATCAACATTCCCCTAAAAAATAAATTAGCTTGGAATCTCAGATAGTTGTGGAGTGGAGGTGATGTTGAGTTCCACGTGCCCGTGGGATTTTCCTGGGAATTCACCCCGGGCATAGAAAGCAGTGGCTTATAATATCTCTAAAAAGCTGGAAACATATTCATATTTGAATAATTTTTTGGATGTTGCTGAAGATTTCAGTCCTCTCTATCCAAATGATACTCAAATATTCACGGATTTTACCCAGAAAAACAAAAATATTAGCATCTCATCTGGCCTTCCTAAATCTTTCTAATATCATTAGAGCATATAATCCTAAAAAGCTTTTTTTTGTTTTCCCAAAAAAAATCAATCAGCAGCTTTTGAAGAAGGTGTGGCAGAGTTAATACTAGTTTAATAATATCTTCAAAACAGGTCATTCCTCTTCCTAATTCCATCACCTGACTGCAGCTCAGACTTTATTCAGAGCTGCCAGCCAAAAAAGAATGGGTGGCACTATTAAAAGTTTTAATGGGGAAAAAGGAGCTGGGAAAGGACGCAAATAAAGTCACAGCTGAGCATCAAATAAAGACCACGAGAATACACCTGGGTGGCTGCAGGATAATTGCAAATTCTCTGATTGCCACCTTCTCCTCCCTCAGGCCAAAGAAAAACCCAAACAAACAGCAATCCTCACCCTCCAGCCTCCTGCAGCTCCAAAATAAAAACTTTTGGGGAAGGTTTAGACTGAGGGGATACAAATTATTTCCAAAATATTTGAAGATCGAGGGTTTGGATGGAAGTGCAGAGGAACTCAGCAGGCCTTCAAATCCCACGGTCAATTCCAAACAAACACCCCCTCAAAGGACAGGAAAAGGGAAGGTGGGAAAACCCCCAAAGGTGCCTGAGAAATGGCGTTAAACCTCTGAAAAGTGCCTGTGCACACCGAGATCACAGGGCTGTTCATTATGCAGATTTAAAGGCCTATAAACAGCTGGTAGTCCTGTCAGTGCAGTAATTACATTTCGGTTTTGGAGATTTAAATGCAGTTATTCGAACATTGTTTCTATTCAGCTCGTCACAGTGGGATCTCTAATTTGTTCGACACAGTCAACAGCAGAGTTGTCTATCTTGGACTAATTAGCACTCTCAAAATTTAGCAGTACCCATTACCCAGCACAAAGGCTGCCTGAGAGTTGCAGGTTCTGTGCCTTCAAAGAGCTCTCGTGACAATAAAATCTCGTGCAGGATAAACATTTTCATTTTCCCGAGATTACTTTTCAGCGTTTCGTAAAACCCCGCTCGTGAAGGACAATTAAAAACTGGTAAACAACTCCGGGTTTTGAGGACGGGAAGGTAAATGGGAACTGCACAGATGTTGGTATTTATATGGAAATGATGTTGAATGCCAATTATTTCTTTCTCTTGCAAGTAACTGAAGTTGTAACAACACTGTCAAAACACGGGGAAACCCTGCTAGTCAATAATTTCATGTTATCAATAGAGATGTTTTGGGCTGATGGAATGATCTCTCTGGGAGAGAGAAAAATCTCTGCAGGTCTTTGCTCTGGGTGTAAATTATTTTATTGGAATAAAAAGCTGCAAGACCAGAGAGAAGCACCTGTACCAAACTTATTTCAGAGAGATAAATACAGCAAACTCCTCAAAACTCCTTGGGCTGCAGTTAGGCCCCATTTCCAGCTGGATAAAAGTAGGCGCCCACTTCTCCACACCCTCCTAAAAAATAAATGACCCTGGAGCTGAGGGTGCTGCTGCTGCCCAGCCTCTCGTGGGCTCTCATCCATCCTGGGGTCACTCTACAGCTCCGTGGGAATTAAAGCCACCAGCCAACCTGCTCTTGGGAAAAAAACCCCTGGAAAACGTGTGAGGGCGGGCTGGCAGCGAGCCCTGGGAACCTCAGAGCCGTGAGGGGCTTCACCTCCACAAATTAAAGACATCAGGGAAGAGGAAAAAAAAACAAGAAAGGAGGGAAATGATCAAGAAGCGACCACAAGATCACAGCCTGGAGCTCAGAGGTGCCCTCAATACAAGCCTGAGTGCTTAATAAAGCACATTTCCAGCTCCCAGTGCTGTTGCAGGGGGTGTTGCTGTGCAGGAGCAGCCTGACTCCCCAGAGCAGAGCTGTGGGAGGGAATCTCTGCATTTGGCAGAGATTTCTTAACAGACAGAGAAGCTGTGGCTGCCCCTGGATCCCTGGAGGTGTCCAAAGCCAGGCTGGAAAGGGCTTGGAGCAACTGGGATAGTGGAAGGTGTCCCTGCTCGTGGCAGGGGGTGGAATTAAATAATTTTTAAGGTTTTTTCCCTCTCAAACCATTCCATGAGGATTCTGTGGGGGCCAAAGCTTTCTGGGGGTGCAGGGCTCCTTCCCCACTAAGAGATTCGCTGGGAGATTCCCTACAAATGGATCCAGCAGCAAGGGATCTGTCATCAGCAGAAGCACAGAGACATCCAGAGGCCTGGGTGAGCCCTTCTAGGAAAAAAAAAAAATAAAAATTCCCCACTCTGGTCTCCCTGATGACACCAATCCTGCTGCACAACACACCCAGCCAGGAGAAATCCTAAAACATAATTGCCAGGACTCAGAGCAAGTGCAGTGTGCTCAGCAAGGGAACAGAGCCCTCTGTGCTCCACCCAGGGGTCTTGGATTTCCAGCATTAACTCCAGTTCTGCTTCAGGAACACACATGTGACACCTCTGTCATTATAAAAATATTAAGGTCTCACAGACACAGAACCACACGAAGGCAGATGAGCTACAGAAACCAAAGATGCTCTCCAGACAAATTTACCTTTAATGACCAACCACTAAAAGATGGAAATAGTCGTTAACTTCAATAATTAATGAATATATTTTCAATAGTATGATTTTATTACTCATTAAACAAGCATAAAGATTAAAAATTCATTATAATTTAAGGAGAAATAAGTTTGGCCTTTCATATTTTGTTTCATAAATTATTTGCAGAGTGGTTTGGGGGATTTTCAAGGATGATCATAAAAAAGGGGGAGGTTTTTGCCACTTCCTCTAACAAACAAACAAACAAACTCCTGCTCTGCTGCTGGCAGAGCTCCCAAAGTCCTCACACTGCACAGCCCTGAGGGATCTGATTCCAGGTAAATTAACTTGGATAATGGAAATGGTGAATTAATTCTATTGAGTCTTTAAGACAGACTTCATGCTTTGTGTTGTTTCCTTTAGCTCTCACTATAAAAAGAAATAATATATATATACTCTATAATAAATAGAGTTTATTTAGCTCTTACTATAAATACCCAATGGGTCTCTGATGTAGGAATTCTCTGGAAGTTGGAATTCTCCAAGAATATCCAAGAGCCCTGAAATGGGGCTGCACCCACCCTCATTCCCCAGGGAGCCAAAAACCTGCTTGCATTTCCTGGGGCTGAGGCCATCAAATATTCCCCTCCTGCATCCTCCAGGTGTCTTTGTTAGTTTCTTTAATCTTTTCAATTAATTTCCTTTTCAGTAGAATAATGTATCTTCAAGCAGGCACAGATTTAAAGCCAAGATGTAAAGAGGAACGCCAATCAATCCAATAAATCTTTGTTCTTTAGTCAACTGAATTAATTAACATCCAGATGGCAATTTGGAAAAAAAAATAAAAAAAAAAAAAGAAAAAGAAAAAGAAAAGCCATTTGTTTAACATCTTGAGCTTGGATAACATTTACAGAGGTGCTGTAGGGGCTGTGAGGGAGAGAAGGGTTTCCCTCACGGGGGATTGAGGCTGTTTGCCACAAGCTAACCAGCTTCAGTTTGGAAATCAGAGTTTGCAAGCCCTGATTCAGCAGGGCTGGGCACACCAGAGCTCCTTCCCAGCTCCGGCATTTCTGACAAAGTGCCAAATCCACACCTGGAGCTGGGGCTCCTATCCCACATCCCACCCGCCTCCCTGCTGCCACCTCTGTCCGCAGGCCGATCATTCTGAGAGCTGGGGGCAGACGAAATGTCATTCACTGCCATCGTCCCCACAGCAGCTGCAGTGACAGTGACAAAAAGTCCCCAAGGAGCTCTGTCCCTGCTGCCACAGAGCACAGAAAACTCCTCATGCCCACCAACCCAGGAATGTCTGCCAGGAGCAGCTGGACAGATGCTGCAGAGAGAACCAGGAACAGCAACTCCTGTTTCTCCCCAAATTCAACGTGGAAATTCTGCTGCTGGCCACGACTCACCGCTGAGAGGGTCGGGGATGGTGAATTGTTTCCTTTTGCCGGAGGTGGGTGTGGAGAGCTTGCGGGGCAGCGCCCGGGGGGAGCCGGGGGGAGGCTCCCTGTGCCCGGCCCTCCTCAGCTGCGCCATCAGCTGCAGCCTCTGCAGCCTCTTCTGCGAGCGGGAGATGAAGCGGGGGTTGTGCATCTCCAGGGCTTCCTGCAGGGAGCACAGGCACGGCTTTATCCCACGGGATTCAAGGGAACGAAAGGTGTGATGGGCTGAGGCCAGAGATGATGGAAGTGGTGAAAATGGGTTTGGGTTGGAAGGGACTTTAAAGTTCATCCCAGCCCCTGCCATGCAGGGACACTTCTCCTGTCCCAGGGACACCTCCCACTGTCCCAGGGACACTTCTCCTGTCCCAGGGACACTTCTCCTGTCCCAGGGACACCTCCCACTGTCCCAGGGACACTTCTCCTGTCCCAGGGACACTTCTCCTGTCCCAGGGACACCTCCCACTGTCCCAGGTGCTCCCAACCCCAATGTCCAACCTTGGACACTTCCAGGATCCAGGGGCAGCCACAACTTCTCTGGGAATCCCATCCCAGCTCCTCCCCACCCTCTCAGGGAACAATTCCTGCCCAAAATCCCATCTCTCCCCACCCTCTGGCAATAGGAAGCCGTTCCTCCTCGTCCTGTCAAGTTTGTACATTTCTATGTTTCAAATTACAGATTTTTACATCCAAATTCAAGTTCCTGATGTTTTGCCTGTTTCCTTTTCTCACCCCATCACCAAAGCAACTCGTCACTGACAGTTCACAAAGTTTCCTGTTTATTTAGATTGTCAGATCTCTCCATGGCTGATCCAGAAAGAAAACACTTCCCAGTCAAAGGCTGCTTCAACATTCAGGAATGTCTTAGGACAGAGGAAAGGAACAGAGATGGGTCTGCAACATGTGCTGGAGGAAAAGGCAGCAAAGCCCATCTGCAGCTGGAGCCTGGCACCAACCTGGGCCATGCTGGAAGTGCCAGGCATTTGGGAAACCAGAAATTTGTAAATTCCCAAACTCTTAACAAATTCCCCCACAGGAAAAGCAGCTGCAGCTCAAAACAGGGAGCCTGGACGACCAAACAAGTTTTGGCAGTGGATACAAACTGCCAAAACTTCACTGGAAAGGGAAAAATCAAGGAATGTGAACTTCTGCCCGTAACAAGTTCCCAGGAAGCAAACACCACCCGTGGAGGGAAAGGGGAGAAAAGGGGAAAAGGGGAAAAAAAAAAAAAAGAAAAATAAGAAGGAAATAAGGGGAAAAGAAAAAAAAAAGGTGCATTACCCTCAGTGTCCATGGAGTTTTCTCCAGCTGGGGGCTGGGCTGTGGCCAGGAGAGCAGGTTTTTCTCGCAGGTCACACCTGGAGAGCGGGCTCTGGGCGGTGGCAGTGGCACCCAGGCCAGTGGCACCCTGGGCAGTGTCACCCTGGGCAGTGTCACCCTGCTGCCTCCCGCCTCGTCCCAGGCCTCCAGCTCCTTTGCTCTGTTCCTCCAACCAGGGAATTCACAATGGCCTTGGAGAGATTTAAAAGTTCGTTAGGAGTGCATGGCTAATTTTTTATTGGGCTCTCCACCTCATTAGACAGAGAGGGCAATTCCTGAAATAAGAAAGCCAGGCTGTTATTAATAGGCCTCATTAGGCAGGAGAGATCAGATCTGGTGGTGGCTGCCCTGTGACACCCGGGGTGGCTCTCATATTATCCAGGCCTCCCAGGGAAGGAAATCTCAATTAAAACTCTCAGACACTCCGCTCCCTTTGCTGCTGCTTCCCAAAATTTGTGCCATGGAAAGCCAGGGGGATCTTGCTGTGACCTGCAGTTGGATTTCATTCCAATTTATTGCACAAAATGCCAGATTGTTATGGGCTTTAACCCATAAATCATTTCCCTTTCACCACGCTGAGTCTTTCATCAGCACCACTGGTATTTTTTTTTTCCTTTGTTTTTAATCCAGTTTGCTTTCTGTCCTTCCTACAGATCCATTAGCCAGTGGAAAGACTCCATAAAGAAAATAATCAACAAAAGGTTATTGTGCATTATAGGGCATTATTATGAAAGCTATCATTTCACATTGAGAAAAAGAGATTATTTTCTACGCTTATAATTAAGTTTTAATGCTCGCTGACTGACACTCCCTGCACAAATCAGGACCAAAAGAGGCTGTGTGCTCAAAAATCAGATTCTCATTGAGAGGACAGAACGAGTCCAAAATAACAAAGGAACTTCGGAAGGGCTCCATATGAACTGTTTGAAAAGTCACACTGGAGTGCTCCTTCCTTGCCAAATAATTTGATTTCTAGAACTAAATATCTGGGAATAAAGCCCGTTACTGTTTTATTTCAATTTTTGGTTACAATAAACTTAAAATATTTTCCTCTTTATGACATATTGTACATATTATATTGTACTTAGAAAACATATTAAAAAGATCTGTGTTGGGTGCATTTGCCTTATAAAAGCCTGAACTGTATTTCCTCCCTAACAGTGTTCTCACCAACATTTTGGAATAAACCTTGAAACTTGTGAACATGAAATTAAATTCCTCCCTAAGCCAGGTTTACAGAGGTGTGGATTAAGTTGGGCTTTGCCAGATCTCAGTGGATGCTTCACTTTTGTAAAACAAAGTCGCTTCCAGTGAGGGGAAGGCCGTGATTTAACTTCAGGCACTGAAAACAGCATTTAGGCTTCTAAATGTGTGGCACTCTGTAGCTTTGTGATTAATTATGACAATTTTTGCCTACCTACAAAAAATTCTCTTTAAAAAACCAGCTGTAAAGAAGAAAAGGTTCTGTGACCTTTACAACATTTTTAAGGAATAAATTCCTCACAGATATATTGATATTGAACCCCAATTAATCTCAGTTGTCTTCTGCAAAAATACCTGGTGCATGAATGCAGCTGCTGGTGGCATCTGCATTTTAGCTGTGGAAGGAATAAATCCTGGAAGTAAGACATCCCAGACTCTGCTGAACCCAAAGAAATTATGTTTTACACGCTGAAATCTCATTAATAATCATAAGAATCATAGTTCAGGTTGTTGTATCGAAAAAAAAAAAAGGTTGAAGGAGTGAAAGAAAGGTACCAGAACGAGGTTGTAAATCACTACTGGTATTATTTGGTTAGGCTAGGGCTGCTTGACTTTGCAATTTTAATGCTTTTTCAAGATTTTCTGGGGAATCTAAACCTACCTTGGTAATTTTAATCTTGTTTTCTATTAACCATAGCAATGTATACAGTCAGATCAGCTGATTGATCTCTCACCAGATGACTCACGCTCAGCACTTAAAGCTGGACAAAAATGGCCTGACTTTCCATTATTTCACTTTTTTTTTTT
>VXBU01004945.1:0-11537 GCA_013400315.1 Bombycilla garrulus
GGGACATCAAAGGGGACATGGGGGACATGGGGAGGGGCTCAGGGGGACACAGCAAAGACAGGGAGGGGACAGCTGGGGACTCACCTGTGTTCACCTCCTCCACGTTCACGCTCAGGTCAAAGTTGTCACATTTGTCGTCCTTCTCAGGGACCTTGGCATGGTACACGGTCACCACTGTCATTGTCCCCTTGCCCACACCCTCGGCCTTCACTGTGAAGTCCTCGTTCAGCTTGGTCTGAGGGGACAGGGGACATTGGGAGGGAACAGGGACATTGGGAAGGGACAAGAGACACTGTGAAGGGACAGGGTATGTCCCTAGGACGGACAGGGAGTGGTGGAGCAGTGTGTGAGGACATTAAGAAGACCTAAAAGGGAGAGGGACAGGCAGGACACAGGGGGTGGCAGCATTGCAGAGGGGACAGGGATGTTGAAGGACACAGAGGGGACACAGCGGTAACAGGGACATTGTAGGTGACAGCAAGGGAGGGGACAAGGTCAGCCTGGGACATCCCAAGCCTTGAGAGGACACGGAGGGGACAGGACACGGAGGGGACAGGACACGGAGGGGACAGGACACGGAGGGGACAGGACACGGAGGGGACATGGAATGGACAAGGAAAACCAAGGCCATGGAGAGGGGACAGGACAGTGCTGGAACACGAAGAGGCCCAGAGGTGACAGGGACAGGGTGACAGGGTGTGAGAGTGACAAGATGACAAGGGACAAGGTCAGCCTGAGACATTCCAAGCCTTGAGAGTACATAAAGGGGAAAAGACACGGAAGGGTGGCCATGGTGATGGGATGAGATTATCCCAGGACATGAGGAGACCCAGGGGGAACAGTGCCAGGTGCCAGAATGCCAGGGTGCCAAGGCCACAGGGGACAAATTCAGGTTGGGACATCCCAGGCCTTGAAAGGACACAGAGGGGACAGGACACAGACGGAACAATGGTGGCCATGGTGATGGGATGGGATTATTCACGAGGAGACTTAGAGGTGACAGTGCCAGACGCCAGGTGACAGTGCCAGACGCCAGGTGACAGTGCCAGCTGCCAGGGACAGGGCAAGGTACCTCAGTGGAGCGCGCCACCAGCGCGTTGCGGTTCTCAATGCGGAACTTGACAGGGCTGGCGCGGCGCGGCAACAGCACCGACACGTCCAGCTCCAGCTTCTGCTGGGCCTGTGTGTCCACCTGGTACTGGGCCATTGCTTGGAACACCAGGATGGTGGCCTGAGGGGACATCAGGATCACCAGGGCTTGAGAACACTGGCTGGGGAGCCCACAAGTGCTCCTGGGTGGCCTGAGGGGACACGGGTGTCACCAGGGCTTGGGGACATTGGCTGGAACACTCCCAAAGGCTTCTGAGTGAGCTTTGGGCTCCTGTGCCACCAAAGACGTCCCCAAAAAGACAACTGCCATCCCTGTCACCCCCAGTGCCATCAGGTGCTCCTGAGATGTCCCTGTGGGTGTTTGGGGGTGTCCCATGTCCCACCTGGGTGGAGCCATAGCCCCCTCCATAAAAGTTCTGCTGTGCGAGCCACCGGACCACCCGCCCTGCCAGCTCCGACTTCTTCATCTGCACCAGGGCCAGCAGCGCGTAGGACGTGCTCTCGATGTTGTAGGTGCGGGCATTGCGCTCCTCCCAGCTGGCCCCACCTGTGGGGACATTGGGGACATCCTCAGCCACCAGGGATGCCACAGCCACTTCATCCTGGCCCCAAATTACAACCCTAGGTGATGCATCATCTCAGGAGGTTCCAAAACCTCTCACTTCTGGAGAACCTCATGGGAACCCAAAACCACCTCCCCTGACGCCAAATTCCCACCCTGGGTGAGGATTCAGTTCTGGAGAACCTCAGGAGAACACAAAACCAGCTTTGGAGAACCTTGTGAGAACTCAAAACTAACTCCCCTGACCCCAGTTTCAACCCTTTCCACACCAAGGGGAGATACCACCTTTGAAGAACCTCATGATAACCCAAAGTTGCCTCCTTTCACCTCAAATTGGATTGCTCAGGTGCAACTACTTCCCCCTACCCCAATTTCCATCCCAGGTTTGGTGTCATCTCTGGAGAACCTCATGAAGACCCAAAACCACTATTCCTGACCCCAATTTTGACCCCTGTTGAGGCACCACCTTTGGAGAACTTCATGAGGACCTTCTCGCTCTTGAGCTTTCCAGCCAGGGCCAGCGCGTAGGACGTCAGGGCCACCGTGTAGGGCCGGGCCAGCTGCTCGTAGCGCCGGGTCAGGAAGTTGGTGGCTTTGTCGATGCTCCCATCCAAGCTCTGGGAACGAATGACAGAAAATTTGGGGTCTCAGATGGCTTCCATGAGGGTCTGGCACGTCAGGAATGTCCCTGTCCCCATGCAGGGTCACTCACATTGACGTGGTCCTTGCAGGTGTCCCGTGCCTCCAGCAGGGCAACAAGGACAAAGGCAGTGAGGGACACCTCAGGCTCAGCACCTTGGTAACCTCCCTGTGGAATAAAAAAGCGGGGAAAAACCTCAGGATTGGGGTTTTGCCAGCAAGATCTGCCCACCCAGCACTTGGTGATCCCCCAGCAGCTCATTCCAAACATCCATCCTTGGCTAGTCTGAGGGATACCCAAGGGACAACCAAGGAACACTCAAAGTTCAGCCAAGGGACATCCAAAGAATATCTGACCTTCACCTGACCTTCATGCAAGGAATGCCCAAGGAAATTTCTGAGGTTCACCTGACCTTCATGTGGCAGCTATGAATGGTCTATAGCTGCACAAACAATTTGGCCATGACAGACCCATACCAGACCAGTTAGCTCATTGCTCTTTAGAAGTAAACAAGCCCCCAGGCATGGCATTGATAGGACAGGTTCAAACTCAAGCATGAGACCTCAGCCAATCCCTCTGAACCAGAGATACACCCATGTCATTGGCCAGGGGCTGGGCAGACCTAAGACCTCTGTCCAATCTGTGTATGAGCAGGAAATTCAAAGCCCCTATAAAAGGGGCTGCCTTGCAATAAACGTTGGCTGTTGCTGATGATCTCAGTCTGTATACATCTCGTTCCCTGTCTCCAGCATCAAAGCGATCACTGGTGATCCTGATGTAATAGCAACAAGCTGCTGCAGTATTAGCAGGGAAACAGGGGCAGTGGAATTTACTGCCAGCAGCCGGTGAGGCTGCTGAAAGCCATGGGCACAGAAGTGTGGGTGGCAGACAAATGGCAGGGATTGCTGCGGGGAGCAGAAATTGCTGCCAGGCAGCTGGTGGGGCTGCAGAGAGTGGTGGGTATTGCTGCAAGCAGCAGAAATTGATGCGGAGTCCTGGCAGAGCAGTGGATATTCCTGTGGGCAGCGGAGAGTGCTGCGAGGAACGACAGGGAAGCCATGAGGGTCCAAACCCTTTTGGAATAAAAGACACTGCCAGGAGACATGGGAGCATGGGCTTCAATACCAGAAGACCATGTCCTACTGGTATGGATGTTTAATTTAAAGAAAAAAGAAACAAAGTGTAACAAATGGGTTTTGTTAGACTCACGAGCATGGCACAAGAGCCACAGATTAGATGTGACTGAAGGGACTGCCCTATTCTTAAAAACCTAGGAGTGAGCTGGCAGATTTGTACTTGCAGCAGTCTCCACAGGCAGTGAGACCATCATTAATGTTATCAAGCCCTAGAAGCTCGTTGTGGACTTGCTCAGACAGGGAATGAGCAAGATGCGAAGATGGCAGAGGGGACACTGTGGACACTGTCCACTGAGGCACGGGGCGAAAACAGGGCACCAGGCAAGGCACAGGGAAGCAGGGACCCCGCACTGGGTGAGCGAGAGAGAAAAACAAGAGGAGCAGCCACAGAGAACCACGAAACCACCGCACAGAGCTGCGCTGCCACCCTCTGCAGGGACATCTCCCCAGTGG
This sequence comes from Bombycilla garrulus, assembly GCA_013400315.1. NCBI lineage: Eukaryota > Metazoa > Chordata > Aves > Passeriformes > Bombycillidae > Bombycilla > Bombycilla garrulus. Next base: position 3,902 of record VXBU01004945.1, read on the forward strand.
AGCATCCCACAGTTGCCCAGGACTGCCCCACCACCCCCTGCAGAAACAGCTCGCCTGCAGAGCGCCCAGAAACTGTGCAAAACTGTGATACCATGCTGTGCCAGAGTGCCCCGCCTGTGGAATGTCCTGTGGCTGCCTGAAACTGTGCCACCACTCCGTACCAGAATGCTTCCCCAGCAGAGCAACCAGCAGCTGCCCCAAGTGCACCTGCATGGCCATTTGAGCTACACATGCTGGAGCTACATATACCGCCTGCCACCACAGAGGTGCTCAGACCACCTCCTCCTGGAGCTGATTGCCTCAGCTTCAAGACCACGTCTTCGACCCAGCCTCCAATGGGTGTGCCCAGCCATTGCTATGACTCATGGGCAGACCCTGGAAACACATTGTCAGGGGTACCCAGATACACAGAAAATGTAATACCTAGAAGAGCCAGTGGGATGGGGTGTCCCAAAGCAGCGGCACTGTGCTCACTGCTGTGGCTGTTGCAGCCAGAATCGGAGCAGCCCTTGGGGCATACACGAGGGGGAACTCAGCATGCACCAGAGGGGAAGTCTTTGCCGCTGCTGAGACAGCACGGTGCCGTGGCTTCTCATTCTACCCCAGTAGGTTTAGCCAGGCCGAGAGCCTCCACCACAGTCTCTGCCTGGCCAGCACTGCTGCGGCACACCCTGAGACCAGGGTATCCTCCAGCCAGCCACCCCCAGCGAGCAAGAGCTGCAGTGGTGGTCTCCATCCCAGCTAGGGCCACGGCCACAGTGCCCGTGGGCCAGGGGGTGCCAAGCTCCTTTCCACAGAGTGGAGCCATGCTCCTGCCACAACTCAAACCCAGCACTGCCACCGACAAACTGTGTTGCCTAGCAAGTGCAGCTGTAGTTTCTGTCTGAAATTCTGCTCCTACTCTCAGCAGCAGTAGGGAAAAGTGGAAGTGGGTGGAGCCCACCCACCTGCCACAGCTCAAATACTGGATACGACAAAATATTATCATAAAAGCAAACATCCATTTAGATATTAAATTGTATGTATGCATTCTAAAAGCTTTCATTTTCATGTTATAATCAACAGTACTAAATTATTTTATTTTCAAATATCCATTGAATTTCGATATAGTGACAATATTAAAATATACTATGAGAAAAAAAACCATAAAAACAAAACAAAAAAGGCAAAAAAAAAAAAAATCCCAACCCTGAACAGTCAAACACCCTTAAAAAGAACTACTGTCTTTACTACTGGTTCTAGAAAAACAGAAAAAGCTATTGTGACAAAGAAAGAAACAATTGGCAAATATTAGAAAAATATAAGAATAAGTCACCTCAGTTAGTAGAGCTACGTGCCGTAGCTATGGTCTTTCAGCTTTTTCCCCACACTCCTTTAAATATAGTCACTGACTCTGCATATGTGGCAGACAGAACACAAAAAATAGATCAGGCGCTATTAAAGGAAATTAACAATGCACAATTATTTAACTTACTAAAATCCTTGTAGCACACCATCCAAGCCAAAACTTGCCCTTTTTACATCCTCCATATCAGGAGTCATACAAATCTCCCAGGTTTTATCACAGAGGGCAATGCATGAGCAGATCACCTGGCTGGCCCTGCCTGGACAGCACCACAGCCAGATTGCTGGCTCAGGCAAAGGCATCACACGCCTTCTTTCACCGAGGCATTTGAGCCCTACAGAGACAATTTTTGCTTTCCAGCAAAGAAACTCACAACATAGTAAACACATGTGCTGACTGCCAGGGCCACACTGCTCCATTACAGTTGCAGGTTAATCCCCATGGATTAAAAGCTTTATGGATTTAGCAAACTGATGTTACGCATATTCAAGAATTTAGAAAATTAAAATATGTGTGTCAATTGATACTTTTTCTTCTGCCATATGGGCATCAATACACTCAACAAAAAAAAAAAAGATTGAGATGCCATTGCACATTGGCAACTAGCATTTGCTGCTTTGGGCATCCCCCATAACATTAAGACAGATAACAAACCAGCATATACCTCTCAAAAAACCTGAATTTTTACAACTATGGGGTATATCACACCAAACAAGCAACTCGACAGGCCATTGTAGAAAGAGCACATAGCACTTTAAAATGCGTGTTGGAAAAACAAAATAGCAAATGTCAGTGAAACCTCACAAAGTGAAGTGGCAAAGGCTGTTTACATATTAAATCATTTAACAGTGCCAGAACAATCCAATAATCCAGTAATCTTAAATCATTTTATATCACTGCAGTCATCTAGTGATGTCCAGTTACCCAAACCTAAAGTAAAGGTAAAAGACATTGTGACAAACAAGTGGGAAGGTCCGTGGGAACCTCATTACATGGGGACGTGGGTATGCGTGTGTTTCCACGGACACCGGGACACAGTGGATACCAGCTGGATGTGTCTGCCCTACTCTTCATCCCGCTTGGAATCAGACATGTCTTCCCGACAAGCCTCCAGCAGATGATGTAGAGCAGTGATTTTAATAACTTACACCACTGCTGCTAAGAAGAAGATCCAGGACTTTGGCAACGATAATTTATTTAAAGATTTTTATCTATTTAAAGACACAAAAATGTATATATGAAGATTTAAAGATTTATAAACCCAAACCCAAGAGTTGTCTTCCCTGTTAATTGTTTTCCACAGTTCCAAAGTTAAAATGTTTCCTATGCATAGAGTTAAATTTTCAAGTTGTAACTTCTAAGTAATAAGAAATTAAAAAGCTTATACTGTTGATGATCCTGCCTATCAGCTCCTAGAAATAAATGTAACATCTTCAATGATATGTGGATTGCATCACTAGCTAAGAGAGGCTAGCCTGGCCAAGTTTAGTAAAATCATAAGTGCCATCTTGCTTTCCTGTCATTCTATCTGCAAAAGACCCTTGTAGAAGAATGACCGAGAACACTTTGCATTTTTAATAAAACAGAGAAGGGGAACTGGGGCAGCTGTAGCTCATCTATAGCTGAACAATTTGGCCATGACAGACCCATACCAGACCAGCTATCTCGTTAGCTTGTTAGAAGTAAATGAGTACCCAGGCATGGCATTGATAGGACAGGTTCAAACTCAAGCATGAGACCTCAGCCAATCCCTCTGAACCACAGATGCACCCATGTCATTGGCCAGGAGCTCAGTGGAGCTAAGACCTGTGACCAATCATCTGTGTATGAGCAGGAAATTAAAGTCTCTATAGAAGGGGCTGCCTTGCAATAAACATTGGCTGTTGCTGATAATCTCGGTCTGTATATATTACGTTTTCTGTCTCCAACATCAAAGTGATACCCCAGGAAAGTCCAAGGAACACCCAAAAAGCACCCAAAACCCACCCAAACTTCAGTCAAGGAACACTCAAAGAATGCCTGAGGTTCAACTGACCTTCACCCAAGGAAAGTGCACGGAAGGTCCAAGGAATTCCCAAGGGACACCCAAAGCTCACCAGACCTTCACCCAAAGCCCACACGAAAACTTCCACCCTTCACCAACCTCCACCCAAGGTCTCCCCAAGCTTCGGCCACCAACAGTGACAAGGTTGAGGTGTCCCCCTACCGTCATCGCCGGCATAATCACAGGTGCATCCTCCTGGAAGATCCCATCTGGCTTCTGCTTGTTGAGGATGAGCCACTTGATGGGGCCGCAGATTTCACCGTGCTCGATGTCGATCAGCTTCCTGGCCATGGCGAACACCTTGACCACGTAGGCGGTCAACCTGGGGACGGGGACACCTGAGTGTCACGTCCAGCCCTGTCACCTGAGCTGAGGGTTGGCGGTGGCAGCAGGACCCTCACCAGGTGCTGGAGCGGCGGTTGATGAAGGCAGCGTAGGAGCTGTCTCTCTTGCGGAAAGCCAACTGTTGGGTGTAACCTGCGAGGAGATGGCCATTGGTCAACGTGAGGGGTGGCCAGGGTTGGCTTCAGGCCACCAATGTCCTCCAGCTGTTGGTCAATGCAAGGGGTGGCTGGGAATGGCCTCAGGCCACCAATATCTTTCAGTCATTGGTCAACATGAGGAGTGTCCAGGTGTGGCTTCACCTGAGCACCTGAAGGTGGCTTCAGGTCACCAAGGTCCTCCATCCATTGGTCAGCACAACGAGCACCTGGAGGTGGCCTCAGGCCACAAACACCCTGCAATGCTCTTCAACTGTTGGTCAACACAAGAGAGGTCCAGGGGTGACTTTGGGCCACCAACATTCTCCAGGCATTGGCCCACACAAGGAATACCTGAAGGTGGCTTCAGGCCACAACACCTTCCAACCATTGGTCAAAACAAGCAGTGTCCAGGGGTGGCCTCAGGCCACCAATGTCTGCCAACCGTTGGTAAATGCAAGGGATGGCCAGGGGGAACCTGAGGCCACCAATGTCCTCCAGCTGCTGGCCAACACAAAAAGCACCCTCCCAAGCTAAGGAATCCTCAGGCCACCAACCCACTCTGCAGCCAATCCCAGTGCAAACCAGTTACTTCGGAAACCTCAAACTGGCATCACCCAAGTCAGGTCTCCTTCAGAGGGGCGACCTTCTGCACCACCTCAGATGATAGGGACATTTTCTGATCCGAGAGAGGACATTGAGGGACATTCTCGCCTTTTTGGGGGTGCTCCCACCTTTCCTGATCAGCTCGATGGCTCCCACCCGGCCGTCGACACCGAAGTTCTCCCACTGCAGGGTGTTGTCCAGGTAGTGGACAGCGATGACTGTGGGGGTCAGGCCAATCATGTTCTGCTCCCCACAGCCTGACGGGGTCACAATCAGGTGCTTCAGCTTGGCCCCATCGATGGCCCTCTCCACAAGGATGGACACGGGGTTGCCTAGGCCAGAAGGAGATGTGTCACACCCACAGATGTCCCACCGTCGTCCCCCCACTAGGTTGTCCCCATGTGTTGCCTTCTGAGACTCACCCTGGATGCTGACTTTGGTCTCTGACTCCGTGTTGGGAACAATGTCCGAGAGATCCGCGGCCTTCACCCGCTCCTCCTGCACCCCATCTATGGGAGGGGGTGGACAAGGGTGACCCCAAATCCTCCCTGTGTCCCCCCATAATGCTCAACCCTGAGGTGACCCAGCCCCACCCCACATCAGGGAAAGCTCTGTCCTTTCAGACCTTCCAGAGCCACACCAGGATGTCCCTTGAGATGCCCCAGTTCCATGGTGGGATGTCCCTTGTCCTCCAAGTTGTCCCAAAGCTGACCTTGGGGGTACCTCCTTGATCCCTCCAGATGTCTCACACCCACAGTGGGATTTCTCTGGTCCCCAGAGATGCCCCAGACCCACAGTGGGGTGCCCCTTGTTCCCCCAAATGCCCCAAAACCAGACCTTGAAGGAACCTCCTTGATCTCTGAAGATGTCCCATAGTGGGACTTTACTGGTCCCTCAAGACCAGATGCTCCAGACTCTTGGTGGGACTTTCCTTGTCCTCCAAGATGTCTCTAATCTGCCCTTGAGGGTATCTTCTCTATCCCCAGAGATGTCCCAAACCCACAGTGGGACCTCTCTTGTCCCCTAAGATGTCCCAAACCCACAGTTGGACCTCCCTGGTCCCCAGAGATGTCACTCACTGACTCCCTTGTTCTGCGGGTCCAGCTCGATGATCTCCACCGTCTTCTCCAGCCGCATCCCCTCGGGCTGCCCAGGGCAGAGTCCGGTGCTGAAGCTGGGGCTGGGGCTGGGCTCCTGCCCTTCCCAACCCCTCTGGGGGACCCACCAGGAAAGGCCTCCCAGTATAAACCAGCACCCCCAGTGACACATTGGGACAACCCCAGGAGGCCACACTTGGCCATCCTGAAGGAACAATTCTTCATCTCAGGATGAATCAAACATGTTGGAAAGACCTTTGAGATCATTGGGTCCAACCTGTGACCCAACACCACCTTGTCACCTACACCATAGCTCCAAGTGCCATCACATCCTAAACACCTCCAGGGATGGTGACTCCACCCCCTCCCAGGGCATTCCAACGCCTGACCGCCCTTTGGGAAGAATTTCTTCCTAATGTCCAGCCTCCACCTCTCCTGGGCAGCCTCAGGCCATGTCCTTTTGTCCTGTTGGTGGTCATGCAGGAGAGCAGCCTGACCCCCATCTGGCCAGACCCTCCTAGGGTCAGGGGGTTGTGGAGAGTGATGAGGTCTCCCCTGAACCTTCTCTTCTCCAGGATAAACATTCCCAGTTCCCTCAGCTGCTCCTCACAGGAGCTCCACACCCTTCTCTGGACACGCTCCAGCCCCTCAATGTCCATCCCAAATTGGGGGCCCCAGAACTGGACACAGCACTCAAGGTGTGGCCTCAGCAGTGCCCAGCACAGGTGGACAATCCCTGCCCTAGTCCTGCTGGCCACACCATTCCTGATCCAGGTCAGGTGCCATTGATGTTCTTGGCCACGTGGGCACACTGTTAGCCCATGTCCAGCTTGCTGTCCATCAGTCCCCACAGGTCCCTTTCTGCCTGGTCGCTGTCCAGCCTCTCTGTCCCCAGCCTGGAGCACTGTAGGGGTTGTTGTGGCCAAAGTGCAGGACCTGGCACTTGGTCTTGTTGGGTTTGTCCCCTGTCCCCTTGTCTCCAAGTCCCTCTGCAGAGTCCTCCTACCTCCCAGGAGATCCACACCCACACCCAGCTTGCTGTCTTCTGCAAACATGACCAGGATAGCCCCAGTCCTTGGTCACTCTTGTGTCTTGGTCAGCTTCACTGTGTTGCCACCACAGCCAGCCTGACCTTGGTGAATCCATCCAGATCATCAATGAATAAAAATATTCAGCCAGTAAGGGTATCAAACCGGATTGGCCACACATTGACCCCTTGGGGCACCATGGCTGACTGGATGTGGCACCATCCACCACCACACTATGGTGTGGTGGACCTGGCCGCCCAGCCACTGAAGGGGGACACAGGGACCTCACGGTGCTGGAGACATCTCAGGAATGGAGGTGACACCACCACGGCCACTCACCACAACTCTGAGCTTCTTCTTGACCCCGTCGCCCACGTACTTGTTGCGGACGGCCGCCTTGACCTCAATGTCCAGCAGGCCAAGCTTGAGGGGGACGATTACGAAGGACACGCTGCGTGAGGACTCAGCCTTTATGTGCAGCAACTTCTGGTAGCGCCTCTTGGCCGTGGAGGGGCTGCACAGGTCAGGGTTGTGGATCAGCTCCACACGCACCTGGACGGGGACGGGGGTTACACATGGGATGCGGGTGTGGATAATGGTGTCCCCAAAAAACGTCCCCAACTGACCGTGATGTCTTGCCGCCGGTAGTTGTAGAGGATGGCACGGATCTCCACCTGCTCGTTCCTCACCACCGAGTAGGGCAGACGGAGGTCAATGAAGAAGTCCTTCCTCACTGTGATCTCGTAGGGGTCAGCCACACACAGCCCTGGGGTTGGGGACGCGTGGGAGCTTGGAGTTGGGGGACGCCTCATGTCCCCAAGGAAGCCCTGAGGCTTTCAGAGGTCCCTGGAAGACCCACAGAGTCTTCCCAAAGTTTAGAGGATTCATCAAGACCCCAGAGTCCACCCAAGGTTTACGAGATCTCTTGAATCCCAAATTTTAGGAGATGCCTCAAGTTCTAAGAACTCCTCACAAGATTTATGTCTCTCAAGATCCGTGGAGTGTGGGATGACTGATTGTAAGAGAATAGAGATAGT
>VXBU01004947.1:1069-163859 GCA_013400315.1 Bombycilla garrulus
ACCCCCCTCCCTGAGGCCATGGACAACGCTACCCCCCACCCAGAGGCCATGGACAACGCTACCCCCCACCCAGAGGCCGTGGACGACGCTATCCCCCACTCAGAGGCCATGGCCAACAGTGCCTCCCACTCAAACTCCAGCACCAGTGGGCGAGGATAGCTCCTGTCCATATCCACTCAACAAGCTGGTAGACTTCTTCACCAAGATGAAGAAGCTCCTTCTTGAGGCCTTTGGACAAAACACGGCTTGAGCAGCAGGACAGACAGGATCCGGGGCACACTGCAGTGCACTGCAACCATTTCCTGCTGGGGCGATGCCTCCTGGTCCAAAGGCAGCCTCAGTGTCAAAACCCTGCCCTGTCCTGTCCACACTCCTCTCCAGTGTGCAGACAAACACTGGAGTTGACTAAGTTGTTTAAATAAAATTACCTCAAAGTGAATCAGCTTTTCAGTGCAATTCCAACTGCTGGGCAAGATCCACTGGGCACAAATGGACAGAGTGCAAAGTGCCTGGTCAGAGAGGAGAGTGCTCTGAGGCACCATGGGCTGGAGGAACCTGCTACATCAAGCCTAGGAAGAGGATAGGAAAATATTTTTGTTAATACTCCAGGATTTGCTGAAAATTCCTAGGAGATATTACTGCCTCACTGTACTCAAGATAAATTCCTCCCATTTATGAGAAGAATGTTGGTTTTTTGCAACACTGACACTGCCCCCTTACATCATTTTCCCCCTCTCCTCCGTGGTAAAATAGGCATTGTGCTTTGCAGTGCAGATACCAGTGCTATTACTTGTATTTCTTCATTTATCTGGTACAATTTTCACGCCTCACCAGTGCCCAAAATGTGCTTTGTTCTCTAAAAATCCTNCACAGGCACAGACACATTTGGAAGGGCTTCTCCAACATTACAAACCTGGAATAGTTATGTGACAAGCCTGAATCCATGGCCAACACGATTTCCTACTCCGAGGCCATTGCCAACACTATTTCCCAATGTTAATCCATGGGCAACACAAGGCCCCGTTATTCAGCCATGGCCAGCACAACCCCCCACTCAGAGGCCATGGACNGAGGATAGGAAAATATTTTTGTTAATACTCCAGGATTTGCTGAAAATTCCTAGGAGATATTACTGCCTCACTGTACTCAAGATAAATTCCTCCCATTTATGAGAAGAATGTTGGTTTTTTGCAACACTGACACTGCCCCCTTACATCATTTTCCCCCTCTCCTCCGTGGTAAAATAGGCATTGTGCTTTGCAGTGCAGATACCAGTGCTATTACTTGTATTTCTTCATTTATCTGGTACAATTTTCACGCCTCACCAGTGCCCAAAATGTGCTTTGTTCTCTAAAAATCCTAATAGAAGAGGAAAAGTTTGGGGTGGGAGTTGAAAACCCCACACACAGATCATACCTTGAGCTGTGACATTTATAAGCACAAGCAAACCTAAATTGTCATACCGTGTAGCCGTTCAGGGCTGAGGGAAGCCGAAAGCTCTCATAGCCTAGCTGGTTGCAGCCAGCCCAAGCATCACCCCCGGCTCTTTGTCTCTCACCCGGACAGCCTTTCCCACCCGGTACCAGCAGGGCTGCCTCGGCTTCGCTCCGATCAGACCCCAGCTCCAGTCTCATCCCTCCCCCGGGAAATACCCTCGGCTGCCCCGCGCTGCCCCAGTGAGCCCCGGCCAGCTCCTGGCCGCCGGCTCCGCTCCGCAGCGGCTCTGGGCCGAGACCTTCTCCTCCCTGCGGTACCAGGGGCGCTGGTCCCGCACCCCCGGTGACGCCTCGCCCGCCCGGCTCGTTGCTTCTCTCCAGCCCGCCTGCCCAGGGATGGGACATTCACAGCTTCTCTGGGCAACCTGTTCCAGAGCCTCATCATTCTCATAGTGAAGAATCTCTCCCTTATATCTACTCTAAAGTTTCCGTTTAAAACCACTCCCCCTGGTCCTATACCTACAGAACCTAATAACTCTAAACCAAGTAACCCAATACAGTTATAGCCTTAATCAATAGCCTGCTGAAACACACTTGCACTCATTGAAAGTCACCCTTCGCTTTATGCCTAGCACCAAAACACATAGCCACTGGAGGAAAAGGAAAAAGAAATTATTATGCCATGTATTATTCATGTCATGGCACAAATTCCACCTGTCCCCTATCTCAAGAAGTACCACAATCCAAAACACTTTCCTGCCCCCATGCATTTAAAGCCCATGCCCACTCCCCACACTGTTGCATCCCCCCATAAACACTTCCAGCCTCCCCATCCAAATCACTTACAGCTTGCACAAGCGTAATTCAATCTATACTAATTCTTCCATTAATTCAGTATTCTGCTCTCCAACATTCTAACCCCAATTGACATGAAAAGCAGGCACCCATTTTTACACTGAGATGGTAGAACAACTGAATGCTTAATGACCTAAGTAGTTCAATTCACTGATGATTATTAAATGCTAGAAAGGTTTCCAAAGTGAATTCTAGGCAGTTTCCCACCACTTTAAATGTGAGACCATGAGCTTTATTTTAGAACTAGTGGAAAAATGTGCTAATGTTTGAATTTCTTCAATTGAAATAGGCTGTTTCAACAGATTCTAAAAATGCTTTGTTAAAAAATCTTATTAGTCATGTCTTACTCAGCTAACAGCCCAAATTGAGTCTGTTCCCTGGAGTTCTTCCAGCTACCCATATGGCTACTACCCACATGCCAAACTGCACTGTCTTGAGCCTGATATTTTCAAATCTGATTCGTCTGATATTCCAGTCATCTGAGTGCAATGAAACCTTCAAAGACTGTATTGTCACCCGTGCTCAGAAGTGCATTGCAGGTTTTCATCCTCAACCCTGCAAAGCAACACCCTTGCTCAATGAGAATATTTACCAAGAACTCATGTATGTANGTACTTGGAACCAAAATTTCACTAGTGCTTCAAAAATCCTCACATCAGCTCCACTTTATGGCAACTTTGAGAGCATGTGATGAGTACATTGCTGACATTTCAGAAAGCAGGGCAGAGTTCTGTGATTGCCAATTACAAGGTTACATTGCACCCCTAGTTCTGCCAGGGTATACCTATAATTTAAAAAAAATTAAAAACAGTAAACCAACAAAAACTCTCCCCCACAGAGAAACCCTGTGGTGATGTATTTTAAAGTGGTCTGTGGGTTCTTTGGGTCACTGGAGTCAACTGCCTGCCTTGGGGTACATTTGAGGCATACAACAGCATGGTCTGTCAGATCTGATCGTTTACACCATCCACATAATTGTATAAATTGCTTTCATGTCCTGCTCACTATATGCAACTGAAAACAATCAAAAGACAGAGTTTGGGCATCATTAGCCCATATAACCTATTTCCTAGCACAAACATGTCATTACATTAATTAACATAATAATGCTGATTACTTAGAGCTGCATATCATATAAGGGTAATTAATTCTGTAATGGCTTGGGTTGGAAGGAATTTTCAAGATCATCTTGTTCCAACCCCTGACATGGGCAGGGACACCTTCGCTAGTCTAGGTTGTTCAGAGCCCCATTCATCCTAGTCTTGAACACTTCCAGGGATGGCGTATCCACAACTTCTCTTGGAAAGCTGTTCCAGTGCCTCACCACCCTCACAGTAAAGCATTTTTTCCTGATATCTAACCTACAACTACTCTCTATTAGTTTGTAGCCATTCCCCCTTCTCCTGTCACTACACTCTCTTGTAAATGATCTCTCTCCATTCTTCTTGTAGGCTCCCTCCAGGTATTGGAAGGCCACTGAAGTTTGCAAAAATAGATTGTATAGAAATTAGTTTTGCAAGTCTTCAGATAAGAAGGCAATGCATTGCAAAGTTTACTGGTTTTCATTTTACCTGTTCAAGACAGGACATTAGGCTTTAACTTCCCCAAATTTGAGTCCCAAACACAAAACCAGCTTGTGCCAATGAATTCTGTAAGAACCTGATCCAGTTCCTTCTAGTGAAAAAGTCACTACTGAACTTACAACTTTATTAACAGAACAATATGCAGCAAAACAATAAAGTCTCCACATATAACAGAGGAACCTCTACAAAATCAACAACATTTTCTGCCTGCAAGCCATGTTCTTCTTGACAGAATCACTGCAAGATGCCCCTGGCCAGAAACGGAGGGAAGACATCACCTGTTATCCTGCTGGACTATAAGACTCTGCTACCTGAACTTACACTGTTTTGCTCTCTGTGGTGTGGAATGTCCTCTAAAGGATTTCTATGAGAAGCTGAATTCAGCATAATGTCTGCAAAAATGGATCTTATGAAGCACAGTTAAAACAGTCATGAGAATCCCTTTGTTTCCATTGCACCTTGGAAAAACCTACAGATTAGGGGAGGGAAAAATCCCAACTCTCAAAAAAGCATCCTCTCTACAAAGATGAGTGGAGAACTCCCACAGCATCACTCACTGGAACTGCACTCTTAGCACTGTGTTGAAGTCAGAATTTGATGGAATACTTCTGTAGTTCTTTGCAAAACAAGTACTTTTCCTATAAAGACTTTTTTTAAAGGCAATAGCAGTTTAAATAAGTGATCCAAACATTTATCTTGTGATTAATACCCACAGAGTTGATTCCATATATTTTAGTGACTCCATAATGAGAAACATGCCAAACTCCTATAGCTCAGACATGATTTTAACCCAAACTGATATTAACTTCACATATGATATCAAAGGAAGTTTCAGCTGTTGTCAGAGCTTCAAACATCTCTATTCTGAAGCATTCAATGCATAAGAATGGAATTCTTCATGCTACCCACAAGGGTAGAACTGCTCCACTCAGTTGCTTTATAATTTCAGGAAACTCAAGGCTCTATAATGGTATCAGGTCACCACACAGACTCAGGCTGGTGACAGGGTACAAGGTACTGTTTTTCTTTGTTGCCCTCATCATTTTTACTTTTTCTATCTCTATGCCACTCAAGTACACATTAATTTTCATTGACAACTTATGTTTTGTGAATATAAAATAAAGAGGATTTCTATGTTAGCCTCAAATGAGACAGACACTCTCCAATGAGAGAGCACAAGAATGTATCTGGAGAACAGAAGCATTTTTGGATTACACACGGAAACTTCAATGTAGGTACAAGAACAGATCTCTTCTACCAAAGCTTCATGGAGCAGCAGCATGGACAAGCATGATTAATGAGTGGCACAACTTATCAGCACACACAGGGGAATGAAATTGCCACTGGCTGCCTGACTGGTGCACTAACACCTCCTTCTCACACCTCAAATCTGAAAGCAGAAATGTTTGAAAATTAAAACAGTTTAAATTCTCACTTGAAAAGAGCTGTTACTGATGTGGCTCAGACAAGAACAGCTCAAGAGGTCTTGCCCTTGGCCAGGCACCCAGCTGGGTTGAGGCAGGAGTTGCACCAGGTCAGGAAAAGCATGGGTTTTATGGCTCACTTGGCAGAGCAGGCTCCATTGTTTGCCCAGCAAGTGGGAGGCACAGAGCAGCTGTGAGATGGAGGACCTGGGAAGGGATGTACTGGAGTTAGATGTAGGAGATGTTGAAAGGAGATAACGGAAAAACCCAAAAGGAAACAGATTTTGGTATCATAACTCCTGTCTACAGCCACATCTTCTTTCAGTGAGCCAAGCGAGGGGCTGCAACAGGAGCTGTGATCCAGCTGTGGCATTAGGGTCACCCAGATATTTATCCAAAAGCTGTCAGATTTATCCTTACACAAGGGAACACTTGGTTTGGAGCACAAAGTTTCAGTGTTGATGCTTCAGAAAAGCGTGGAGTGATACAACACCAGGTCATACAGGGAGGAGCTTGCTGCTCCTGCCAGCTGCCCTGCAAAGGTTTGTCACAGTAACAGCAACAAGAAAATGTTCACTACAAATTATTTCTTCAAGGCAGCTACAGTTAACAGACACCTGAGACCTCCATCAGACACTGTCCAGGCATGTCACAAATTCCATGCTAGGGCAGAGTACAACTCTGTTAAGGTGGCCAGCAAGCTCAATGCTCTTAAAAGGTACTATGAATAATGGCAATAACCAGAAGCACATGATGGATCAGAAGCAGGTAGTGCCTGCAATCAGAGCACAAATACCAGCTTTTTCCTGGCTGGAAATTATTTTAATGTCTTGGAAATATTTTTGAAATCTCTTGAAAAATTAAAAAGTTGTTCCCATAAAAGAACTTTGTGCTTTCACCTTAAGGAAGAAATCACAATTTCTCCTCCCCAAATCATTCAGAAAGTACTTTATAAACAGTTTATTGTTTTTCTCTCCCAAGGAGATGATAACACATAAAAACCAATCTCATTATTTTGATTTAAAAAGTTTAAATAAAACTGTTTTAAAGAGTTTTGCTGGAGTCAATAAACGAGCATTTTGGTGATGTTTACCACTTCTCATAACAACTACCCTTAAAATCTTATTTCAGTGATAAAGTTTAGGAAAATACAGCTGTCTCTTTCATTGTTTGGGGTTTTTTCCCCTAACATTGGGCAACTTCTTCATTCTTTCCTTCTTATGCCAAGCAGCACCACCACTTAATTTTCCAAGTGCCCACTAGAGGGATCATTTCCATTGGGCTCAGAGGCACAGAAGGCAAACCTCATCATCAGCATTCGCATCCCTGTCATTCAAAGCACGACGCTGGAGCCCCCGTGTGTCTTTGTGCTGTTGACGGGTAGTTATGGTACAGCAACAGCTGTTATCTGATGCGTATTTATTACCTGGTTTCTGAGAGGAAATTATTCAACTGAGTCCATCAAGGTATTTTACATCTGCAATTAAAATTAACCTTAGAATAAAAGACTGTTACAAGCTGGCATTGGAACACAGTTAAATGAAGTGGGATAAATAAATATATCTACAGCCCACTGAAATAAATGGAAGGCTTGAGTGAAAACTCACTGAACAGGCAGTAGCTCTTCATCTTGTAAAATTCCCAGTCTCCTTAAAGAGGTGTATAATGCAAAAATTAGTCTCAGAGTCCCACAGTGGAGATTGAAGTGTCCTTAAGGATCTTGTCCACCTCTGGGTGCAGGCAGCACTGTACCCTTGGAGTTCACATCCCTGCTTGTACAAACATCAGTGCCAGCAGCAGGCATGAAATCATGGCAATTCTACTCTTGTTGCAGAGGTCCATTATTATGTTGCCCACCTAACAAACTCATGGGTTATTTCAGCTTTCATTTGGAAGAAAAGAGGTTTCAAATGCTCCTGGTGGAGTGCAAAACCAACCAAAAAAGCTGAAGTGACCACATCACAGAATTAAAGAGTGGTTCAGCTTGGAAAAGACCTTTAAGATCATCAAGTTCAGCAGTAAACCTAACACTGCCAGGTCTACCACTAAATCTTGTCCCTAAGTGCCAGATCTACATATCCTGGAGGCAAAGGGATCCTTCCCCCTTTACTGTGACTATCCAGCCTTGCAGTGCTCACAACATACCTAAGCATGCAGTATGCCAAGCTGCTAGCAAAGCATGTATAGTCCGAAAATAATAACAAAAAAAGGCAGAAAAGGTGATCAGTGAAAAGGACACAAGAACAAAAATAAATTGAAGGCTGATAAAAACTCAACACAAAAATAGGTTTGCTCTGCAAGGAATGAAATATAAATACAGGCACTCAAACACCTTCTAGCAACTTGGCTGTTGTTACTGATTTTTCAGGAGCTGTGCTCAGAAGCTTTGGTGAAATACAACTCTAAAATGAGACAAAATTACCAGTTGTAAGAACTGGTATTGGCCCAGGAGCAAATTATTTCTTGTTTGTCCATACAGGGAGAGGTTGATCTCATTCAGGGCACTGAGGAATGACACAAACAGGAGGCAGGAGGGAGTCACATGGATGTTGCCAGTGCCCCAGAAGTGATCTCTGGCCTAGGAAGACAAAATGAGCCTGGGGACAGAGATAGCCCAGAGGTTTATGCCTTCACACAACGTGAGCACTGAATGGGCCTTGTTTGCAAAAAAAAAACTGTGCGTGTCAAGGGCTTACAACCATTTATAGCATCCAGAGATTAAGAAAGTTCAGGGTATACAATCCATCTTTACATACAAAGAGCAAATTCTTAAAGGGCTGTTAACCAACTCATAAGTGAACTCAAATCGTAAGGTGAACCCAATGGCCAGCAGGAAAGGCTGATAGCAGAGCAGCAAACTCAGTGCCATCAGTTTGCTCCAATAGCTTGCACAAATGAGCTCCCAATCTGTGTCGTGGATCCAAATGGAACTGCTGCATAGGCAGAGTGCTTGTCGTGATGTCTAGTTGTTTGGTAGAAAATGTCTCATTCTGTCTCTGTTTTATTGGTCTTTTTCAGCAAAGAGTAACTCTTTTTTGTTTGTTTGTTTGTTTTAAGAAAGGCTCTGCAGAGTTGTCATCTAGTTGCAAATCCCTACACCACATCTCCTGGCTACAGCACAGTAATTTTCCGTCTTTACTCAGCATTTATCTACTCAAATAAGGAATGCTATTTGCAAGGGAAATCACTTCCACTTCAGATTGGCCCTGATACTGTGCTAGATAAATTTAACTCAGAGAATGGTCCTGCAGTGGTTGAAATAAGAGCCTCCAGGGAAAACTCAGAAGCATTGGTTTGTCCTGGAATCAGAAGATGATTGTAACTTGTGTCTAAGACATTCCACTCCTTGCAGGGAAAAGAGGTCATGTTTTATGACTGGCCAATGATACTTCAGTAACCTATAAAGAAAATCAGATATGTTTGTTGTAGAGGAGAAGGTGCAATGAAAAATTCCTGCGTATTACAGTTATGAGAGTTATTGGGTTCAAACTGTTAATTATCCTGGGTAAAATTCTCTAGTTTCCACTTCACTTCCTGTTATTAAAAATGTCTCAAATGTTATAATGTGGATACATGTGTCACAGGAATTGCTACCTTTGTGCCTGCATGCAACCGTGATAGCTAACATGTCGTTTCCTAGAGCAGAAGAGAAATAAGGACTATCATGCATATTGGGGAAGAAATGGCTAAAAATTAATTTCAACACACTGCAATAAAATATATTTGTTGTATTTGTTGTATTTGTTGTAATTAAATGAACTGGGTACGGCGTGGGGGGTTTGTCTGGTTTATTTTCTAACTTATAATTGTGTTTGGCCTTTGGAACAACCAAGTTTTCTCTCAGCTCAGAGGTAGGCAGCTCAAAAGTAGAGGAATGTTCAGAAAAAGAATGTCAAAAAGTTTTTGGAGGAAGGGTTTCAGATGAAAGAAAATGAGATTGCCTTTAGCTAATATTCTTATACCTCTTCCTTAAACAATTCCCAGAATTTTAATTTTTTTTTTTCTACTCTGTCCTGCTTTCTAATACTTACTTTAGAGAAAGACAGACACTTCTCTGTGGTGACGAATGACAGGATCTGAGGGAATGGACTGAAGTTGTGTCAGGGGAGGTTTGAGCTGGATATTAAAAAGAGGTTATTTACCCAGGGGGTGTTTGAGCACTGGAGCAGGCTCCCCAGGGAAATGGTCACATCACCAACCCTGACAGAGTTCAAGAAGAGTTTGGATATCAGCAGGGGCTTTTTTGTGCAGGGCCAAAAATTGGATGATCCCCGTGGGTCCCTTCCAAACCAAGACGTTCTGTGATTCTATGACTTGGAATATTTAACAGGTTTTATTGTATAAAAGCTCTAACTTTCTCTGGAAGCTTGTTTTTCCAGTCTTCCCTGCACATTGATCTTAACTCCATCATCACTGTGTCTTGTTATTCTGCTGATCATTAGAATACAGCAAGCAAATACAAAATAGCCTTCCTAGGACTGTTTACATCTCCCAGATTTTAATCCCATGCAGAAAGGTATCTTGAAAATGCTTTAACTCCACCCGCACCAGAGTTTATATCTGAAAAAACACCATTCCCTACAGCAAAGAGGAAATGTGCTCTTTCAGGCAATCTGCTTTGAGACAGAGATCTAATTTAAGAAAGATCACCTTAACTGATCAGTTTATTATGATTTTCTGACCTGAAATTTGTTGTGTTCATCTCAGGTACTTGCAGCACTAGTTTTCTTTCAATAAGTACTATTTTAACACCTCCTGCTTTCCACATTGCCCGCTAATAACTAAAATGGTTTATACAATACATTATTAAGTAATCTTGAAGGGTTCTGCTTGCTAGGTACTGTTTATAAAAATGCAAACGAACACCTTAAAGGACATTTTTTTCTGCATCAGAAATTTCACTAACTAGATTTTAAAATCATATTTTGGAAGAAAGGGATGTGAAGATCAGTACTGTTCAGAGATCTTCTCTGACATACTTCTTTAAGCCTTGCTTCATACTTCACCAGAAGGATGGCTCTCACTGGTTTATTCATTACAATTTCCTCATATGAGAAATACTACGACACAATGTACCAATCACCCTAAGACAACCAGCACCAGTCTCCTCCCCTAGGCTCTTTCATCTGCTTTTATCTAACATCTTGAAATGTTTGGGTTTATTATTGTGGGATTATTTGTACTGAGCACATATAAATGCTGCTGTTTTGGGAGGGTGTCTTAGCATATATTAACCTGAACAAATTGAACAAATGTATCCCCTGCAATATTGACTTAAATGAAAGGATGAGTCAGGAATCCAGCAAGAGGTCACCCCCACATCCAAAAAAACCATAAAGCTACCTCCCAGTCCCTGAGACAGCAATGTGTGACTCCCTGTAGGGACCTAAACGAACTTGATTTTCAACCAGCTGAATTCAACCAGTGTTAGCAAAGACCTGTGTAGCTGAAGTACTGCAGATGGCAATGTGA
The DNA here is from genome assembly GCA_013400315.1 of Bombycilla garrulus. Taxonomy (NCBI): domain Eukaryota; kingdom Metazoa; phylum Chordata; class Aves; order Passeriformes; family Bombycillidae; genus Bombycilla; species Bombycilla garrulus. The sequence goes on from VXBU01004947.1 coordinate 11,840, forward strand.
CACAGGTGACAGTTTAGCACCTTGAAAACTGAGATAAAAATAAAGAGCAGGGAGGAAATACTCTGAGGCCATGCCCATCCTGGCAGAGAGACAGCAGCTAGCACAGTTCCAGGTACCTCCCAACCTGCTCCACGCTGCAGCTCCTCCTGGCAGCGCTGGAGGAACAGCAGAGGTATCAACAGCGCAACATTGCCAGTCACTCTGTGTGCAGTTGTGTAGAAGAGTAGAGAACCAAAGAGTGGCAACAAGGAGAGAAAATGCTGGTTTTAAACAAGTGCAGGATGCTTTTGTTTGCAAAACATTGGTAGTTTAAAAATTGTTGATTTCCTGAATCCACTCTCATAGAGTGATTTTCTGTAAAGCAGCTTTCTTCCGGCTTAGGAAGGCATGAATCAGTAGCAAAATGGAGCTTTACTGCCAGCATGATTCGTCTCACCTTTGACCACCACTTTCTGGCTCTTCTATGAATCATTACTACAAATTATTACTGACTCAAGAATGAACCCTTTATTGATACCAAAATTCCACGTGTCATCAACAGCTTTAGCTTTGACCATGATCCAGTTCCCAGTAAGCTCACTAGGATTTTAAATTTACTGCACTTCAGAGTCAACCTGTTTCTGAGAATTCCAGATACCATGGCACAGACTCTACCTTGATTTGTTCCAGCATGAACCAGGATAAATTCCATTTGCAACATCAGTAGGAAGCCAGAGCAAGGGAAAGATTTAAGTCGGTACAATATTTATCAGGCTTGCATCTCTGACTTATGCCAAGGTATAAAGAGCAACACTAAGAGCCAGGGTCTTACATAACGGCTCTGGAGATTATGCTGATCTTCAAGTCTAAAGGTGAAGTCTGACTCAGCCCTCTTTCTTCCCACCATTTTGTATGAATTTCTACATGATTTCTCTGTTTTACTGACATCTCAACTTCCCCTGAGGGATTTTGGGCATAGATGGGGGATGGGGAGAGGAGGCAGCAATCACCCTCCATTCCTCAGAAGTAAACCCAAAGTCTGTGCACGTTACTTTAATGTTCCTCAAGCAAGCACTGAACTGGACCCTGATTAGATGCACCAGGCCCAGACAAATGCATGTGCAGCCAAAGGCTTCACTAAGATAACAGCGATTCACTCACTTGGATTTTTCCTGTTGAACAAAAACTAAAGTGTGATTCAGTTTCCATTAAGTTACCTTATTCCATTCTGAGATGCAAGTGTCAGACTGCAGCTGTAGGGGAGGGCAGCTCATCAGGGTCATGGTTTTTAACAACCATGCAAGACATGCCAGGGAATTACCATGTAAATATATGGTTTTCTTACTACTGAACAGCTTCTGATCCCTGGGCAATGTAATAGAAGAAGTGCATGCTTTCAAAAAGTAGGCTAAGTAGGGTTGCTCACTAAGAAACCCACATAGTTTTAAATAAGTGTTTAAGTTGTTCTGTATACAGCTTACAGAAAGGTGATTTCTGGCTGTACAGTGTGATGATAAGCAGATAAGAAACAAAGGAACTTCTTCAGGTGGATAATAAAATTCCTGATAGTAGAGACCTCTGCTCCCATACAACTTCAGTTCAGCACGATTTCCACAAAAGTAAAGGTCATTACTTTTCATGTAGGACTTTATGAAGTATTTCTTGGAAAGCATTAATTAAATTATATTTCCAGCCTAAGAGCTCCAAAAGGATATTGGCCCTTGACTGCCACAGGCCTGTGACCATGAACCAAATAACTTCCTTTCTGAATCCACAGATGAAGCAAAATCTTGATTATAGGGACCAAGACTGGAAGCAAGTCTGAACATTCCCTTCAGATGCGTAGACTCATTAATTTCTTAGCCTCTTTATTAAGCCTAAGCTATTTTTAGAACCACTGAAATCAATGAGTCTGCTAATTAAAATAGATCTACATCTAATCATCTATAAATCCTGATGTACTAACTTGTAACTGGACTCAGCATCACAAAATCTTAAGTCAAGACAAAGAAACCAAGAAACAGCGGTAACATAAATCTTGGCACCCCCTTTCATCATAGCTAGCTTGGCTAACCATATCAAACACCACTAAAAAGCAAAACTCACATAAAAAAATCAAATAAACCAGAAGTTGGAAAATTTGGTCTACATTTTAAACATTTCAGGCTCAGAAGCACCACTCATTTTATGTTTCTAGTACATCTGGCAAAACAGGGATCTGACCTTCATTCTCAGGTAATCTCCTAATAAAGGAACAATTCGTAATATTTAGAGCAATAACTTCAGTATATTTCTATATAGATTAATATTTCTAAGCATTTACCCCTTAGTATGTGATCAAACAAGGCTTCAGAGGGTTTCCTTACAATGCCCAGCTGGGCAAACAAAATTCAGCCTTATTAACATAGTCTTATCACTGAAAACCCAAAGGAGAGGGGGGATCAAAAAGAAAGTAATTGAGAGGGCAGAGCCATTGCTTCAGCCAGGAAAAACAAATAGCTGTGATGGTGCCATGTTGTGGTGAACTATGTTAGGGGCGGGTACAGTGCCACAATGGAAGTTCATGAGGTTCAGTCCCACAGTGCCCGTGATCTCAGTGAAGGTGGAATCATCAGTCCTTCAAATCAGCTGAACTTATTTTTTAATTAATCAGACTGAAAGGTTAATTGTCTGGAATCTTTGCTCAAGATCTGTTAGATTTATTTTCTCTAAATGTGTAACAGCAGTCAAATTAGTCAGAATTGTTTAATCATTCATACAAAAAAAGTTACTATCTCAAGAGAAGTGCCCTTGTAATCACTTTGTAAATACAGTTGTATTAATCCGGTATAGGATAACAGGTTCAAAGCTGTAAACCCTGAAAATGTTTTACCATATGATAGGTTATTATAGGCATTAACTCATAATGTCTACTTGTTATCATAACAGTGCCAGTTTCTCAGGGGTCGAGAGGTTTATGCTAAAGCAAGTAATACTGAGTAAAGTGCACTTATAAACCTCTATTGTCACTGAACCCAAAACTCCCTCTTTTCTTCCCCGCCCCAAACAATAAATCAAGAACAAGAGACGCATGCAAGTTCATTCTTCTTGATCTTGCACTCACCTTAAGTGCTTTAAAATGCTCTCAGTGTCTTGAGAAAAATCATGCCTCAGAAGATGCTCTGTTTTTTCTGAGCGCTGCCTTTGGGAGCAGACTGACCAGAGTGGCAAAGGCAGGAATGGGCTGAGCACAGGTCAGCCTTGTGGCAGACCTTCCTGGCTGCAGTCTAGACAGCCTGATCTCAAATAAGACAAAAACCAGAATTTTTGTCAGTGCTGCGGATGAGCAGGACCCCAAGGATGATCTTGAGGTTATCTATGGTGTTTGCCACAGGGAGAACACTTAGCAGCTGGAGGGAGCTTTGTCTTGAAGTCACTATGTGACCCTGAAGAAGAACTGTGGAAAACAGTCAAGTCAAATACTTCCCAGACCCCTTATTTTACATGGTTTCCTGCAAAATCTTTGAGTATTTCCTTAAGGAAATACTTCTGAACCCTCAGGAGTATTGCAGAGTATCATTATATCAATGCTCTTCTCCAAATTGCTTGAAACAAGTCACTACAGCCTTCTCTTTTTGTATTAGTGGTGGGTTAAAAAATTCTTCAGCTTAGTCATAGTAACTAAGCTGAGTTTTCACATCTTCAAGCTTTCTAACCCCTGGGCAGTTTTCAATAAAAAAAAGAGAAAACTGGCTAGCAAGTGTATTCAATGTCCTCATCTAGATATATAATGGAGCAGTAGTTCTGTAAAGGGCAAGTTCATTTTCAAGCTGCCTGCACTTTCAAGCCCTAGACCTGGTCACTTTGAATTACTCCCTTTTAGATTTTTTTGCAGGACTGTGTTAAGAAGGTCTCCAAGCAGAAAAACAGCAAGCGCAAATTGACCAACAGCACGCTGGAGAGGGAGAGATTGGCAGCCCTGAACAGATGAGCAAGGAAGAAAGGAGATTAAGGGGTCCCTGGATGACAAGGGAGAAAGCATCTGAGAAGAGCAAGCAGAAGGAAAATAATCAGAGGGATTGGAGGGGCCAAAGTTTGGAGTGCCCAGATAGAGGCAGGGTGGAGCAGGGCCCAGCACACTTGTGGAGAGGAGATAAGAGCCAGTCAGATTGTGGCTGTTGCTAGCCGAAAAACCATATTGTAGTAGTAAGTACCCGCTGAACAAAGCAGTAGGAGGACTTTTCCAAGGGGACTGGCTCTATTTATCTATCCATGCCCTCTTCTTTTTTCCCTACGCATGTCCCCCAACTTTTAAATACCACCTTTGTGGTCCTCTCTACGGAAATCAACCACAGCAGGGAAAATCAGTGTAAACCCCAGAATAATGAAAGCCCACTTATTATGCCTCTGCCCTTGACACAGCTTCAGCACCTAGCAGAAGGATGCCTCACACAGCTGGGATCCACATGGCAGTATATTCAATAACGGTACAGCAAATGTACCAAATACACAGAAAACCCTGATGCTGGGATTTCTGCCAGGCAGACACAAAGGGCAACTGTAAAATCCTGACATACTGAATTCATCCAATTTCAAAATGATAAGCAGGAAGGAGTCACCAGAGAGAAGATATGAGGCATACCCAGTAAACCACATTTTATAGCACTGTGACTAAAGCAAGAACTTGCATTTGCTGAGACATGATAATAAAGATGGCCATGTATGGTCAGTATCATATGTGTGTGTGCATGCATGCTTGTGTGCATGCAAAAATAAATACATGCATATACGTGAATGTGCCCTAAATATGAGACATTTCTCCACTTCATCAGACCCACTGCTGCTGGCAGCTGCTGTGGAAACACCCTCAATCCTACAAGAGACTCCATACATCTCTTTCTAATGGATCCTTGTCCTGAAGCCACATTTGCCCAGAATTATTTTTGCTGTGTGCATCTCATACAAAGAAGGTTACCCTGACCCACACAGGGCAGGCATGGGCCTGGACAGAGATGTGAGATTCAAAGAAGGCACAGGCACGCTGCCGAACTATTTGGCCAAGTGAACAACTGCTTTGAAAGAGTTCTGTGAGCCAGGCTCCTCTTTGTTCCCCTCAGCCTCCTGTTGCTGCTGCCTCACTTAATTATTCTTTGGCCAGGACACAAAGTGCTTGGAGAGACAGTGTTTGTCTTTCAGAAGGAAACTTAACGTAAGTGTGAGTTGGGGGTTGTGAATATAAAATAATTTGCAGAAGCCTTTGACATCTGCCAGAAATAATATATGCATACTTATACAGGAACCTGCAGGAGTAGAGGGTGATTTCCTTGCTGCTCCATGGCCCCTGGAGATCCCCATTGTAGACAGAAAAATAAATTTTCATCCCCTTAAGGTGACAGCTGAGTTGCTGTGTAACCCCTCCTTGCTGTGCTGGCAGCCCAGTTCCCCGCCACATGGAGAAGAGCAGAGCAATGGGACAAATTTTCAGCTGCTGAAAACAGCCAGAACTTCCTTCTAGCCAACACACTCCCGCTTGCTTCCACCAGCAGATAGCTTGCTCCTGCACTCCTGCATCAGGAGCCAAATCCTTTCCTTCTTGGGCTGGCAAAAAGGCACAAGGACATTCATGCTCAATCTGCCAAAGGCAGGCTTTGGAAATGGCCTTCATGTCAGCCTAACCACAAACCCAAAAATATCAGTTTACTTCTTGGAGGAGCAATACCCTGCTTTACAACCAGGAGGAAGCATAATCCATTTCATCATTTGTAGAATATCATAGCTCTTAGTGGAGCTATACCTTGGGATCTCTGCTTTTGCTTTTTTCTTTCTTTCCACATACACAGTGCCAGCATATTAGCATAAAAGTTGTGCCAATGTTACTTTTAGGGGTAGACAGGCTTGCTGTCATTGTGAGTGCAAGGAGCTGTCTGGTTAAGATCACATTTCATATTCCACATAATAAAGGGAAGATGAAAAGAGGAGCTACTACAAACAAATGAAAAAACTATGTCTGGAGACAATGGAAATCAAGAAAAATTGTAAAAAAGCTTCAACACATTTTCGAGTAAGCCATTACCCTTCAAGTAAATAGTATCAGGAGTAGGAGGCCTACACCACTGCCCCCTTGTAGATAACCTCAGAATCAAGCTACACCCAGACAATTTAGGGCTCACTGAACACCCATTTACACTCCTAGAAATTACACGCCAGGGATGTTCGTGAGTAAAAGGGTGTTCCCCAGATGGCAATGTCACCAAAATCATTTGCAGGCAATTGTGTGAAGCGTGCATCAACCAGCACAAAGAGCTGCAGGCACTGTGCTACTGGTAGGTGTTTTGTCACAGTAGATGACTGGGCACTTAAAAGCCATAAAAATACTTTCTATGACTAATTTGGGCAAAGGAAACTGAGGTATGCAGAAAGGCTACCATCCCTATTTCATATGGGAACTCTAAAAAGAAACAGCTAATTAAAGAGAGCACTGCTCTGCAAGATGTCATGGCATTCACTGTGCTGATTTCCCACTGCCTGTTGTACTTCCTGGTTTACAGCTTGCGGGATCAGCTCATCCACATCAGATACTTTTTACAAGACTGATTTTTAAGGCGTTTATTACAAATGGAGTTGCTTTCTACCTCTTGAATTATGCAATCCTTTACTTGGAAAATTTTCTGTACTCTAGGCTGTGGACTTACTGTGTCATGTCAATGACTTGTATAAACTCATCATTGGGTTATTTCCCCACACGTACCCTGCAGCCTCTTACCGTTGTTTTGTTTCCACCTCCTCACCACAGGGTGGTCAGCAATTTATGGTTAAACAGACACAGAGCTTTATTAAAAGTGGATGAACACTGAAATAAAATAAGAATGTACTAGGACTGCAAGGAAGTAAAGCAAAGGTCAGCACCATATCGAACGTGCCACTTGCCTTGCACCTTTCATTTCCAGAGCCATGCAAGTAGCTGGCCTGATAGTGTTATCTGCTGAGTGCACTGCTGATCAGGGCAGCCTCTCCCCACCCAGCTTGCCCTGCGCACTGATGCAGAGGAAAGAGAGGAGACCCCTCCACTCTAGAGCTCAAGAAACCACCAGCAGCCTCATTTCCTTTTTCACCTGCAGGTTCTGCTACCTTGCAAAACCGAGTGGAGGCTCAGGGACTAAGGTCTTCATCCATATTAGTAAATTAAATCAAAACTGGGAATTAACCATTATTGTCTGTATTGGTAAGGTGTTCAAGCATTTCACAGCCCATGCCAATTACTGCTCCCACAGTCATTCCCAGGCACTCCCCACAGTCAAGGACTTAATCTGAGCTGCCCTCAGCAGAGAGCCACCCTCTCGCAGAGTATCTCCCTAGCACAGATACAGCTTTTGAGTGCCGGCTGCTTTCCGTGCCTGGGAATGTCCCCAGGTACAGTTAATTGACTAATATACAAGTAGTTGATAACAATTCATGATTGTTCAAATGCCTGCTATCTCTATTGACCAAGATATGTGCTTCTTTCATCAGGCAGCCAATGTCACTTCAGCAGAGAGAAGTTCAACCACAAACCTTCAGTAGCTCTCTAGAGACGTGATGGTATGCATGGCAATTATGCTTTTCCACCTACCATTTTATAGCAAAATAACTGTCTGCCTATAAAACATGGCTAGGACTCAACAATAAATTCCATATTTGAATCAGAGGGCAAAGCTTGTGTCCTTGAAGAAGTAGAGGCTTACTCATCTCTGATGAATAGCTCATTAACTTCCATTGGCATTTCACTGCACATTTCCTACTGTGTTTTACTGAATCTCCACTTTATCCTAACTGGAAGATTCTCTAACCGACCCCAAAAGATATTCTAAATTTTCCAGAGAATTTAACCGACCCTTCAACCCCCATTAGTGATCACTGCTATTTTCTCACTTCTTACTACAGTCTTGGGTCAGAACAAGATTTCCACCAGATCAGAAAGCACTTTCCCTCTGCAGACAGACATGCCCTCGTCTATGGGGAATCCATAGCAGTTTAAAACCACACATTTGAAAAAAACAGAAAAACTGTAATTGCAAGTATATATTACAACTCAAATGCATAAACATTTTGCATAAATTAATATTGAATGCATAAGAAACTATATAGATTGTGGACTTTTTTAGGAGCTGTTTTTAAAAACACTATCTACCACATCCAGCTCAAACTCATCCTGTTTCTGTGGCTTCTTAGAGAGTACAAAAGTACCAAAACAGTAGCAGCCCTCTAAGGTGGCAAAACACCTTCTGCTCCAAAATGACTAATATACAAAATAAGGGCCTCTGTGTAGAGAAGTTCTGGGTATTTGAAATGCCATATGTCAGTCTGTGCAGCAGGGAAACTGTTTGTACACAAGGTCCTACACCTGGGTCATGGCAATCCCAGACACACCTACAGGCTGGGCACAGCAGTGGTTGTGAGCAGCCTTGCAGAGAAAGACTTGGAGTGATGGATGAAAAATTCAACAAGAGCTGGCAATGAGTGTTTGCAGCCCAGAAAGCAAAATATATCCTGGGCTGAATCCAAAGCAGCGTGGCCAGCAGGTGAAAGGGGGTGATTCTCCCCCTCTGCTCTGGTGAGACCCCACCTGCAGTGCTGCATCCAGATATGGTGACCCCCAACATAAAAAAGATGTGGAGCTGTTGGAGCAACTCTGAGGAGGCCACGAAGTTGATAAGAGGACTAGACCACCTTGCCTAGGAAGACAGGCTGAGAATGTTGGGGCTGTTCATTCATTATGGAGAAGAGAAGGTTGTGGAGAGATCTCACAGCAGCCTCCGAGTATCTGAAGTGGGGCTACAGGAAGCCAGAGAGAAACTCCTCCTCAGGAACTACGGTGATAGGACAAGGAATAATGGGTACAAATTGAAAGAGGGGAAATTTAGATTAGATATTGGGAAGAAATTCTTTACTGTGATGGTGATGAGACACTAGAACTGGTTGCCCAGGCAGTTTGTGGATGCCCCAACCCTGGAGTTCAAGACCAGATTAGGTAAGGCCTTGAGCAACCTGCTGTAATGAGAGGTATCCCTGCACACGGCAGGAAGGGTAGGACTGAGTAACACTTAAGGTCCATTCCAACCCCTTAACATTCTATGAATCTATGTATAGTTTTAATTTTGTCAGGAATTGCTTTAAAATTTTTTCAGTTCTGTCTTCCAAATCACTACAGGTGAGTTGTCCATCATCTAAAAGCTGAGTAACAGCAACCACACACAAAAGCACAGGCAATATATTGGCCAAACATTAATTTAATTTCTTATGGAGCATTTATGTAGCATCTGCCACTCAGACAGACTGAAAGAATAAAAATAAAATCAAAAGCCAAGCACAATGACCACTGCCTCCTTATTGATTATTTTTAACTAAATAAGTAGGGACATGAACTGGAGAATTGGACATGACAGGGTAGGGACCAGGTGGCAGATACCTGATACTAATGCTAAAAAGAGAGAAACATGAGGGCACCTCTGGGATTGCTGCTCCAAAACCAGCACCTAAACATGTAGTGTTAGACATCATCCCACTTCTAGCATGTACATTCAGGTCATGAAACCCAGGAATGAGAATCACAATATATGCATTCAACTTCCTTCATTTGGCAAAATGCAAGGCTGCTTGTAGAAGAAAAGCTTTTGAGTGTAGATCCTCTTTTCTTCTAAATACATACAAGATTTGCAACATTAACTGTCTCACAGGATGAGAACAAATTTCACTCATACAATAGTCTTACAATTATCCAGAGACACAAGCTCCCTATTGCTTAAATACATCAAGCTCAGAACAAAGTTTTAATTAAAAATACACTTTATTTACAAGACATTCAAACTTCATTTTGATAAAAATATAGCTGCACATAAAACCTTAAGTCATTTCTCACTAATGATTAATAAAACCATAGTGAAGTTCAGCAATCATGTAAATTACATTTTGGCACATTAAATCACTTAAGGAATGGAAAAACTGGAGGAAACTTTTAAGCAACACAGCTCCACAAATGTAACAATCTTATACAGTGACATCCTCACATCAAGGTATCACTATTCAAATAAAGTATTTAACATAGAAAGTGCTTCCACCGTACAGCAGAGTAAGTAGTAGAACCTATAGGAATGTTCATAGCTTTTGAGTTACCTTTTACCAAGCTTTCCCCCAAGATGTTAATGAATGACCAATGAACCCTCCTGATTTCATTATATCTTCCCAGGTTCAGAAATACACCTTCCTTAAGAACTTGGTTCAGGTAGAATATTTATAAAGAATTTAATTATACATAAACACATGTGTTCATATCTCAGGATGACTACTTAGATAACACTTCTACACAGACCACAGGATACAAAATAGTCCTCAGAGTAGCTAACATCAAGCCATCCACAGAAGTTGGGTACTGAACTTCTTTGAGAAAAATATAATTGCTGGCATGTTCCCTTCAAAGTTCAAAGTAAAAGGGAGTATTCAGGACAGTAAGCATTATAATCAGGAATGGGAGAGGGAAAGAATAGTAAAAAATAAAGGTCAAAGACTGGTTTGCAGTGGTAAGGTGTGTCACATAGCAAAACCAGAATGTGGGGGTATTTCAATAGAATGGAGTGCAAAAATTAAACCAGTGCATATAAAGATATTTCTAAACTGCATTACTGGTAGATCACCATGACTAGACTACCAAAACCATCCTCCTTTTATTGAAGAGACAAGAAAAAAACATTAAGAGGGGAAAAAACACACTTGCACTATGAGTCAAGGTAAGTATTGTAAGAAAGACAAAGAAAAGGAAGTCAAATGAAAACTGGCAAAGCAAAGGCAATACTCCTGAAAATAGCAGCAGTTTTCTTTATAATGGAGAATAAAGGCAACATCTGCATTTAGAGGGTTTCAGAAAAAGAAAAAAAATAAACATCAAATTGACACTTTTGGCACCTATGAAAAGGCAACAAATAATTGATTCCCTTTAAGAAAAGACACACAACTGATAAAGCCCAGTAAATTGCTTTTGCTTCAGTGTCATGTTAACTTAGTCCAAATTTCACCTTTACTACAGAATGATCTAGCAAGCTTAGCAAAGGTTTCCTCATCATCCTACTAGGTCAAATGTATGACTGGCTATGGATCATTTCGACAGGAGCTGGACAACCAGATGAAAGTCACTCCTAATTTAAGATTTGCTTTGCCACCAGCAGCAATGGACAGAAGGGGCACTCATTGCCAGAGAACTCAAAAACCAAGAAAGACAATCATAAGGCAGTGCTTGAAGAGGACAAAGCAGCACAATCAACCTGCATTTGTCAGGGAGGAAACAAAGTAATTCAGCTAGAGGCCAGAACAGAGCTTTTATGACAGTGCAGTAGACGACAAAACTGAATTTAGAGCAAGTGCCCACAGAAAAGGGCTAACATGGAAATATGCTGTATCTCAAAATGAGGGAAGCCTACTTCAACAGAATTAGAAGAAAAATGCCAAGAACAGAAGGGAAATAGGCCAATACAAAATACACACAGACTGGAATGAAGTCTCCCACAGAAGCAGAGAAGGGACACACAGTACAGGAGAAAAATGTTTTGTTATTCAAAGGAAGGCAAAGATACTGATCAGAAATCTTAGTTGAGTACCCTGAAAGTCCCAACACAAAAAAACACCAAGTTTTATCTCATAAATAAAATAACTTTGTTGGTTTTGCTTGCTTAAGTAATAAAGCAAATTTTAAATGTTTGTTTTCTAGGTATGAAGATTTCTATAATCCCTGGTATTTTCCCATTTATTTACAGGCAGCAGCTACAGTACATTCAACCAGACAAGAGAAAATAAAGTTAAAGAATGTTATTTCATTGTATTTTCAGGTTACAACACTTTTTAAAAAGTTTAAAAAAAATACATAGCCATGGTTTTAACACTGGAAGAATAAAAGTTATCCATTTTGACAAATACCCCAACATCACACATACTAGTTTTCTTTAATTCCAGAGTAAATACTGCCATTCCTGCTTTCAACGTTTCAATAAAATATGTGTGTTTATATACATACACACACACATACATATATCTATATATATATAAAGCTACCTGATTTAAGATACAAATAATTATGCATAATTATGAAAGGGTGCTTGTTTTAGAGAATATCTGGGAAAAAAAGTTCTCCCATAGAGAACTTCTTTGTTATTTTGGGAGAATTCTATTCCAGTTTTCAAAAACATGATACATATATTTGTTATTTACATCTAAGCATCATCACACATGAAAATAAAGCGGAGAAAAAAAAAAAACAGAAGAAAGGGCTGTCTTACTTTATGGCACATGCTTTTAAAAGACAGAGCAATTCTTACAATCTTTCCTGATTTACATCAACTCATGCAATAACTGCCAAGCAAGATCCTGCTGCTGCCAACGGAATCAAAGAAGCTGGAGGATCAAGCTTTTAATTATATTAACAAATAGGTTAATTTATATGACAAAACTTACAATGAAATGGTAGAAAATATCTTAATTCATCCAAAAATCTGTTTAAAAGGGGTAATTATAATTCTAGAAATGTTCTATTTAGACTGAAATCACTGCTTCAGTAAATACTACATTCCAAGCAGTAAAATATCCTGCTGAGTGTTTTAATATTCTTTGAATTATTGCAATCATCTTTATTAATAAGGAGTTGGCTGCTTTTAAGTCATCCTTACAAGGAGGTACTGATATTTTCCCAGACGAGGCTGGAAATCAATTTGCCCTTTCTGTTAAGGTATCACTGAGGTAAAGACACCACTATTTTACAAAGTGTCCCTTATGAATAAATAGCCTGCAGATAAAACAGCCTGTCCAGGCCACACAGACCATTGAAAGGCTGTTTTTGCCAGCAAAATGTATCTGGAATCTTCTGGATCTGATCTGCATAGCCAGGGAGACCAAACACTAGACTCGGTGTGGATTGAGTAGTGGGTTTCTCCTCCCAAAAACCTATGGAACACACCTGACTGAAATCCAGCACTGGTGACAGGGCACATCACCTTGTTTTCCTTAGGGCACCCTTGCATACAGTCAGAAAAAGCAAGTAGCAAAAGGATAGTGAACTGCTTCACTCAATACGCTTTGAGATACACCTTTGGACAGGGGAAGGAGGGCCCAGGCAGAGGGTACTGTTCAAGGCATCGAGACCTTTAAAACCAGCCAACAAGAAACAATTGAGACTAAACCAGAAAAATTTCCTGGTTTAATTTTTTAAAGCTCCCTCTAAGTGATAATACTGTATGCAAGACTTTAAAGGTGCTTCCTTAATTAATACAATAATGAATTATGCCTTAATAATAGAATTGCAGAATTTCAACTGTTCATAATAAACACATTAGCTTATTTATTCAGCACGAATAATGACAGATTCAGTGTTAAAGACAATGCAATCATCCTGCACAATGACAAAAGAAGACCATGGCTCTTGGAACTTGTGCTGTCAGGAGAACAACAATAAGAATTTTAAAAGACTGAGTTGTACAATCACAACAATGGAAAAGATAAAAGTTAATTGGATGACTGCCTGCATTTCCATTTGTTAGAATCAGTACAGACAACATTAGTAGGTACTTATTTTCTTTCATGACAAGCAGTCTATTCCTTAGCACACACATCTGTAATTAGGCTGGGACTCTAGTATTACTTGTAGAGAAGCAGGACCAGCTTCTGCTCTGTCCCTAAACACACGAGTCAATCAAGAAAATAACACAAGTCAAAATTCCTGAGTGCTTCCCCTTAGCCACTCAATTTCATTCACAAACTCCACTGGCCAGAATCGTTACTGTTAAAAACGAACTGTTCATGCAAAAATGGAGTTTAAGGATCAGTAAAGCATATCTACTGAAGTCCTTTATAAATATACAGTACTTCAGCCCAGTACAATCATTAACTGGCCACAGGGCTTTCAAGAAACTGCTTACTCTAGCAGGAAAGGCTGAGGTTCTTTCCCAGTGCTACTGGCCGTGAACTGCAAACATCAGTGCAGACAGAGAGCGATACAGCCCATCCACTCTAACAGCAGGAATTCAGCCCTAGTTTGGCAAGGAACTGGGTAAGGCTGCATCACAAAAATCACATGAATGCAACAGCCTTGGTGGAAACCTTAATCCTTATTTCAGGTGCTAGGGGGTTTTAAGTGTATTTTGGTGTACAGCTAAAGCACAGAAATCTTTTTGCTGCACCAGCCTCAGCTACAATCACCGATACTCCCCCTTCCCAGCCAGGATATGTTTGCTCCATGAGAACAGGACACAGAGCAGAGCAAATTTCCTAAAATCGTGTACTACCCCACTGTGATTTGTCATTGGACACGACACAATTTTTCACACCCTCTTCTGCCACCGGGTCCTCCATAAGAATTTCAACGTCACTTTTCTTTGAACCATTGTCTTTGTGCTGTGCAGAACAGGGGCTTTCACTTTTCTCCACGTAGCCATTGGTTTCAGCTCGGGTGGACTCCCTCTGGCTGCAGCACAGATGAGGGTCACAGGTTTTTGAGATGCAGGGTGAGCTGCACAGTAGATGTGAGGTCTTGTGGTCAACATACTCGGGCTGGATGGTCACGGAATGGACTCCTGCCTCGTGGAAGATCTTCCGCATTTGGGAAGCGGCATCTTGGTAATCAGAAGGGGTTTGGCACTTGACATGAAGAGTGGCAATGTTCTTCCCATTTGCAAGTTCCCAGACATGCACCTCATGGAGGCTGCTAACCCCTGGTACACCAGCTAGTCTGTCAGCTGGAAGATATAAGAGAAAAGTATTAGGGGCTTTGGTGCACTGGCTAATTATCAGCTGTCTCACTAGGCACCCTATCCAAAATCAGCAGTGTCAAAACTATCATTTTAGAAGAGATACACTTGATAAAATGTATCTACTCCCAGCTGCCTTCAGTTCAGCCCTCCAGGTGATGAACAATGCACCATTCCTTTTGGATTCACCTGTCCCTCAGACTCCCTAATGGCAATTTAGCAGCTTTTCACAGAGGAAATATTGCAGCAGCACTTCCTCCATCAAGACCCCAAATCATGTGGTTTCTTTAAGCCTTGAGCATGAGGGAATTCCAGAAATACCCAGTGTTGCTCCACAATTAACCAGTGCGAACAGCACCTAAGAGCTACAAAGTTAGCCACCCTCAGCAGAAATTTCTAAGATGTTTTGGAAGCTTTTCAGAAACAGTCACTTCAGGGTTGGAAAATATTGTAACTCAAAGTTGTTTCTTTCACAAATAACCTACACAAAGCATTAACAGCTCAAGACCCGGTATGTTTGATGTATTGCGGGAGTACCGCATTCTCAAAATACATGCTTTAAGTAATCCAGAGAGATTTGAGTCGTGTTGCTAGGACACAGGCATGTGACTATTTCTCACAGTTCTAGAGAATTTAGAGCTATTATGAGTAAATAATCCAAATAAGTCATTCCGCAAATAACATACGCATTGAAATACACCTTTAAAATTGACAGCACTTCAACAGCAGATTTGACTTACTCAGTAGTTGCATATCAACACCTTTGGGGACCATCTGCAACAGAATAGTTGAGGTCTCCTTCATAAGTGGGAATGCAGAAGACAAGATGATGAACACCATAACTATTGTCAGGCTTGGGTCAATGTAGCACTGCCAATTACACTGAGCATTCCCCAGAGGATGTACATAGAAGATAATAGCAGTCACTACCACGACCACAGATCCAAGTGCATCTCCCATAACATGCAAAAGAACACCTGAAACAAATGACACAAATTCCATTAGTGGGACAGGTTTGGGGTTTTTTGATTTGGTTCAGTTTTTTTCTAGAGGGAGGTGTAATGCTGTGTTTTCCAAGTATGTTCCACTTGACATGAAGAATGCAATATTCCAGCCATGAACATCATAACCAAAGTTTTCAGTAACAGCTTTTGGAAAAAACAGCATGGGAAACACTGACTCTGAAGCACTGCTGTTTGAGTGGGATGCATTATTAATCATGTAGGGCATGCTAGCGACTGCTGTCCAACTGCAATGCCATGGTAACACAAAATGTTCTTGCTTAAATACATGAAGATTATTAACAGATCCTGGCTCATTAAATCTAAATTAAAAATTGATGACTAAATCTATCCATTCTACCCTGGAAGCTGAGAGCTGCAGACCACCCCCAGTAACAGTTACCTTCCCCCACCAGTTTCTGTGACACCGCTGAAATCTGAAAAATTGCCTAAGTGAAATCTAAGCTGACTCCAAATACCCTCAGACTCCAATTCTTAGATTAAGCCAAATTACCAGTCATATTAAATGTTGTTCCATCAATACTAGTAGCCTTCAGACCGGCCAAAAGTCAGAATCTGGTTCTAGAGTCAGTCACATGGTTTAGTGCCTGGACTACTCTGTGAGGAATTCAGGGTACCTCTTCTTACATCTTATAAAGATGTTTTTGTACAAAAGGTAAAGACACAAAACAGGCTCTTACAGTAACATATTTAGCTGCTCTTTAAACTTCAATCACCAAAGCAATCTCCCTGCTATAGTGTTACAATAATCCAAGAAGTGCCTTCTTCTTCTTTTTACTACCTTACATAAACTTCCCTCCGCCCATCACTGCTCAAACATACTCCAGTTTTGTTAGCTTTTACTGTTCAGACTCAGATCTTATTCCAACCTATGCTTGAATTCAGAATACCACTCTGTATACGAAGTTAATGTCTTTGTCAACACTTTTTGTTTGGGAGCTGTGACAGAAGAAAGAAAATGAACCATCTCTTTTTAACAACCCTATCACATACACTTGCAAGTGAGAAGCAGTAAAAGGCTCCCCCAAAACTCACTACCAACACAGCAAAGAGTTTTGATGATGCTAGATACTGGATTAGCCCTAGAACTCTGTCTATGCTGCTGTTTCTTGGCAGCTCTGTACACACACCTTGATCTCTGTGAGAAATGAAGGCCACAACTTCTGGAGTTCCTCCAAATCACTTGGGTCAGATAAGAAAGTAGAAGCTCCTGGTGAGTCCAGCTCTTTCTGCTGGAGTCAGGCATGTTCTGCCCTGTTTGGCAGACTACCACAGGGTTTTACTCCTCCTAACAGTGTTGCAGTGTTTCCTTTTCATTTACAAATAGTCCTGATTCAGCAGGGCTATCAGCTGTTCCACTAACAAGAGGGACAGGCAGGATGCAGTTGCATTGCCCAGGCAACTAACAAGAGAGCACAGCTTATAAAGAACAGGAAAATGTTTCAGAAAGCCTCCTTTAGAGTTAAGAAAAAAAAAAGTAACTATGTCAGAATTTTGATGAATTAGTAATTGAGAATACAGAATTTGGAAAAATGCTTATTTTACATTCTTAACATCATTAATACATACATCCCAGTAATGCATCAGAGAATTAGGGCTCAGACAGGAATGTATCCATTTCTCTATCAAATCCAAAAAGCTATGATTATAAGCTGGAACAAAAAATCAATTTTTACTAAATGAAGTCAGTATGATACGACCATAGCAGTAGCAGTTTCCAACAGCTTGCATCCTAAAGTTTAACTGAACTACTCTGAGTATGCTCAAGCAGTAAAAGGAATAATTTAACATGACAATAAGTAATCCTGCCAAGCAGAATTTATGGATTCCTGTTCCTATCAGTTATAAAACCAAGGAAGCCACTCCTCTGCCAATCCATTTTGTCCAGCCGTGTTTTTCAGGGAGTCTCCAGTTCCACAACAAAGTAATTTTTTGCCAAGTGACTACAAAGTAAGTACAGCTTGTAACTAATTTTAAAAGAAAAGTATGGATTGAATCAGAATTTCAAGGACACATATCTTTATGACTACAGAAGCAAGGAATATTTATAAATACAATAAAAATAGGTTTTGCAAAGGTGACATACTAAAGTAACACTTAAAAATTTCTTTCTAAAAATCAAAGATGACACATATTTTAAAATAACTGTCACAAAATTCCTTATCCTTCAGACATTTTTTGAATGCTTCCAGCATCTTTATACCTAAGCACTGTGGTTCAGGCAAGCAAGGCCTTTTCTTAAGTAATTAGTTCCTTACTCTTCTCTCCTCCATCCCTGAGTGTGTCGATTTGCTTATCCTGCTCCAATAATCTTACCACTATGATGCCATAATATCCAGTGACATCAATTTCTAGATAGTCAAGCAAGTTTTGTGGCTCTAGCACATGGTTTGATTTTCCAAAGCATCTTCCTTTAGTGAGGCATTTGTGTAGCTCTGCAAACACTTGAGATACACACATACACACAAAAAACCCCAGCAAACCCAAGTGTCTGGCTACCACATTGACCTCTCAAGCTGAATTCATGCAAAGCAAACTTGCACAACCTTGGGGGAATATCAGCTGCTGATCAGCGACCATAAGAAACCTGAAACTACTGTTCTGATTGAGGTTTCTGACAGTCCTTTCCTTGGGGCCAAACTCAATTTTTAATAACATCAAAGACATTTGCTTTTGGCTCTGCTCAGAGTAGGAACATAAAGGTGTATGGAAAGGAACACCTACACAGACAGGGAAAGACACATGGGTAATTTATTCCTAGGAGTAGCTTTATGTTTCACTCCACAGATTCCCA
Source organism: Bombycilla garrulus (assembly GCA_013400315.1). Lineage (NCBI taxonomy): Eukaryota > Metazoa > Chordata > Aves > Passeriformes > Bombycillidae > Bombycilla > Bombycilla garrulus. The sequence goes on from VXBU01004947.1 coordinate 30,373, forward strand.
GAGACTTGTCAATTTACAACACAGGAAGGGCTGATCCTGTCACATACTCCCAGGGATGGGTTCACACCTGCGAAAACACCATGCTGAAGCGCCAGTTTCAGAACCCTTTTCCTTATGCTGACAACAAAACATTATTAACTTTGGGATTTAGAAGTATTTCTGTGTTCTGTCCGAAAGCATTTTGAGGCTGAAAACTGCTCAACTACTACATCAGTGACACCCAAAGATGCACCTCACAGCTACCTGTGTTACCTTCCTGTAAAGCCTCTAATGAGTGGAGCTTAGTGCAACAGGGTTTGTGTCCTTTCCAAATGTCCAGCTGCACTCTTCTAAGAATAAAAACCAAAATGTGAACACACTCAAAGCCAAATCAGCATGACACTCTTTTGTTTCTACCTGTGCTATTCCACACAATCTAAATTTTTCCGCTAGAGATAACTGGATCAAATAACATAGAAGAGTCCTGGACTTCTCCTCCCTTTCTTACTGATATTTATGGGTGTGTATGTAAATCTGAAATGGAAACCATAAAGTGTTTGAAGTTAATTTAACATTAGCAGTATACTCCTATTCCATACCTCTGATGTTCAAGGCTTCAGACTTTTTCTCTTTTTTCTTCTCAGACCCCACTTCAGGGCTCTTTTGGTCATTTGGTGAATCACCTGCATTCAAAGAAGAAACGCTGTGTTGTGTATAAGTTCTACAAACAGAAAAAACATCAACCTTCTCAAAACCAACTTACTTTAAAGATGACAAGAAGAAAAACAAAAACAAGCCAAAACATTTCCCATGCAGCTCCCTAGGCAACGCCTCCTTCCCCCATCCCAGCAGAGGGGACATCCAGCAGCCGGGGGTAAAGTACAAGGTGAAAGAGGCAGCGGGTGTCTGAGTAAGCTTAGTGAGACCCCTCCCCGGGGCCCACGGATGGCCTAGGGGATTGAAAAAGGCCCAGATGATGGGGCCAACAGCTCGGCGGGTCTTGAGGGAAAATGAGAGGGAGAGAGGGGATGGGGAAGGGCGCGGGGAATGCTGAAGGGAGGGAGGGGTGGGGAGAGATGCGGGACACGAGGGGAAAGCGAAGTGCAGCCGAAAGGCACCTGCTTCAGCCTCCTCGCCGTTCGGGGTGCCACCGGGCACGTCCCGCAGCGCGGCGGGGGACGGGCGTCGCCCCCGGCAGCAGGCGCCCCAGTCCTGGAAGACGAGGAGCCCCACGATGTTGACGGCGAGGCCGAGGGTGCCGACGATGAGCACCAGCTGGGCGTCGTCTATGGGCTCGGGCCGGGCGAGGCGGAGGACGGAGTCCACGAGGATGGTGAAGCAGAGGGCGGTGAGGAAGACGGCGTTGCTGAGCGCTCCCACCACCTCGGCGCGGCTGTAGCCGTAAGTGGCGCGGGGACCGCGGCGGCTGCGGCGGGCGATGCGCCCGGCGGAGAGCCCCACGCAGAGGGAGATGAGGTCCGAGAGCATGTTGAAGGAGTCGGACACCAGCGCGATAGAGTTGCCCAGGTATCCGGACACCAGCTCGGCCACGAAGAAGCCGACGGTGAGCACCAGCATGAAGATGAGGCGGCACGTCTTGCCCGAGTACCGCCCCATGGCGGCCGTGCACNCGAGATCCACCAAACCTGGATAAAATAAAGAGAAGATAGATGGGCCGCGGGGAAGCGCGGAGCTGGCGCGGCGGCGGGGGAAAGGCTCTCTCGGGCACGCAGAAAACCCAAGGCTGTCCTGCCTACGCTCCTGCCACCCCGAGACGGTGAAGTCCCAGCGACGGATCCAGTAATTACGGACCTTTGGTGCTTTATTGGTGACGAAATTGCCAAACCAAAGGACAGAGTGCCATCTACTGAGCCAGCTCATTTCCAGCCACCAGCTTTTATAAAGGTGTGTCAAAAAGCCAAGCAAATCCTGGGCTACACCCGAAGCATCGGGGCCAGAAGGTTGAAGGTAATTCTCTGCTCTGCTCTGGTGAGACCCCACCTGCAGTGCTGCATCCAGATCTGGTGACCCCAACATAAGACCAACATGGAGCTGTTGGACCAAGTCCAGAGGAGGCCACAAATTTGATAAGAGGACTGGGGCACCTCACCTGTGAAGACAGGCTGAGAATGTTGGGGCTGTTCATTGTGGAGAAGAGAAGGTTGTGGAGAGACCTTGTAGCAGCCTTCCAGTATCTGAAGTGAGGCTATAGAGAAGCCAGAGAGGGACTCTTCATCAGGAATGGTAGTTATAGAACAAAGAGTAACGGGTACAAACTGAAAGAGGCAAATTTAGACTGGTAAGATAGGGGCACAGGTTGCCCAGGGAGGTTGTGGATGCTCCATCCCTGTCAGTGTTCAAGGCCAGGCTGGATGGGGTTCTGGGCAATCTGGTCTAGTGAGAGGCATCCTTGCCCATGGCAGGGGGTTGGAACTTGATTTTTAAGGTCCATTCCAACCCTCAACATTTTATGATTCTATGAAAATAGAACCTTAGTGTTCACAAACCTATCACTACCCTACAAGAAAAATAATTGCATGCACTTTTTAACCTACAGGATAATCTACAAGAGCCATTATAAGGTAATAAACTTAGCTAGCTTTTATTTGTAGATGTTTTGTTGCTGTTGTTCTTATGACAGCTCTTGCAGAAATGACAACCCTGCTCAGAAATGGAAGAAGGACAGAGCAGGATTATTAGTACATCATTTTAATTGATGGAAACAACTAAAGTACCTGCTGTGAAATCAAGTCATCCTCAGCTATGGGCTTCTCAGTACCAGAACTGGGCTGAGAAATAATAAATAAAATATGTAAAACCTAGAGAAAATTATGTTTTTAAAATGTTATCCTGTGAGAGTTTGGAACAGCAGCTACAATTCACACAGAAGTGAATCACATCACACATTTCACCACGCTCAAAAAAGTGCCCATTGCTGTCAGATTTTAAACCAGTAAGGCTAGGGAACACTACTTTGTCCCACCTACCTAAGGCAGTGTTCTCTACACCAGGAATTCCTTAAAGATCTCAAGAATTTCCTTTTTGTTCTAACTCTGAAGCAATTGCATTATTATTGCTGTTGGTTGAGTTGAGCCTTTGTGTGAACACATCTTTTAAATGAGGCCTCTCCACCTAATTCTGTGTACAGAACCCAAGATATGCATTAACCTCTGGGGTGGGCTTGAGTAGCCTTCCAGGGGAATTAACACACAACTCCCCACTAACCAGAGGTTCACGTGTTCATTATCCTGCAATATGCAAATTAACAAATGCATAAAAATAAATGTATTGAAATGAACTTTACCAGAAAGATAAGCACAACTGTGGGAGAGGATAGAATCACTTACCTCAACACATATTTCATCTCTAGAATTACAACTACCCACATAGGCTAAAAGATGTTTAATCATTGTGCCAAATCAAAAGCACATAGGTAGAACAATAAGAACAAAAATATGAGTTATAGGAAGTTAAATAGATATAAAATTTTAAATGACAGACGGTATCTTCCTTACTGTAATTAATGATAGAACATTCTGCCTCTGGCACTTCACTCACAATCAAAAAAAAAAAAAAGACAGCTCTCTGAAGCCCAGTTAATTGTAGCTTCATAGAACTGAAAGGAATTACCAGTGACTTTTATTTCAGGAGGACATAATACAGTAGATGAAACATTAATCCTCCTGTGAAAAATAAACATCAATCTTCTTTGAAAGAAAGGGAAGTTTCATAGCCCTGAACTCACATCAAAACATAAAAATATCACTGTTATTTTGAAGAAATCATATTAAAAATATTGTTTTCAACAAGTAAGGCTGTGACTAAATCCTCTGACATGGAGCACAATTACAGTTGACTCTCTGAAGGTGTCAGAAACTGTATCTGTTAAGAGCATCAGCTCTGACACTGGATCAGCTGATCTACATATTATTCCTTCTGTGAAGCTCACACATCTCCATCTGCTTGTCCCAATACAGCCACACGCTGACACGTGAACAGAGCAGTGTCTGCTGGGTCAGACCACAGATCTGTGTCTGGACTGTTTCCAGTTTCCATCTACACCTTTGGGAGACGAGGGAACCAAACCTGCACAGTCTTCAAAATGCAGGGCAGATACAGAGGAGCAAGAGATACACAGATAACACTGATACAGAGGAACAGTAAAAGTCCTGATTGTTGCCTTTACTCCTCCTTTGCCTGTGTGGTCTCACATTTGATTCACTTTCCTGTTCTGAACATTTAGCACACGTTTTCATGGCTCTGGTAATTCACTCCTGCTTTCTGTTTCTCATCTGTCAGTTTTAGCCCAGCTGGCAACTCTGCCACACAGCAGCTTGCTCTCCCCTACTCCCAGGGGGATGGGGAGGAGAATCAGACAAAAAAATTTTAAAAGCCTTATGGGTTGAGATAAGAACAGTTAATAATTGAAACAAAGTAAAAACAAACAAACCCACAAAAACAAAACAAAAATAAACCAAAGAAACAAGTGATGCACAAACAGATGCTCACCACCCTCTGATGCCCAGCTCATCCCCTAGCAGCGATCAGTGACTCCTGGCCAACTCCTCAGCTTATGTTCTGAGAATGACTCTGTGGGATGCCATATCCCTTTCACCAATTCAGGTCCTGCCTCCTACGGCTGTGCTCCCTCTCAACTTCTTGTGCTGCTCCTCACTGGCAGAGCACAGGAAATTGAAAAATCTTTGACTTGGAGTAAGCACTACTCATCAACAACTAATACAACAAGGTGCTATCAATATTTTTTTCATACTGGATCCAAAATGCAGTGCTGTATCAGTTTCTATGAAGAAAATTAACTATCCCAGCCAAAACCAAGACATCTTCTGACCAGTTCCTCATCCATGGAAGGGCCTTTCTCTTTGCACTAAGGCTGCTTAGAAACCTCTTAGACATCCAAGCTTTTACCCTCCTCATTATACACCCAAACCTCCCTGTCCCCCTTTATCCAGGTGCTACAATCACTTAAAGACAAACGACTCCTAAAATTGCCAGGTGAGCAAAGTTACCCTAATCATTCTCATTCAATAAGTTGTTGCTTTCAATAACAAGAATAATTAATTCAGGTGAATCTTCAGATTAAAATCTGTGTTATCCCTGTAGCTCTTTTACACTTTTATCTCCTTCCACACAGTCTAAAAGAAAGCCATGATCCTGAACATAGGAGTCACTGACCCCATTTACCAGCATTTTCACTCAGGCTCTTCCCCCTTTCTGGCACTTCCACTCTGCCTGCACAAATCCACCTGCAATATCAGTACATTTGGTCTCAAATCCTTTTAGAAAGGAACCATGTGTATGATTGCTCTGCAGTGTGCTTGGCATGCTTGTGTGTTTTACACTGATGTGGTGATCTTCGTGCCCAGCCTGGGACGCCACAAATGCGGGGATCTCCTTAACCCCAGGAGACCCTGCAATATGTAGAAAAGTCCAGGTTTCCGGCCCGTGCTGTTGAAGGAGTAGTCTGGAGTCGTTTGTTGGTGTTCTCAAGGCAGTTTATTAAGTCCTTATCAAAGATTAGATTTCTCTGCCCTGCCAGGGTTGACACAGAACGCGTCCAGAGACACACTGTGCCCGCCCCGGGTGAGCTGTAATCTTTTATACTAAAAACTACGTATTAAATGTTTACAATTAAGTACCAATCTATGCCACTCACACCACCATGTCCAGATCTGTGTCAAACCAATCCAAAAGTGCCAGCATCACCAAGAAGATGGAGGTTATGAAGAAGAACATAAGATAACATGCCACGTGTAAAAATCCTCCATCTTATGTCTCAGACCCCCCTGTACAGATCTCCAACCCCCCTGTACAGGGCCCTAAACCCCCCTGTACATACATTCAAATTACCTTCTTTTTACTTACAACTACTACTATTTTACTATCTAAGTTTTTGTGACCTGAAATTCCTCATACAAAGCTGACAACCTGTTCCATGGGTTAGAATCAGAGTTACAGGTATTTTTAGTATCATTCCAGGGTCTCTGACACCTCTGGCAAGGCTGAAAAGCCTCCTGACCAGGTTTTGGGTCGGCCAAAGGCATCATAGGACCCCCCTGGGTTCCAACACATTGACTGTAGTCATTCAACAGTAGAATGTTATTATTTCACTTATTCATCCAGTTCTGACATGGACTGAACAAGCTATACATTTAAAAAAATAAAAAAGCAGCCTAAATATTCCAGGCTGTCCAATTCTGACTCTGCTAAGTTGGAACACGTTATTAGGAGATACAGCAAAGGCTGTCCAGCAATTTAGTTTTCTGAATGGTTTGCCAACTTTAGATTCAGCTACCATGCTGCTAGAAAAGCTGCAGTTTCCTCATCCTAACCAGAAACAGAAATTAGAAAAATTTTTCGGAGATCCTGAAATTATTACAAACAAGAAAACTTCCCTTCTGAACCTCAAAGATGCAAAGCACTCCTGTAAGCTTCAAGTTCTCTGTGTAACAAGTCTTCAAAGTACTCAACATACCAATTTTTAACACTTAGCCATGGGCAGCCAACAGGCTGTCCCCAACCTCTGGCCATTAGAGGATGCTTAGGTAACAGTAAAGCAGGGTAAGTATATATTATACTTTCCCCTAATACTCTTTTATTCTTCAAGTATTTTCAGCACAAGTGAGCTTCTGAGCTAGATATATGTATCTAGTAGCCCTCAATGGATTTCTCTTTCATGTCCAATCAGCAATGCAGACTTCAACATTAATTGGAAGCAAGCTCCACACATCACCTCTCATGGTGTGAAGAACCATAGGATAGTTTAGTTTGGAACCTCCCTGCCACAGAACAGACATGGGCAGAATTCTCAAAGCCCCATCCAGCCTGGCCAGGAACATTTCCAAGGATGGGGCATCCGCAGCTTCTCTGGGCAATGTACTCCAGTGCCTCACCACCCTCAGAGTAAAGAATTTCTTCCTAATATCTAATCTAAACCTACCTTCTGCCAGCTTTAAGCCATTCCCCCTTGTCCTGTCACTACCTGTCCTTTTAAAAAGTCCCTCTCTCCTGCTCTCTTGTGGGCTCATTTAGATAATGGAAGGTGCCTTAAGGTCTCCCCAGAGCCTTCCCTTCTTCAGGCTGAACCTCAACTCTCTCAGCCTGTTGCCTTTTCCTCCTTGTTTTGAATCTGAATCCTGCTAATTTCACTTAACATGTTCTTGTCAAAAGACAGGACAAACATTCAATGGCTATTGGCCTTCCATATGCCACTCTTGATTTTGCAGATTTGTGCCACATCCTCCTTAAATCAGTAATTTTTGAGATTGCAGGTAAAAATCTACTTAATTCCTTCCAGAGAAGCCATCCCCAGCCTTTGAATGTAGAGTTTCTCTGTAATTATGAAATATGACAAAAATAACAGCAGTAATTATGGTAATTTTCTTTTACTGCTGAATAAAAATAAGGTCACTCAAATCTTGACAGCAAAAAGAATCATGAAAATAAGGAACTATTAGTGTTACTGTTAAGAGAGCACTCCCTTCATTCTGCTTATCAAAGTCCTATCAGATTTTACTGTTTAACCCATCATAAAAATTATTTACAAAAGACATTTCAGGAATTACCTGGAAGAAACTAGAGAATGAAAGGAGCCAATGCCCACACACTGCAGTATGTAATGAAGGAGTTACGCCTCTTTAAGACTGTGAGGAGGAAAATATTATGTTTGTGCTAAAAAGCTGAGGCTAATCCTGGGCACATGACATTTAAAGGCAGCATCCCTAGCCTGAAATTCAATAGGTGGCTGTGAGAGGGCCTCCAAGCTTCATTCCAAGAAGATGTGGTGACAGCCTTGGCTGTGAAGCTTGTGAAGCTTGTTTCTCTAAATTAAGAATCATGGACCAAATTCATAGCAAATCTAAATGGAAACCATGTGGTTGGCTTCTCCCACAGATAAATTCAACCACAAAATGAAGAACAAAACAAACAATGGCCAACAAACCCAATTGTGGAAGGTGACTTGTTCCTCATTTCTTACTCATTTTATTTGTGTCTCCCTCTCAAACCTGGAAGAGGAAAATGGGGTTTCTTCACATAGACTGAAAGGTGGAATCGCTGGGAAGTCGTTAGGTCTGCTTCAATCCAGGGAGCAGAAGCCTAGACTACAAAACTTCAGTAGCCTGGGTGAACACTTTATCAGTGTCCCTGGCAGAGTACAGAGGTGAATGTTCCCGGATTTTTAATCACAGCTGTGACTCTTCATGACAGTCCTGAAACTGTCCTGGAGAGAGTCTGTAATGGAGTTTGGCCTGAGAATGTATTTTTCATGCTCTCCTAAATTTCACTTGACTATAATGGTGGGTCAATCTGAAATTATGAGCCTGTGGGATTATTTAATTCTTAGGTTGTAATGTCTCCTTTTAGATATATTTTTTTCCTATTTTAAGATGGTTGTTCAGTTTTTTAGTTACAAATCACCATTCTCTGCATCTAATATCCAGCTTAAAAAACCTTTTTGCATAGTTCAGGACACATCCAGTCAGTCTGTGCTCTATCACCTGGATAAAGCTTCCTGAAATATTTCAAATACTTCACTTTTTAAAAAGTGTAGTTCTGTTATGTTTCTCATATAAATGTACATGTATGTATATTTGTGTCTACATATGACCATTTCCAGGTAGCACAGCACATTGCAAAGAACATGAGAATGAGAAGGCCACTCACTGATTTCATCACTGTAAATTGCATTGAGTCCTATTGCAAAAGCTTCCTTTTCTATACCAGCAGCATATCTAGACTGAAACTGATACCAGACTTATGGCTGTGTCAAACTGTCTGCAGAACACCCAAATAAAGCAATTGCAGTTAACATAAAAAACATGTCAGCCTTAAAAAAACCCATTGTATTGAAACTGTTTATGACTTTGAACTCAGTCATCTTAGAGTCCTTTTATTTCCTTACAGCTCACCCCAGATACCGTGATGTAACTCGGAGTCTGTCCATGCCCTTACTAAGGAATTGGTTCAAGGTTGAGAGCCAATGCAGATACCCAAAGTTCAACAGCACTAGCACTGCTGGAATCTAGGTTCAGAGAGTTCAATCTCATCTTTATGCTGTTGCATAAACCATCCAGGGATGCTTTGCTTGTTTTACTTAGAGACTTCAATTTTTCATCCTGCACTTTCCATTTTGGACAGAACGTAGCCCTAAATCTGCTTTTACTCGCTTTGATGCACATTTTTCTCATTGACAACTGATCCTCAGATTACCTTCTGAAGTTTATTTGAAGAGCACTCAAAATTCTGAAGAAAATTTAGTGAAGGACATTGCTAAATTAGCTTTCACAGTCTCTTCCCTTTTATTTTTAGAGACTTTTTGTTAGAGCTCCACCAAACATAAATTAACACAAATCTGGTTACCTTTGCAGTGGCTGCTCAGAAAAGCTTTGGAAAATTTTGGTGAGGATTATTTGCCACACTATTAAACTAAAGAAGATCTTCAGATAAGTATGTGTCAAGTCTTAGGCATTTGATAAACACTTAAAAATACTTGGAGAGTGTCCCTTGGCCTTTTTATTCCATTTGAGAGGACTACATCCAGGAAAGCCATAACATCTAAATATTTTGTTACAGCAGGCTCTGTTTACCTGCCAACACATTAACACCACTGGGTTATAGAAACACAACTGGGATTTATGGAAAGAAATGTATGAAACATACATTCCTTCATTTATGCATAATGTTTAGGAGTTGGATGTCACAGTGCACTACAGAGGCAACATAAATTCTGAGGATGCGGATGCACTGTGTGACAGAACTGTCTTTCGGCAAACTCTGATGCTGTGCATTCTACAGTCACCTGTATGAATGCAGCCAGGGGATGAATTGTCTTGAAGGGTTTACTGAAGGGTTGGCGCCTTCAGGGAAAAGTAAAATCAACCCACTGAAAATACACTCAAAAGAGAGGAAGCACAGAGTAATGCTGATCTTGAGGAAAGGATTTTAGGCTTTTCAGGTGCAAAAGCAGAGTAAGCCAGAGGTTTGTTTTTACAGGTGTTAAACTCAGGGTTCCTTCTAATTCCTTAAAAAGGTCTCTGAGTCATCATCACCTGGCAAAGTCTGTCACCTGGCAAAGCAGTGCATTTGAGAAAGAAAGCTATTCCAACCAGGGAACTTATTTTTGTCTTTTAAATGGGGTTAAATTAAGTCATTGTTATATTTTTCACACTGAAAACCAAAGAAACTGAAATCCCTTGTTCTGGAACTTTTAAGTCCCATGCCATTTTTGCCACTTGCAGTATGCATTTTTACAGTTGTTAAATCAGAGAGCACAGCTACAAATACAATTGTTTTTTGATACCCGCACATTTTAGCTCACTAGGCCTCCACTGGGAAGGTCTGTGACATTAAGATACAGAATAAGCAGCCATTTATTCACTTACTTTGTTCTAGAAATGTTCTCACTTCCCTCGGGATCAGCATGTTTGCACCAACACATGTGAATATTTAGTTCAGAATATTACTGCAACAAATTCTTCCCAAACCACCCAGCCAGTAAAGGTGAGTGCTTCTCTTCATTCACGTGTCTGCCCCCAAATGTCTCCTACTTACAAAGCCTGAAAAAAAGATTTACCTTACAGCAAGCCTGAGAATAAACAAACTCACTCTGCATAGATCCAGAAGGAGAAAGAAGGTATGTTTTATGTGACTGCTAGTTTGCTTTCCAGCTCTTGTCTAAGAGGCAGGCTGCTGGTGCACACTGAAAGAGGAGAATCAAGATCCAGCAGTGATGCAACACCAAAAGCTCACATGCCTGCTAAATTGCACAAAGAGGGACATTAAAAGCAAAAGGCACTTGGCTGCTAACATAGAAGGTGTCACATTTAATGAGCTGTGCAAAGACCATGAGGTCCCTCATGAGAAGATGACAGCTGTTTCCCCCAGTCTGAGACATTTTATGGATGGCTCAGTGTCAGGTGGGTTGGGCTAGGTGACATCTTTATTTCCTACTTCCCTCCCCACCTCCCTGTACAGATCACAAGACGACAGAACAAATGTTTTCTTCAGGTTAAACCTTTATTTATTTTCTCAAGACAAACAAGAGAGAATTACTGTGATCAGACTAATGTGCTTTCCAAACTGTGGTTCCTCTAACAGTTTAAAACTGCATAAATGAGTAGAAGAGATAATTGCACTGACCTACATGGACAAGAGTAATGGGGTCTCTGTGTGCAGTAAAACAAGCTTCTGTATTTTTATGATTGATCATAAAGCCAATGGCCAGTATTAAAACTGTCTGGTATTTATTATGAGAGCATAATATTTTTTATTTTCATCTGTTTGCTACTCAGCCATGTTCTTCATCTTTGTGCCAAAACTTTATGCGTAAGATTCAAGACCTCAAAAGTGTCAGAAAATCCTTGTTGAAGGTGCTCTGTAATTTCCAACAGCAACAGCAAGAAGAGTCTTCTGTGAATTTCAATCTCTGGGAAAAGTTTCTCAGGGAAGCTTTAATATTTCTGTGTTTTAACAAGTATTTCCTGGATTTTAAGCCAAACTGCTAACTAGTCCATGATGCCTTTTGCTATGGATGGCCCAGCTGGCTCAAGCTCCTCTACACAGCACTTCCTTTATAGAGTATAGAAATACTTTTATACCTGTAGTGGCTGGTCTGGACCAGCATCCAAAGAAAGAACTGGGGCATGTCCTCCCTGTTCTCTTGTTGACCTCTCCTCTTAGTCCTGACTTGGTGTGGGGAACTGCATCTGTCTGAATCAAATGCAAGGATGGACCTGGAGGACAGAGAGACCTCATTTCAACTTGGTGGGAAGAGAGAGGTGTTTACAACTGGACAGCTGTAATTTGAACAACTGAGAGAGGCAAAGGGGAATGGCTGCAGATGAAGACTTAGGGAATAGGACACAGAGCAAAAGGGTAACAAAAACCAGAAAAATGAAGGGTGAGGGATTGAAGAGTTAGGAGTGAGAAGCAAAACAAAGCCAGAAAATGGGTGAAGGAGAAAATCGTCTCTGTCTGGGTAAGCAGGGATGGTAACTTGAAAAAAACACATTTATACTCGCCCATCTTGTACTAAGATGAGAACTTTGGGAGTGGATGTTGCAATGAGTAAAATGAGGAGTATAGCTGTAGAACAAGGGAAACAATGGAGAGCTGAGTTGAGCTGTAAACACCTCCCTCAGAGTCCACTGGGCTCATTATGGACACAGCTTACTCTGCCCCTACTGTCTGCAGCATCAAGGAAACCTACCTGCTAATTGTTCCATCCCTCATGGTAAGCCTTGCAACAGAGAAATGAGATGAACTTCTGCCTGTGGTGATTAATTGTGGCACTAATACACATGGAAGAATTTGCTTCAGTGGATTCAGATGCTCCCATTGCCCTCAGCACACACAGTTCAGCACTAGAGGATGGACCTGCCCTCTTCAATCTTTGCTCTGCTTTTTTCAAAGTGGTGCAAACAAGAGAGGAGAGGGTGATTTAAATCCATTCCCTACCTGAGGAACAGAGATGTGAAGGCAATTGTCCTCTTTTCCTAGAAAGCTTAAGAGGGAGAGAGCTACTCTACAAACCTTTAACTTCCAGCAAACCATCACTGATATCAGGAGCCTGCCCAGGTGTCTCCAAAGATGTTGCCTGCGGACAGCTGGACAGCACCAGCAGCACTCAGAGACCATGTCCATCTGCTTGAATTTCTGCTAGTGGTGCTGACACACTAGAAAATTCACCTTGCCTTCCAGCTCCAAGAAAAAGTGTACTTTCCTCATACACAGGATGACAAGAGGCAGAGACATGGAATCCCTCTTTTTTCATGTTGGTTTTTTTTAATATATCCTTAAAATATATGTAAAAAATGGAAGTATACTTTTCAGACTACAGCTATCTTTTCTTTGTTTGAAAGAAATAATAATCCCACTCAGGTTGAATATAGAGAGGATTAGTGGAAATAAATGTGAAATTTTACCTAAGTGGGAATTGCAAAATTAAGTCCAGAAGAAAAGAGTGTTCCCTCTGCTGTATAAAACAGCATTATCTTGCCTGTAGGCACTACTGGAACCAGAGAAATTTCGCTGTACCAGAAACAGAGACAGCTGTACCAGAAACACCAGCAAATCTGCACACTGTATTTATGGGATAGTACAAAATTCATCCCTGGCTCATGTAACTTAAATTCAGTTGAAAACAAAGTCGAGTTGTCAGGTCCTAGGATATGAGTCTATTGGAGGGAGAGAGATGGCTATGTTGTTTCAGAAAGTTATTAGGAGCAGGATCATGGAAATTCAGTGAGATCATCATTTAGCTACACAATTGCCATTAATTTCAGTTAATTCCTTTGTAAGTGCTGACGTGTTCTTCCTCCCTGACTTCACCCAGAAGCACAATTTCTGAAGCTGCCTTCCGAGAAGACTTCATAAATAGAGGAACTGCAGACAGTTTCCAGCACAAAAGCCAATGAAATCCCCCAGAAAATTACATATCACCAGAAATTTAGACTAAGAGCAGCTTCAATTTTAAACAGGTGGGCATATAAACAAGCAGGCACCAAAATCAGTTATGCGTCTGGCTTTAATGTTAAACTGCAATGAAGTTAAAGCTTCAGTAGGATCTGGAGATACTTTTACTAATGAACAGAAATATTTTCCTATTTAAAAGTCCATCAGAAAACACATTAAACACTCTAACACAAACTAACAAATTTTTAATTTCTAGTTCCAAAGCCCTGTCCAGCCTGGAAGTCAAACATAAGACTTACCTTACCTCACCTACAGCTGTATGCAACAGCAGCTGATTTTTCAGCCAGGCTCTCAGCTTCCCCCCCAGCACATCCAGTTAACACTTGGCAAATATCTGGCTCCTATCTCAACTGAAATATTTCTAGTTTTAAGAAATACATTAGTATGTGTTTATAAAAACATTAAGAGAGAGAAAAAGAATTCACATATATCTTACATCAAATAAATTGAGAGAGTTTCTCCAGGAATAAAATAATCAGTCCCTATCTCTCCTCACAAATGTAGTAATTTTAAAACACTGTGCTAAGAAAAATAAACTGAAGGGCCGAACTCTATGCACTGAAGAGAACCTCCTGCAAAATGTTTCTGTGGCCAAGTATGCCTGTTTCTCTGCTGCATGCTCTCCCAAGCACAGGTTAACAAACGTAAGTAAAGAATCCTCAGCACTGTAGACACAGGTTTTTTCAGTCAGCATCCAAATATTTTCACAACATATTCCCAAACCAAGAAAGTGTGAGACTCGCCTTTTGCCCTTACCTTTTCTTTTGTCTCCTGCAAACAGTGAACACTGCTCTAAAGACAACCATGTCTCTGATAAAAATTACAGAAGAATCACTAAAATATTGAGAGGTGGAGATTAGGGATGACTGGTATTTCAGGATTAGGTATTTCACAGCAAGTACCTCCTTTAGGATACTTGTTATGAAATGCCTAATACTTAGCATGTTTTGTCCCATGTTTGACCAGCCAGCAGATTAGGGAGGAAGTTTCCCTTGCAGATCTCTGTATGCTTTGGAAAGACAACACTTAAACTGCTTGTCCCGTTACTTACTGATAAACACTTGTGGCAATAGCTGGAAACGTGCACAGGCTCAGACATAAAATCCATCACCCTTGCTAACAAAAGAGTGAAGAAAACTACATTTTCCTCATCCATTCCAGAGAAGCAGTAAATAGTCTCTATAACCAAGCAGAAGTGCTGAGGGGCAGAGCAGCCACATGAGGTAATTTACCTGTTTCGATGTCTCCGGGGGGTGTGTGACAATAGCAGCACTCCATGAAGATAACATAGTTCAACAAGTTGAAGCCCAGACCTGAAATCCCAATAATGAGGACGAGCAGCGCTTTCTCAGTCTTCTGAGGGTTGATAAACCTCTTGATAGCCTCCACGAACATGCTGAACATGAGCGCGGTAGCAAAGACGGAGTTGCTGAAAGCCCCCAGCACATCTGCACGGCTGAAGCCGAACGTGCTGGCCTTGTGCCACTTGACGCGGCCAAGCCGAACGCTGAACAGCCCGACGATCATGGAGATCAAGTGGGAGAGAGCAGCAAAGGCATCTGAGGCCAAGGAGAGAGAATTGCCCACGTAGGCGACCGAGATCTCGGTGATGAAGATGGCGAGGCTCAGCACGCACATGATGATGAGGCGGCTGCTGCGGCCCGAGTAGCGGCCCATGGCTGCGGCTCCTGCCCCTCGTCCCTGGGATCTGCGGAGACAGCGCTGGGAGAGGAGCGGCTCCCTGCCCACCGTCCTGCCCTTTGGCTGTGAGTGCTGCTCACATGTGGGAGCCACTTTTATAGGAAGCAGTAAAGCAATAAATCAGTGTAAAGGGCAGTTCAGTGAGATTTGTCATGTGAAGACACCATGAGGGCTCCAGTCCTGAAGGTGTCCCACCCTCAAGAGGTATTTTTTCCTACAAAACCAAAAATAAACAAAGGAAGACTACTGAGAGCACCGGTACTTGCTACTCTACTCAGTGTCAGTGTCCTGAAAAACTGAATAGGGCCCAGAGAGCATAAGAAGGTAGCTCAGAATCTTAAGTGGTTAGAAGAGACCTACTTTTTGCATTAAACTCTCCTTCTCGTGTCTGTTTCTGCCATTTCTCTTCCCAGTAATTTTAGTACTGAAAAAATGCTACTATACATCTGTGAAAAAAGATGTGTGGAATCCATGTTGGGTGCACGTTATTTTTAAGAATACAACGAACATGAACTGCTTGTGAGACTCACTGAAGATGCTGTCCACAGAATAAGCTTCAAAGAAAACTGAATTGATCTTCCATTTTAGCAACCTAATACCGCAATTAGACAACAACTTCTTGTACTTTTGGCACATTTTAACACCGCTCGTGGAAATGGAGAAAATTTGGAGGCAATTTTCTCAACAAACTGCCACTAGACATGGAAACTGAGACTTAACAATAAACCCAAAGCACATTGTTTATTTCCCATTTTGAAAACCCTCTCTCAAAATCTCAAAGTAATTCTTATGTGCTTGCACATAAAAGCCAGAGTTGGGGAGAGCACAACCAGAAGTTCAAGCTGCTGAAGTCCTAGCTTGTACTTTGTGCCATTTCTGGAAAATAGATCCTGAAGCAGTAACATTTTTTTGTCACTCATTGCAGTACCTGTTGAGCTCTGAGTGTCTCCATATTTAACACAAACTACCGCTAATGGCACACCAGGCAGTAGGGGCCATAAGACCAGGTGTCTTCCTTGAAAAATTTATGATCCAGCTTTTTTAGTAAAATGCCCATCTGTGTACATATATGCACTCAATTAGTTATGAGATAGGACAGAAGGAAATTACATGAATTACACGGAGTACAGCCATGCAGAGATAAGATAATATTGATAACCTGAGCTGACCAATTGTCCCTGCTGACCTTAGGCTTCCCAAGGTAAATTAGGTTAAAAACAAACACCCACCCCCACTTTTCATCTGCATTTTTGCTCACAGGGTTTCAACAGACAAAATATTTATGTTTAAAGTCCAGGTTGTTCGAAGCCTTGCCTGCCAACATACGTAATCTCTAACATTTGGTCATTTGTCTACTTACACACTGCTGCAACTCAAGGGTTCCCCTCCTCCTGCCATTTTAAGAATACCATTAAGCCTGGAAGGGCTACTAGCACTAATTACAATTACTAATTGAAAACTGGCACTTAGTCATCTTCATCTTCTCACACCTGTGTCACCCTATCCCAGCTATTTCTACAGTGGTTTTTTTACCTTCTTGCACTAAAGTGATGTTTAACTACTTATTTTATTACCTGAACTACAGAACATGAAAGGTGAGAATTTTTTTCACATTATTCTCCTTTCAATGGGTACAGACCAAGGTCAAACTTCAGCGGTTTCAAAAGCTCTGCATTGCACATATGTGATTACCAAAAAAAAATAGATAAATTAAGCACTCCCTTTGTGGCAGAGCTAAAATGTTCACCTGTGCTCTATTTCCAATAAGGAGCTGCTAGCATAATGTTAAGGCACTTCTCTTACATCCCCCCTTACAATTTAACCCAAATTTATCAATATACAAGAACTATAGAACATCAGGAAGTCTGCAATTGTATTATAAACAGAAAGCAGTATCATTTAATCAACAACAGTGTATTCCAATTCATATACCTCTTTTTCTAACAGACAGAATCTAGTCAGGGTCTGAAAGGTTTTTATGATGATTCACAGATACCTCAGATTGTGCTTTTGGTAAAAGGATACTTGACATGGATATTATCTCTCCCAGGCAAATCTTTGCCTCCTTGTGGAAGATCATCACAGGGACATCTGCATGTGAGGTATCAACATTTCAGATACTTCAAGCCTTATTATGACCAGGAAGAAATATGTTCAGGAAAACTAACAGGGGAAAAAAATAAAAGCTAAAAAAAATGGCTGGCCTTTGTGAAACCTGTCTTCAAACAAACCCATTTGTAGGCTCAGAGCAACTAATTTCTGAGAACAGTGTGTCAACATGTTTACTCGAGGATTTGATCCAGTCAACTGAAGGTTGGCTGTTTGTTCAAACCAATAAGGTCAGAGGCTGCATTTAGTTTTGACTTTTCTTTGCTCTGAGTTACTAACAGCTTCCACATCTCATTTTTAAAATATGGGTGTTGCAGAGCATTTCAGTGGGAGCTGAGAGTGCTCATCTATTCTTAAAAATCTGATTTTGCTCTGCCAAAAAATCTGGGCAGATTCCTGCCTCTTATACCTGAGAACTTCAAAGCTATTGGTTGCTGCTTTTCCCCTTCCCCAGCACCAGAGAGGTGCCGTGGCCAATCCCTCTCCAGGCTACCCTTAGTCATCCACCATCTCAGGCTGTGAAAACATCACTCTGGTGTTATTGCTCAACCTCTTTCTCAAAGTGTAATCCCAGCCAGCATTAGATAGAGATACACCAGGATAGAGACCTTAGGGCCACTCATCCAGTTTGTCAGCTGAATCCAAAGTTAAATGCCTGCACAGACACATCCTTCCCTAAATCCTTTGCTCATTACTGTATGTGAGAAAATATCTAGACAAATACAAGAGAGATGATTTTAAGATGCAATTGAAGCAAACCCTCCAGGACTAACCATAATCTGAAGAATACTACAGAGAATTCCCGAGTTTCAAGCACTCTGAGCAAGGTGATGTGAAGTATTTAATAATTTTTGCACTTTTCTGTGGAAAAACCTGGACATTATCACAAGGCACATGACCCTAAACTGGACAGGCTGGGTTCAAATTTTAATATTCAAAATTTTGACTATGAGGGTTGACCACAGGAATCTGGGGAAAAGCAAACATTCTGCATGCCATTGAAAAGGAGAGAAGATCGGGCAATAGCACTCTAAGTCTTCTGCACACTTAAGACTATGGCTGCTACATTAAAACCACATTTTTGGAAACAACCATATAATGTTGGCCCAGGAAGAGTTTGGGGAGGATCTTACTGGTCCAACTTTTTAATTGCCAAGTTTTCACTATACACTTTTACAGGGAAAAGTGTTCATGTAGACAGCCTTCAAACACACAGGAGGAAAAAAGTAATAAACCAAGTGTGTGTCATCTAACCACTGTTTTGTGCCAGGGCCACCTCTATTTTTTAAAGCCAATCTTGTGCTCAGAGTGGAAGTAATGTTATTTTTAAAATGATTTTGCAACTCTGTAACATTCAGCCTCCTCTGCTAGAGCAACACTTGGTAAGTGTAGGAAAATCAAAAAAGGTTTTATGAAACATGCTGTAGATATAACTACAGGCTAAAATCTCTAGCACTGAACTAAACTCTCTTCAGATTGCCTTCGCATTACTCATTGCAGTATCACCATCAGACAGACATAAAGGCAAGTTTGCAAAATAAGAAAAACAGAGCCTGGCAAAATATCTGCAAAAAATGGCTGCCACCTGCATCTTGCTACAATGTGGCATTTAATCTTTCAAACTCGTTTTACAAGGGGGTGAAAACCTGGGAGGTGATTCTTTCCCTCCACCTCGGCTCCTGGGAGACCCCACCTGGATTGCTGTGTCCAGCTCTGGAATCCTCAGCACTACACAGCCATGTTGGAAAGAGTCCAGAGGAGGCTCCAGGAAACTGCTCAGAGGTTTGGAGCACCCCACCTGTGCAGACAGGCTGAGAGTTGGGGTTCTCGGTCTGGAGCAGAGAAGGTTTCACGGAGACCATAGAGCACCTTCCAGTACCTAAAGGAGCCTACGCGAAACCTGTAGGGGACCTTATAAGGGCAGGTAGTGATAGGACAAGAGGGAATGGCTTTAAATTGAAAGAGGGCAGGTTCAGATTAGATATTGGGAATAAATTCTTGAATGTGAGTGTGGTGAGGCACTGAAACAGGTAGTCCAGGGAAGCTTTGGAATATCCATGCCTGGAAGTGTTCAAGGAAAGGCTGGATGGGGCTCTGAGCAACCTGGTCTAGTGGAAGATGTCCCTGTCATGGCAGGGGAGCTAGAATGAGATCTTTAAGGTCCCTTCCAACCATTCCAAGCCATTTATGATTTTATGTTTTTATGAAAATATTCCATGAAAGACCTCGTTTCAGAGAGGAGTTTTCTAAAGGTAGTAATTACTATGCCTACAGGTTAGCAGCAAGTCTCTACTGAAAAATTTTAAGGCAAAATTAAAAGCAGATGTCAGCATACTGAAGTGCACTGTAGTTTTTATGACATTTTCTCCAGCCGTTGAGGTATTTTCTCAAGTACAAGAAAATACATGCACCAAATAACAAAACGAGACATGAGCAAAGGATATGTATCCTCCCTACTGAGCAAAACAGAAAAAACCCACCACAGCATGTTACAGCTCACAATACATCTTTATTATTGGAGATGTTTACAGAAAAGTCTGTGAATTACTGCTAGCCTAAGACTGACCATTGGGAGCCGGGTTATGGTTTATGGCTTTGTCTTTGAATTATTTAAAAAGGTCACAAAACTGATTGAAGTTTAAGGGGTTATTTCAGTCTTATTAAAAAAAGTTCAATTCACAGATTACGGAGAAGGTTCTTTCACTAGTGATCTAGTAACTACGACCAAAGAGGGTGTAGAACTTGGCAGGGTTTTTGCCACACACACATCTTGCTCCAGGCTGGAGTTCACAGAGAGGCTGGAAAGGTATGCAGAGGCTTTTTGCACCCATGGATGGCGCACCAGGGTCAACATCTTGATCCCTGACAAAAAAACCAAAAGGATATTGATAAATAAAAAAAATACATTCATAAATAAATATTTCTACTAAAAAATAAAGGTGTACTAAAGTGTATTACACATGAAATCTTAAAATCCCATTAATTATTCTGAAAGTTCCAGAGGTAAGGGAAGTAAATATATCGAATTATGTAGGGCAGCAAGAGTCTGTACATAAGTATTTACCAAAGGCATCTTGCATTCCTGTTTTATATTCAAAACATTTTGATTTTGATCTTGGTAAATGCTCTCCAGCTCTGTTTTATTTTACCTGGCAGTGGTCTTCTTGATCCAATCCTCACATTCAGTTTCCCCACAGAAAGGGATTTGTACAATCTGAAGAGAGAAGAGGAAGGGAGAGAGAAAAACCCAACAGTTACACATCTAAAAAAATCATCTTTGTCTTTGCAAGATTCCTAAACCTTCAGATCTCATATACAGATCTCAAACTGGGAAAAGTTCCAATTGTTACAATTGAATTTTAATAGCTTCTTTTCAACAGACAAATAGAAAAGCACAGTCATCCCACCACAGTGCAGTATGGAAAATCCTACACAAACCCAAGGCACCATTTAAATTTAAATCATTTTTTTAAACCAAATACATTTTTCTTCTGTGCAAAGTATAAACACTGTTTTCTCATTAAATGTCCTGTTTTTCAGGAAAAGTTTAAGATTTTCAAACTACTGAGCAAATGCTTGCCTTATACACTGCAAGACAGTGCCCTAACAAAGTTCCCATTTTAATTCCATTACTATGAATTTTCATTTTTTCTGAGCATACATTATTTTAAGAAAACAAAACTGCCAACAGCACATTTTTCTGGGGGGCATGGGGGTGGGTGTGCAGCTTCCTGCTGTTTCCTTCACTTAGCTTAACTGAAGAAAATTGAGAGTAAGGCTGAAATGATGTCACACACTCCTCTCTGTACTACTCTTAGCTGTTGTATATCTCTTGCCCCTAGTTTTATATTCAATTTTTACTGACTTATAAAAACAATTTTAATGGACTTCCACAGAGAAAATTCACTTTGGTACCAAGAGGTGGCATTACTGTTAAAAAGACACCCCTATCACACATTTGAACACTCATGAAATGCTCACAGCTGAGGGCAACCTCAGCTACTAAATTCAGCCATCATTCATTTTAATTCTACCCAAACTGTGAATAAGGATAACTCAGTGCATCCTTCTTTCACCTAACTTACATTCTTACTGCAAAATTCTCAATTTGCCATTAACTGGAACACACCTTTAGCAGACTTCACTTTATAGCTTCACTTTCTTGCAACTGAAAAAAGGAACTATTATCACTCTACTACACTGTTCTTACAATCATCTTTTGTTAGTGAAATGAAGAACAGTCCACATTTTTAAAGAGCTAAGAATCTGCAATTCCATTAAGGGAAAAACAGCAGCAGGAATCAGCAGGAATGGAGCAGGAACACTTAACATCATCTTAAAAATTTTCCTCTTAAACAGTAGTCAGTGCTAACAGTGTAATCTCAAGTAATTCAGAGTACATATGCTATAAAATTATGTTAATACAACAAAAGTAGTGAAACAAACACAAAGTGCATATTTTTGCCTTTTTTTTTTAAATTTGGATATGCAACTTATAATAAATTCATATAACCTGAGTACCAAAACAGTGGAAGTATCTAACGTGGAACCAGAATTATTTTTTCACATTTCCAATTTTAACTACATTTAGATTACATTAAAATTCTGAGCATTGTAAAAACAGCTTAATTCTCTTTGTTGTAACTAGAATCTAGCTGCACACAACCGTGAGTGCTGGACATTGCTAAATCAGTCCCTCCTCTGAAGTTCATCATTATTCCTTTACATTTTGTTCTACATTGAATTTAAGTGCAATAGAAATACAAGAAAATAGTATAATGGAAGGTCAAGCCTAACCAGGAATAACTCAAAATTATTTTTGATGTTTAACAGAGTATTTATAGATTCTTCACAATTGTACATTTTTCATCAGGAATTTTGAAATTTTCAGAGTGGATCTAATTGTACACAACCCCCTGTTCTCTCTTTATAAAATATAAAACATCACTAACTACTGTTGGGGATCCTACTTCTTGAAGACTACTCCAAACATATAAACAATTTCCCAACCTGATCTGTGACAGAATTTCAGGGTTAAAAAATTCTGTCAGCAGTTCTCTGTAAAAGAAACAGCGGCTCAATTCTGTGCTGAAGGCTTAATCTCTCATCCAAACTTCAACGCTTTCTCACAGATGTTTAGATCAGTAGAACTCACTCATCCACATGATGGGTTACAGTTACTATAAATCCAAGGAGGTTTCTGACTTGCAGTAATTCTTAATGAACCTGATGGCTTCTACTCAGGTCATAAAGGTAAAACTTCCTTGATGTAAATAGCTTGTACTTTAAACTCTTACCTGTAACTTGTTATATGAGACTTAATAAGTGTTTTGTCACTGTTTGCATTACAATAATTACAGTGAAGTTATTGTAACCTGAATGAAATGTTTACATCACTCTCTCTTAAAAGCATATTCTGATCAAACCATTATTTGGAAGGGATAAAAAAGGTGAAGCGCAAGAATAGAAGCAGTAAATTCTCATACCTTTCCCGAAAAAAGCTCTTTTTGAAAGTCCTCCATATTATTGGCCACCACCATATGACTTTTTAGGTCCTCTGATGCTCTAAGAAAAGGAAAAAAATTCGGTCAGAGCAGATTTACTCACATAAACTCACTGTCCCAATAAGCAGAATTTTCAGAGCCAGTCAAAACAAAAGGTTACAAAAAGAGCAATATATTCATTAGAGTCTCCCTAATCAGGTTATGTCTTTCTACCACTGATCCTCAAGGAGGTAAATTTTTGTTTAATTGCTGATGGGGTTCTCCAGGTTGCTGCACATTTCACTGTGTTCACTGTGTTCATTCACACTGTTGTGCCCACCAGTTAAACACTGACCTGAGGCAGACAGAAACAAATACTATAGATGAATATTTTTCTTTTAAAATTATCTTCTAAATCTAAATCACAAGATGCTTTTGAACTAGGTAAAAGTATTCTGCCTGTAAACAATTTTGATCACCAGAGAAGGAAATAGAAAAGCTCATCTGCCACAGTGGTGTGTCAACACCCTGTTCTTCTTGATGGACTTACAAGCAACAATCTGCAGTGTTGGGAGGGATTATGGCATTTGCAATAAGGGCAAAAAACAGTTTCAAAAGTATTTGACTGCTTACAAGAAAACAATCCTGTGAAGGTCAATAGGGTCTTAAAATACACTTCTGAATACAAACTTCAGCTACTGAAGTTTCTTGGACAGTTGTGTCTTTCAAAATTCTGCACCAAAATCATCTTTCACAAATTAGTCCTGTACACAGGATCATGGAATCATTTAGGCTGGAAAAGACCTCTAAGACCATTGAGTCCATCCACTAAGCCAACACTGCCAGGCCCACCACTAAACCATGTTCATAAGCACATTTATAGGTTTTCTGAACTCTTCCATGGATGGCTATTCCATTACTGTGCTGGGCAGCCTGTTTCAATGCTTGACCACTTTCAGTGAAGAAATTTTTTCCAATGGCCAGTCTAAACCTCCCCAGGCTAAACCTGAGATCATTTCCGCTTATCCTGTCACTTGTTACCTGGGAGAAGAGACCAACTCTAACGCGGCTACACCCTCCTTTCAGGCAGTTGTAGAGAGTGATAAGGCCTTCCCTGAACTTCCTTTTGTCCAAGATAAGCACCCCCTCCTCCCCCAGCCACCCCTCACAGGACTTGTGCTCTACACCCTTCACCAGCTCCACTGCCCTTCCTTGGGCAGTGTTAAGGTCATTGGGACCTATTTACGGTATATTTATGGTTATTTATTAATAATACATGTGAACTCACTGATGTATTTTTTAAAATAAGTTCACAACCTTTTACCTTCTGTTTGATAAGAACAACAGCAGCTTCTATCGATGTATGTGAAGGAGTTTAAGAGGCAGAAAATTACATGACAAACAGGAAGATGAGGCTAACTTGTCTCTCCACAGATAAAACATTATTGTGAGAAGTTCTTCTGACAGGTAAAGGACATCTGTGATTAGCAGAGCCACTTACTATAGCTCTCAGTTTACCTGCTGTAAAGGTTTGCATGGATCTCCTCCAAGATCTGCTTAAGTTTCTCTTCTGCTTCATGTTCACACAATGTCAGCTTCTGCCCTGTGTCTCTTCTAACTGCTACAAACTGTTGGCTCTTCATGTCTCGTGGTCCCACTTCAACCCTGATTGGGACACCCTTTGTAGAAAACAAAAATTACAAGTTTTGATGAAGAAGTAGTTCTCAGAAGAGTTCATTTTCTCTCTCTCTGTGTAGCATTTTGTTTGTTTTAAACTCCAGTCTTAATATAGACTTAGTTTATACATTTAAGTTTCTTTAGGAAAAAAATCCCCATATATTCCAAAGCTTTTCTGCATTTCTGTCTTTTCCATCCACATTCCCTTCACCTGTGCATTCTACCTCGCTTCACTAGCCTGGAGACTGCATCAGTGCCAACATGCAAGTAATACTGAAGCACTGCTGAAACTGCACTAAGTTATCCCACATATTGCAAATCAGATTTAAGTCTGAACAATTAAGACTTCTATAGCAATTATAATGTTCTAGTTTACCCAGTAATACATTTAATTCTGTTTTCACAGAATGCTTTCAGTATCATTCAACAGGTATTGTTTTAACAGCAAACAGCAAAAGTTCTGTTAAATACAGCCCTAATATCAACATTATTGCATAGGATACTTGACTATAAACATCCAATTGCTTTAGCAAAGCTTTTATGCTTTATAAACTTTGGTGATAAGACGTAATTTCCCATCCTCCCATACACCATCAGACAAAAATGTTTTTCATGTTACTGAAAAGAGCCAGTTAAGAGTCTACCACGTAATTTATTTTCTCTACATCCTAACATGTATCCCAGAGTACACACATTCTTTCACAGGAAAAGAGCGAATGCAAATACATTTTAGAGAATTCTTTCCCACCCCACAAGGAAATTGAATCAGTATGTTTATAGGCTAAAACCATTCCACAATGTTCAAGAGATGAACAGGAGAATCAAAACCTGTATCTGAGCTTTCTATACATTGTGTGCTCTGGAATCCCCCCAAGTTCACAGCTTCCAAACTGTAGCTCCCACTACCTTAATTATGCTAAAAAGGTGAATAAAGCAGTAAAATCCATCTGATCAATGAACTATCTACTGCTGCTGCAAAGCTACATAAAAAGCCATTCAAAACTTTTATTAACAAGCAATTCAAACTGAACATTCTAGTTGACGACCCACAAAACATTGTCTCCACAATAGAAACTTGAAAGACAGTATCCAGTACTTCTAATTGTAATACTTCTAAGTGAAAGAATACTTCATGGTCCCCCAGGAAGATCTTCCAAGAAAGCAATGGAACTAATACCAGACAATACAAAACAAATATCAGTGACTTGTTTTTTTTTTTTTAGGAAGTAACATCAGAAATCTGCTAAGCTGAAAAGTACATAAGGCAAAATATTTTCCAGTTAATTCTTGTACTTCTTATTCCAGTATCTTTGTATTTTTTACCCTATGAAATTCCTTATACACTCAATAAAAGGAGTGTATTGTTCCTGCAATGAGCCTGAAGAGGCAGTTTAGGTATTATGCTGGACACATTTGTAGATTTTATGAAAAACATCAAGTTTATCCCATGCTGTGTGCCTCCTTGAAAAACCTGATTTTATTTAGAAAGTTCTCCAACATGGCTTCATGTTACTAGAGCTCCATTAAAAAACAAGGTTACACAAAGGGAAGAGAACTTTGAGACAATGAGAACTTTGAACAATCTGGGTAATTTCTATCATGTTACTTTGAAGATTAACATATTGAAACTGATTTTAAATTCAGAATAAAAATGATTCCGTAACACTCAACACATCATTAGTTTTTAATTACCATTATTACCATTGTTTCATTCTGCTCCCTGTCTTTTATAATAGTGAGATTTTATAAAAGCCTCTTATATTAGAGGAAACAGAACTGCTGCTCTCAAGCGCTGTATGAGGGGAACATGGCAATTTTGAAACAAAAAAAAAAATCACTGCTTTCCTAGCTGACACTGCAGGTTTACCTTCTCTGTTCTGTTGTATGCACAGAAGCCTCTGAGTCAGGACACAGTGAAGTATTAGTACACATTTTTAAAAATGCAATTAATTTATGTTCCTAATTTAAATTTCTAGGTATGTAAGTAGAGCCCTGGAGGTTTAAAAATCCCTAATGACATTCAAATGCTAGCAAACAGAACATGTCTCAGGAAACTTCATTTAATCATGAAAGCGATCACTGCTTATCAGGCAGCAATTCTTAATATACAGAACACATTTGCCCTCAGAACACAGGGCACACATAGCATACCTCACATGTACCCCTAGGCTTCAAAACACCTCCTGGAAAGAGAAGTACCTTAAGTTCCCAGTGGTTGAATTTCCAGCCAGGTGAGTAGTTGTCTCTTAAATCAGCCCGGACACGGAGGCTGACAGCAAGCAGCCTGCTACAATACTCCTTACATTTCTTCAACAGAGCCTCTCTGTCCTCTTCAGAAAGGGAGCTTGTGATACCACAGGGAATAATTACAACCTGCAATAGAACAAGGCATGTACTTTATGCTACAAAAAAATCAGCTCATAGCGATAAAAAACTTAAAACCAATATTCTATATTCCAGTAATTCCTTTCATGCTCTCAGAAATGAGGGATACATTTTCATACTAATGACACAGATAATATTACTTCACATGGATGAACTATCAAAGGGGACTTGTCCACCACAAGTATCCTAATGATTTGTATTAACTCCACACAGCTACGCTGTAACTAGACAGCTCCATCCTATATTAAGACTTCCAGCTGCCTGATACGAAAAATGCTCATGAATTCCAAGACAAGAAAGGAAAATAAGGCGTTTATACAGACCTGAATACAGGCTACACGAGGTGGGAGTACCAATCCCATGTTATCTCCATGAATCATTGTCATTACACCAATAGTCCGAGTTGTAATGCCCCAGGAATTCTGATAAGCAAACTGTTTTTCTCCTGGCTTCTTGGGATCTTCAAACACAATTTCAAACATCTTTGAGAAATTCTGCCCTAGATGATGTGATGTTGCTCCCTGAAATAGATGCACACAGAAAATTCTATTCAATGGAAAGTTAAGTCTATCAAGCATCAGTTTAAATATTTAATCTTCCTATATTTAATGAAAATACAATTATTTTAACAGGTAAATACCTGGATAGCTCTTCCACTGGCAGATATAAATGCCTCTATAGTGGCTGTATAAAACCCCCCCGCAAACTTCTCCTTCTCTGTCTTCCTTCCTTTCACAACAGGTATTGCCAAGAGATCTTCATACACCTGAGCATAGAGATCAAGTATCTGCAGCACCTATGAAGAACAAATTCTCTTCAGAATTACTCAATAATTTGCATTCGTTACATCATGAAATATTTCTACATGACAGAGTCTGAAATCTTAAAAATTTAACACTTTCCCAAGACTTTGTTTAGAACCTAAGACTTCTTCAATCACTTTAAACTTTAGATGTTAATTTTCTCTGAATCAAGAAGCAACCACTAAGTCATGACAGAAAACAAGAATAGTCATAGCAGAAATGACAGGCCAAGAGTTATATTGACTTCTAAATTCCACCTAAAAGTCTGAACATCTGCTACATAAATAAAGATACGCCACTGAATGAAACATCTGCCTTTAGGGCAAAAAGTTTTAAAACTTCTAGCAGTAAACACATGAATGCATTACTTAAATTTTTAAGGAAAAATTATTTTAAAGTATTTTTAAGAAAAATATTTTAAGGAAAGCACACATTATATATCACACTTTTCCAACTCCCCATATTGTTTGTAGAGACTGAAGCCTCAGAAATGAGTTACATGTGAGAAAAAAAAATAGGTTCTAATAAACTTGGCATATTTCACAAGGGCTTCCAAAAAAAGATTTGTACAATGTCTCAGTACTAAGATTTGTTTGTGTTGCTATGGAGTAAGGTAACTTCCTGAAAGGAAAGGCACCAGTGCAATTTTTTTTACCTCCTCTGCTGCTTCTTCATATGTTGCAAATGCTGTGTGACCCTCCTGCCAAAGGAACTCACGAGTGCGAAGGAAAGGCTGGGGATGTTTGAACTCCCAGCGCTGGAAGGGCAGAAGTAAAAAAAAATAACACTATGAAGTGTCAAATTATTGTTAAAAATGTTTATAAGCAAGTATTGGAAAATTCTCAATCAAGATAAAAAAGCCAACTATTCACAGATTTTTGCTTAACGTAATCAACCACACACATTGATAAAGAATGTTTTACTAGAAACACTGAGAAAACATATCATTTTACCATAAACCATGGTAATAATTTTGCCTTGAAAATGTGCTGTGATCAGTATGATCATGCCAAATCCACACAGAATAACTGTCCTACACTGCAATTGTGATAAGAAGAGGTACTCAGAAATGATGTACACATACCACAACACTGCACCACTGATTAAGCTTGATAGGAAGATCCCTGTGTGACTGCACCCACTTTGCATAGGAAGGATACATGACTGCAAAAAGAAAGCAGCTTTGAGTCTCTACACAATAAAGACATTTATGTCAAACTTTGCCTTTTCCTACGCATAAGCTTAACTTTCTTTGCCGTGAAAATTATGCTTTTATGTTTAATTTCCTTTAAAATACATTTTTTGTTTCAATACCTAATATTTGCACCAGAATACTTTCCCTTCATCCCATGTCTTTGCAAATGAGCTTGGCCGCTGCTGGTCAAAGTGCAATCCAAAGCTTATTGTTTAATGACACCATGTTTGAGTCACTGGCTAACAGTATGGTCAATACACCTGGATTCACAAACAGAACTCACTGACCTCAAGATTTCAGGATACTATACTTGACCTGACTCTATTAAAAACTCATCCAGCCTTAGGTCTTAAAATGCTTGTTTAAATTACTCAGAGGAACAGTTACAGTCAAAACACATGCAAAACTGAAAGTGAATTATGAGTTGAAAAAAATTTCTTACAAACACTAAAAACCAAACAAACAGATGTGTTTTCAGACAAAGTAAGTCAGTCGTCATGATATTAATGAAAATAATTCCTAAAATCTGCATTTCCTGGAAGTGTCTATTTAAGGGAACATACAATGTGAGATTTGCTATGAGCAGCAGCAAAATTAGGAAATTTTCCGAAGGAGTTACAGAAAACATTCTAAAAAATGAGGGCTTCCACTTTTCAGAAGTGACTCTTGTCTATCAGCCACATTATACATAAAACTTCACATAAAATTTTACAGCCAAACTGCATGAAAAGAGGCCCACCCGTTTCACTTGTGGGACGAATAGCAATTGGTTCAGCCAGTTCTGTTTTTCCAGATCTTGTGACCCAAGCAACCTAAAAAAAAAGGAGAAAAGCAAAAAAAAAATCAAACAAAACAAGTTTGGAAAAAAAATCCTGTAACCCCAAACTTACTTTCATACCCAGCTGCAGACTAAGTGGTTGGGTTTTCTTACAGACTTCATTAAAATGAAGTTTTGAAGCATACCTCAGGAGAAAAGTCAGCAATATGAGACTTCTCTGTCTCTAGGGCAGCCTGGGACACAAACATGGGGAAGTAGCAGTTTTCCACTCCAAGTTTCTTGATCTCTGCATCGAAGAAGTCTTTGATGGCTTCCCAAATAGCGTGAGCCCAAGGACGGAGAATGTAACAGCCACTCACATCATAGTATTCAATCATCTCTGATTTTGTGATCACCTTGCAAAAGATTAATCAGATACTGAAGTTTCAGTTTGTACACAGAGAACATTCAGTAATTCAAGTGTGTGTCATGCAATTCAAGAGAAGTCTCCTACTTAAAACTGCTCAAATTGTTTGGAGCTAAGATATACTTTAGGGTCACTTGTGTTTCCTAGAGAAGGTTAACCAGGAACATAAAGTTTAATAATAGATCTGAATAATGTAAACACTTAACTAAAACTGAATTTCATGAACCCAAGTAATAGAATATAGCTACTTTCCAGGAACAAAAAAAAAACTGCACTTCTATAAGAAAAGTCTCTAGCTCATGTCATTCTTTAGAGTACAGGCAAAAATTATACTACTGACAGGAAATGTACACCACTGACAGCTACTTACAATCTCTCATAACAAGATTAATCTGAGCTAATCATCTCTACTCAGGTTGTTTTCAAACTCACAAGCCAGCAAAATTGTTCAGTATCAACTGATACTAACTTTTGTTATGCATCACCTTGAGCTGAAACAAAACTCTCAAGTCTGTGAAATTCCTGTAATTTCAATTAAATTTTGTTCTCTTAACAAAAGAGGAATCCAGGTATGAATCAAGAAAATCATATATATATATTCTATATATGAGGTTGGGTGCTTGACACTCACCCTTTTTACAGATTCCTAGGTTTATTCAGCTCTTTACTCCAAGGCACTTCTATTCAAGACCACGATAACAACATAAGACATAGAAAAGAGCAAATACTTGGCTTTGTATTGAAAAAAAGAGACTCAAATAGAAAGATGTAAATCCCAAACAGATGTTGATTTGTAACAGAATGATACAATTAAATCAAAGTGATGTGTACTTACCTGAGAGAACCACTCTGAAAGATTTTCTTCTTTTTTAGCTTCTAGACCCAGCCTATGGGATGACAAAAGAACCAGATTTGTGCTGTTCAGCATTTAGCAGTGAAACTTATGCTAACCCTTTTCTTTCCTCTTTCATTTTGGGGCAGGAGGTATGGCATAATAAGGTGGAAGAGACTGTTTTAGTTTCACATCAAAAGGCTAAGTTTTGGCTGGTGGGAGTTGCTAGTATTTCCTTACCCTAACAAGAATATTTAATTAGAACAACTCCAATTTTTTAGTATGGTCTGAGCCCTTCTAATTCTCACTACGGCTGTGTTAAAAAACCTCACAACAACACATTAAAAAACCCAACCACCAGTGACCAGTCCAGTAAGAACCCAAGATTAACAGACCTGTGTGGAAGCTGTTTTACTCTTTATTTTTAACATTTCCTACCTAGCCAGTAGCTACAATTTCAGGAAAGATATGCAACTCGAATTCACCATTCTTGTGAATGACAGTAACACTGTTTGAGACAGAAAACTGCCTCAAAATAAAGACAACAAATAAAACTATAAGATTCAAAAGAAGGTTAAACTCACCAGACTCAAATGACAGAACACAGAAGTGAAGGTTTTATATCTCTACAGACAGAAGTTTTAAAGGTGGGCAATACATTTTTTCTGGCATTATTTCTATACAAAATAACCACATCCCTGTCTGTAAGATATGATTTATGTATATGAAATAGGAAATACATAGTGCTGCATAATACATTCTGTAAAAAGACCACTAAACTTTCAGCAAGACACAGCAGCACACTTGCAGAAGCAAATAATAAGCATGAAAACCTCTCAGTGACAGTAACAATACAGGATGCTGAGGTACAACTGGCACTAAACTTTGGTAACTTGCTTTTGGCTCAATTCTGAACATGAAAATCAACAGTTATTTTGCAAATGTCCACACTTTCAAGTGAAATGAGACACGTATCAAACTCTAAATTTGAACAGAGGTAGATAGTTAATGTTTCTATCCAATAAGATTAAAGATTGCATCTTTACCTGGTTTGTTTCTTAGGGCCTTGGCCCTCTCCTGATCCATCTGAGGAGCGCTCATTACCACTCTGTCCTTGCAATGGTTCTTTTTTGGGGCCATCACTTTGCTTCTGTTGCTTACTCTGTTTTTCAGACTTGTTCTCCTTCTCTTTCTTCTTTTTATCTTTGTCATCTACACCACTAGCAGACACTGGTTTATAGTCAACTCCTGCAACAGACTTATATTGGGCCTTCAACTGAAGAAGTTCTTTAACAGCCACATCTATCTTTTCCTTGAAAAACAAGAAGAAAATAAAAGGAAATTTATAGAGAAATCACTGAAATAGTATGGCTCTATTGAAAAAAAAATCTATATGGCACTATGGACATTCACAGACTGTTGGCAGAAAAATCTGCATAAGCCAGTACTTAACTTTAATGTGCTGACATTTTAAAGGACCATATCTGAAGTAGATCTAGTTTTAAAAGTACGTATCTGAGTTTCAGATCTCAGAGTTCAAATGCTGCCTATCCCAAAGGTACACTTCTAATTCCCATAATAACACTGGATTTCAAAGAGATGTTTAGATTTAAATACATATATTACATTTTTACACTACAGTGTATACGTTATTACCTTGTCTGCTTTTTCTGCTTTTAATTTCCTAACTTCATCTCCTTGAAGAGCTACTTTGCTAAACAGGGCTTTAGCTTCAGGAGTGTCTGGACCACTGGGTACCGTGTTTGATGTCTGAGGCAAAGCCCCCTGAGCTGCTGGTGGCTGTCCTGGCTTGTACTCCTGCCCAGTCTTCTCCTTGTAGTCAGCTTTTAGAGAAAGGAGGAGTTTTACTGCTTCATCTATTTGATCCTGTGTGGAGGACAAATAGCAAGATTTACTGGTGAGAATTAAAGAGAGAGCTAGCCAGAAGCATTGATTATCAGGCTAAGAAATACAGGCAGAACTCATCTCCTCCCCCCACCAAGAATCGCCTAAAAAGCTGCAGGTTTGTCTCGTGTTCTCTTCCACAAGTATCACGGACTCTGTCTAATTTTGCAAAGTTTTTTAATTCCTGCAGCACATTAGACACTTGAACAGTCACTTGTCCTAAGTACAGCAAGAGATAGCAAAATATATTAAACATTTCTGCAAGGTCGACATCTGTCATGCTCATGCCTATTCACCTACATATGAGAGGTAAAGTTTGACTTTGTATATCTGAGTCAAGAAAGTATCCAGCACCAGAACACTTTTGTTTGGCATTATCAGAGCATGCATGACCTGGACACAGGGGAGTTTGATCACTACTTGGTGAAAGATTACCCCCCAGTGGCAAAATGTGGTCAGAATTACAATTGCTCACTTTAATGCCTATTGTACCTTGGAAGCTTTCTCTGCCTTGAGTCTGCGTACCACTTCCCCTTGCCCAGCTACAGTATCATAAAGTGCTTTGCCATCCACTAAGCTACAGCTTGCCAAGTTACTGCAGCAGACAGGAGATGGAAGTGTAGTAGAAGATAGACAAGGAGTGGTTGAGGGTGGATTTCCAGGCTTGTACTCTTGACCTGTCTTTTGTTTATATTCTGCTTTTAGGCTTAAAAGAATTTTCACAGCCTCATCTATTTGTTCCTGAAGCAAGAGAGAAAAAAACTGCAGTTGTAGATAAGGGTAGAAATAACAGAGGTGTAACACAATAGCTGAGATAACACAAGCTTTACTAGAATGGGACTAATACTATATAACAACTGTTGTAATAAAACTTGTAGAGCTATCCTGTTAGCATAAGTCACTATTATTAAGTTCTGTGGTAAAACTTTTTAGCCAGAACCCTACAAGTTGTATACCAAAGGACCAAATCAGGTAGTGTAGGTAAGGGCTGATTTCTGTGCCATAAAAGCCTCCTAATTAGGTGGCTTAGTCCCCTCCAGTTATAGCAGTCCATGAGTTGCATGCTGGAGAATAGCAGCAAATACACAGACTCCAAATTATGGTTCTTTGGTCATGATCAGGTACCTCATAATTTTATTACTGCCATTCTGGCTGCAAGTTACAGCCCTTCTTTCAAGTTACTGCCTATACTTTGCTTCACTTGTCTTGTATGACTAAAATAAAGAACTTATTCATTTTCCATGCACTAACACAGAACTCATGCAGTCAGCCATATCATCAGCTCAAGAGAATCTAGGAAAGCACTTCATGGAACTTGCTTATGTTTTGCTTCTCAAATTTCACAAAACCTGCCATTGTGTTTTAGCCTAAACTGAAGACACTGTTCCACTCAGAAGTATGCACAGGTAGAACACCTTGGAAGCTTTCTCCGATTTGAGCTTGCGGACCACTTCTCCTTGTTGGGCTACTTTGCTGTACAGAGCCTTGCTGTCTACTGGACATGGGGATGGAGGAGTGGGAGCAGGAGAACACTGAGGAGGGACAGAGACCACAGGTGGGTTTCCAGGCTTGTACTCCTGGCCTGTCTGTCGCTTATATTCTGCCTTTAGAGATAAAAGGACTTCCACAGCAGCACCTATCTCATCCTGAAAGAAGAAAGGAAGGGGCAGAAAGAGGGAGGAACAAAGATATAGAGACATAAGACTCTCAAGAGTACCATAAATACTTTCATAAAAAGACCTGCAGTTTATGTGCACCTGTTCCATTTTCCTAAGTACTTAACGAGTTATTCAGAGAAGTTTTCTCTAATACTTTTCTATTTTAACAAAGTAACTCTTCTTAAGGGATATACAACCCTAACTATTCTAAGTAAAATTATAACACTAAATTAATTTCAATCTTCCCATTTATTTAGATTTTATGGTGCCATCAAGACACTACTACTACCAACATTATTTAACCACCAGGCAAACTATGTTATTTTCCCTTTCTTCTTGTTCTGCATTAGAAAGAAAAGAAATAACACAGCTAACAGTAGTTATGTTTGCTATGTACAGTTACAGAGAGGAAGGTGTCTCAAAAACATCTGTGGCATTTGGATCTTTCCTTTATGATTTAGGCAACAATTCAATCCTATGAAGTCACATAATCTGGCTATTCTGAGTTAAACAAATGAAGAAATTGCCAGGGCATTTTAATCTCAAGGACTTGGTTTGGATACTTAATAAACTCTTGCTGTTGGGTAAATTCTGTCCATGTTTTGGAGCATCAGCCTAAAAAATAGGCTGGGAATTCACTAATACAAACTTGGTCATACAAATCTAACTGAAGAAGTAAGTATTGGAAAACACAAGTCTTGATAGAACAGAGCCCCGTCCAAACGGCAACCACTATAAAAAACCTGGATCCACAAGCACCATTCATCTCCCCAGACAGAAAACAATGGGCTATGCAAACCCAGACAAAACCAAATGATTATTTTGATCATCACCTTAGAGGCTTTCTCAGCTTTCAGTTTTCGGACCACTTCTCCTTGTTCTGCTACTTTATCATACAGAGCTTTACTGTCCAGGGTACCAGAGGTCTCAAGCTTTGACGACTGTGCAGTTCCAGGTACTGGAGGATTTCCTGGCTTATACTCCTGGCCTGTCTTCTCTTTGTATTCTGCTTTCAAGGCCAGCAGTTGTTTCACAGCTTTATCAATATCTTCCTTTGCTGCCTTCTTAGCCTTCAAGTCACGAACTACATCACCTTGTGCAGCCACCTTGTTGTAGATGATCAGGTGATCTTCAGATACAGTACAGGCTGGAGTAGAGGCATCACCAGCAATTGGAGCAGATTTTCCTTTTGCAGCTGAACTAACCTTAAAAAAAAAAAAAAGCCAAGTATTCAGCATGTAATCTTGTACAGAAATAGATGTAGATTTATACATGGTACTTTCTTAAACCACGAGTTTACCTCTTTCTTTGCAGTTTCAGCCTTGGTCTTCTCTTTTGACCCAGATGTTGGCATTTCTTTAGTGTGTCCATCAGGGATGTAAATCAAAATGCATGGGGCATCTTTACAGCTGTAAGGGCTATAAAAAGATTTATAGAAAACACATCAGTAAAGGAAATACAAGATTAATATCTTGTAAATGTCAAACATTTATTGAAACAAATGAGCTACTCTTTTTAAGATGCTCTCACAAAACTGCAAGTTTATCTTTGTACACAGCTGTAATTACCCAAATTTACATGATCGGGGATCTGCAATGCTTCCTCTTACATGCAAGTTTTCCTTTTAAATAATATTTATATGTTTATGTTATAATTGCATGTAAGATGTTTTGATAGCTTGCTAAAGAAGTGTTCCAGTTAAGTAGTATGTGCACACTAATTGGAAAAATGCCTCTTTCATTCTGTAGCACTGCTCCTTACTTTCTATACTTCAAAACACAATGAAACCATGACCTCATTACAAGTCCAGGCTAGCTAAGGTGCACCTCAAGTGCCACATACCTGGCTTAAGACAGCTTGATGAGGCAGGAATGTGCAAAATAAAAGCCATGCCAGTCCACAGAGACATTCCTCAGAAAGATCATAGTAATGGAGAAAATATTTGCAGATGACATTACTCTCACCAAAGTGTGCGCGTGAAAACACTAAAATACAGCAAGCTAAAGCAAATTCTGTGAAGTTTGTTTAGGCCATTCTTGGGTAACTTACCTCACTGGCTCATAGGGCTGATCACAAATAAAGAATCCTCTCCTCTGCAATTGTATGATGTCTCCTTTTTTTAACTCCTTAAGGCACGGATCACCTAGCATCAGTTCTTCTTGCTGTAAGTGTTAAAAGAAATCAGTCCATGACTAACCGTATAAGGGAACAGTAAGAAAGAGAGATGTAGAAGGATAGTGGTGATTTTCTCTTTTTCAAAGTGTCAAAATATTACTTAATTCCAGCAGCAGCAGAACAAGTACTAGCAAGAAGATGCCATATCATAAGAATGCATCAAGACAAAACTCAAACTATTGGTTCTCAGACATCTAAAAGCCTGGTAGCAACTGAGAACAAACAAGAGTCATACTTTAATTTTGAGATTATGACAGGTTACATGGAAACACGGAAACTAGACACAACAGCACAATTTATCTGTTTAACAAAAAAAAACAATTTAAGAAAAGCAATTACAAACAGTGAATGTTAAAAAAACCAAACAGAAACCAAAACCAAACAACACTAAGTTTTGTGGAATTAAAGGAGTCAAAAATATAACTCACCTTGCTATTTCGGTTGATATACTGCTTGAAGTCTTCATCTTTACCTAGAACTGGCTTAGTGATCAGGTGCTCATAATTAACACAGACAGTTGGGATGAGGGGTGCACGTGGAGTTTCTGCCAGCCAAGTGATCTTAGTAGTTTTTTTGAAGTCCTTATTATCCAAGTTCAACTTGGCATTGATGGACACAATTTTTCCACTTGAATTTCTACAGGAAAACAGAAATTATAATGGTACAGCCTAAATAATCAGTTCTGATTCAATACTACAAAAACAAGTGTTCCGAGTTCATTTTTGAAGTGTGAAACATAGAAAATGAAGAAGTGCATTCACTCCTGTTGAAGTTCTCAATTAATTTTGTTGTCTTAAATATCAATATAGAATAAAAAGCATGGGCAGAAAAATCTTTGCATATTTATGTTCTCTATCAGAGCTCACCCCATTCTGGCACTGTCTCAACACAACCACTTCAAAGATACTACGATGAAATAAATGGTCTCCTTCCCCACCTCAACAGTTGTGCAACTGAAACTGTGACAGGTTTAGTTTCTCAGTATGCAAAAGCAGTATTTGAGTATTACGGGATGAAAGCTGTTAAAATTCCAGGTGGTTTTTTTTCTGTCTGAAAAAGCTATTTTACAGATGCAATATTACCATAGAATCATGGAGAGCACTGGATGAGAGGGACATGCAGTATCAAGACTGACTAATGATTTCAAACCTGAATCTACAGTAAAATACACTCTATGATAAAATGCAGTTTTGTGGCATATTTCAAAGTAGATTTATAAATGCAGAATCGTAGAATGAACATAAATGGCCAATCGTTAAATCTTTACTGTTAAAACCTTCCTGTTAAAAAATGCTGAAAAGCAGAAACTAATTTCATCTGCCACTAAACAGGTTACCTGTTTAATTTGGTGATGATGATATTGCCCCAATTTATGAAGGTAACCACCTCTCCCTCTGCCAGGGTCTCTGCATCTGCACCCTCAATGAGGACTCTGGAGCTGTACCACACAGGCTTCAACCCAACGTCCGCATTCTGTAAATAACAGTTTACATTTCAAAGACAACAGATGAAGACAAAAGATGGACAATAACAATAATGCAAAGCTATATTATTTTTTCCACAGCTCTCTCCAGTTCACAGGTGTTGCCCACATTCCCCTGACAGTACACTCAAAAAATCCACTGACTGCATATTCTATTTCCTAAAGATCCATCTTTAAGATCTCACAGGAAAACCCAAAATTTTTCTCAAGTTTCCATTTTGCTATGCAAATTCTCCTCAAAACTAATTCCAGAACTCTATCATTTTTGCTTTTTTATAAAGTTATTATGGAAATATATATGGAGCTTCTTTCAGCTACATAGATTTGTAAAGACAGAAACCAGAACTACATCACTTATAAAATTCATAAGTCATAATTAAAGTATCTCAACAATAAACTTCTATTTTCTAAAAAGGCTGACAGCTGTGAGTTCAGACTTTTTCAGCTGGTCAGGAGTTTCCAGTTTGTTTCTTCTGGTCAGTATTTATTTCATTACATACTGGAGGCAGCATTTACTGGTATTATCAATCTTTTAATATGCTGGCTTGTATCTGACCAAACTTCAGACTTTTTAAGCCTTGAAGAGTCACAACTCTCACTTGCATCTGCTCAAAACATGTTTCCTTGTCATCAGCTATGGGGAAGAGGGGAAACACAATGTCCACCTCTCAGTTACAAGAAATGGCTACAGGAACACTCAGAGCAACAAAATGAAAACAAGGAAATAATAAAGCAAAGCCTCAGCAATACTCAATCATTTCTCACTTTAAGTGTATATAACTAAGGGATGCTTTCAGTGAAGTTTAAGCACAATTTTAGACATCACACTCAAAGGAAAGCATCTTTGTTAATTATAGCACCAAGAAAGAGTTGTAGCAGTAACACACTCCCCTTTTAATGGATATTACTCTGTTTACTCTATACTAAAAGTATCAAATCAGCAAGTTCTTAGCTTTTGATAAGAACTATTTGCTATACAAATTTAAAAGTCATAATAAAAATTCAGAGATTGATAATTTCAACATGTTAATATATTACCTCTCCACATAAAACCTGATTCTATAAACCACTTATAAAAACCTCACTGTTAATGGATACAGAGTGTCTACCATATTATATCCATAAAGTTTGAATAAAATTTAATATTTAACCTCTCTGTGAAAGTTAGTATCAAACAACAGGAAAACCAGCTTGAGCAGCCTTTCAGGCGTGTAATGCCTCACCTCTTCTGAAAACTCCCAGAGAGGACTTTTAGGGCACCTTTTATATGCACTCTATATATTTATAAAAACAGTTCCCTCTTAAAAGAGCAAACATGTTTAGTAGTTGCACAGTTTTTGACAATTTTGAGGCAAAAAAAAAAAAGTACCACTTGGATAGATCTCATGGTACCTGAGCAAGCTAAAAGCAGGACTCTCTTTCCTGTTTTATGCCAAGGTACTTCCCAACCTTACCGATCTGCAGTACAAGACTATTAAGAGAGTAAAGCAAGAACCTTTGGATGTTTAGCCACTTCCTTCATCTCCTCTTGAGCTTCAGGAATATTTACTGGGACCACTGCATCTTTCAGTAAAGCAGTGTACCGAGGTGCTACTGGGTCTATAACCTACAGAAAACAAATGAGATGCATCATGAATATACCCCACTGACAGAGAAATAAGATGCTTTACAAAACAATAACGACCAAAAAAAAAAAGAGAAAAGGAATATTAACTGGTATTCTTTATGTTACTGCATTTTTTTCAAAGTTTGCTTTAATGTCACTTTCATCCAAAGCTACAGAATAGTGAGAAAATAGTGGCAATATGTTACAATTTCCAATCTTTACTAGGATACTCTGAGTAAAAACTGGATTGGGTACTACTGATAGCAAAAGTAACCAAATTAACCCAGTGCCTCACAGGGAAGACACAAAAATGTACTGATACAGTTTTACTGTGCATAGAGGCTATTACATCTGAACTGCTTTTTCTCTAGTTAATTAAATTAAAGCAATAATTTTTAAGTGGAGTTTGTTCTTTTCCCAGCAGCACAAGACCTGATCTCATACTTATTTTCCAGGCCACTACTCCAGCAGAATCAGTGTCAGAACTGGCTGTAGAGGAGGCACCAATCAAGTCTGCAATTTTACTACAGACACATTAGATACTATAATAAGGCAATACCATAACGTTGAATTCATTAGGATTTCTACAACATGAGTTTGGCAAGAAAAAGGTACCACTAGGATGTCTTCCTATATTTTTATTGCTCATTATAAAACTTAGCTGCTGTAGTTTTTCACAGCATTTTGTATACCTGAAATACTGGTTTGTCAGAATGTTCTGAGGCACTTAAATATATAATTCAAGTAAAGCAGTCATCTAAGGCCAAAAGATTATCAGAGATCTACCAGGTTAACTGGAAACTAACACAAAGGAAAACACCTGTTTTTATTAATACAAAGTGATTTTTGCTCTCCTTGGTTTATTCCTGCTCAAGTGAAAAGCTATACAGCTATATATTTTTCTGTATTTTGGAGAAAAGTATTTAGCTTCTAATTACTTGACATTAGCTAATAAAGTGATATGATTATATACTTTTAAGAAGACACACAAAAGTGTCTTCTCAACTTTATAAGTTAGTAGTCACTGAAGTCAGACTCCTAAATGTTAGACATACACTTTAAAAAATAACTTGTGTATGTATCACAAAATGTAAGAGCATTATATGATTTAATATCATAATTTTGATAATTAAGTGACCAGATTTCATAGTGTTATTACCAGGCTCTTTATTTTATTCATTAAAACTCACAATCCCTCGTCAGGTACTAAAAATTACAGAATCACGTACGAAATATGAGTTTTCACACTGATAAGGTCTTTGAGCTCAGAACTACCTGTAAGCAGCCAATTGGTTTTGTTCATATTGCAGATAGCTTACAATCTGCACAGCCACATGTAAATAAAGTTGGCGAATAAATATGGTGCTGTACAAGGAGCTGAGTCAGAGGTCTGAAACTCAGTTTAAAAGTCAATTTAAAAAAATGAGCCTTGACAGTCCATTGTGGATTCTTACCCTCAAACAAGTTGTTAGTCATAAATATATTTATGCAGCAACAGAAAGAACCAATTCATAAACCTACGTGTATGTAGCAAATCAAATGCAAAATACATGAAGAAATACAAGACACATGCCAGACAAGCAACAACTATTTAAATGAACAGATCTGGGTACTATCTAAGCAAAACCAAGCAGGAATCCCAATGCAAAATAACAGGTGTTTCCACAATCGCACAAAATATGCAATCCTCATGAAAACAAATCGCCTTATTATAGTGTCCAAGCATCCGCTGCCAAAAAGCAACTCATCATGTCAAGATGCAATATTCCTGATTTGCCATTCAGTCAGAAACTCCAGCAGTTCTGGCTTGATCTCCCCAGGCAGAGCACGCAGTGCGTTCATCCTTTTGCCACAGAAAGGAAACGCAGCCAACATGAACCAAATCGGGGAAAATTTATGTTTATGTTGACAAATCAGCCAAACCAGAGGTGGGCAGCCTTTGAAAACTAGGAAAAATGCATTTTCAGTGGGTTTGTAGAGCTCCTGTTATACAAGCAAGTGTGACTGTGCTATGAAGCTGCAAAATGATAGCTTATGCTATGTATGCTTACAGCACGGTAAGCTATATGCTAAGGTAAAAAAGCATTAAGTAATACCTTCTTACAGATAGCTCGCAGCTTGAAAGCAGAAAAATGAAATGCAGTTTTCAGATCAGATTTACAGCAAATACCATTATCTTTCCCCATACTACTAAGGAAGGCAAGTAAGTACTGGTATAGGAGAACAAATAGGATTAGTGCTTCTTTAGGTTAGAAGGGGGGGACATTCCATTTTCCTGAGTGTGCCAAATGATGCAGCATACTGCAACTGCTACTTGTTGTGATAAGCACTCCAATGAACGTTGGATTCTCTACATATCCTAGAAAGAGGATATCAGGAGTAGCATCAAATCCAAGTAAGCACATACCTTTTTGTTAAAGGACCAGATTTTATCCCACTCCATATTCACAACAGATCGAGAGGAGCCCTGGAAAAAAAAAAACAACCCTGAACCAACACCACATTAATATAAATATTCTAGCTCTTAGGCTAATTTAAAACAAAGTTCTTTAAACGGAAAACCCTCTATGGTTTGTTCTCATCAAAAACAGTTTTTGAGCTTGCAAAATAAACCTTTTTCAAGTAAGAACCTGCAAGTCCATTTTGCCAACACCTACCCACAGGTACTACCACTGTTGAAGCAATACTCGTCAAAGTAGCAAAGCTTCAAAAGAAGAAACCTCCCAGTGGCAAGTACATTAACTGAAGCTTCACAAAAACCTGTGAAACTTATCGAGGGAGGTT
Organism: Bombycilla garrulus; assembly: GCA_013400315.1. Lineage (NCBI taxonomy): Eukaryota > Metazoa > Chordata > Aves > Passeriformes > Bombycillidae > Bombycilla > Bombycilla garrulus. Next base: position 72,823 of record VXBU01004947.1, read on the forward strand.
CAGAGAATCAGCAGAAAACACCCACCTGAGCAGCAATAAACTGTTTTAGCCCTTCAACTGTCATGCCTCTTCTCAGGACACCACGCACAGTGGGAAATCTTGGGTCATCCCTAGCGGAAAAAGGTATTCCATTAGCTTCATACGCTGAATTTTCTAAATTCTACACTGATCAAGGACTTTATTAATACCGCCACATATGAAAGGCACAGCCTCAGTGTATTTTACTTAGTGAACTCATAGCTAAGTGAGAACACCTAACTGAGAAGCTTGAGCTCTTATCCATACAAAATGTAGAGTGAAGGTTATGTCTCTCAAAAATCAGCAAGGCAGATGTCTCTATCAATTATTTCCTTTCCAAGGGCAGTCAGAAAATGTTACTGGAAAGAATTAACAATGCTACCTCTTGATATAAGCAACAGAATTCTATTTTTTTTTCTTTTATGGAAGAAATAAAAAGGCCTAATCTGCACTGTAACATTTGAGTTTGGTGGGAACACGAATCAAACCTTGCTGAGGACCTGACAGGGAGGCTTAGGGAAGGAAAGGTCATCATAAGACCAGCTACACCTCTAGGAGGAAAAAAAACAGGCAGAGGCATGAAAGGATGAATTTGGCTCTAGCCAAGTGGTTCCATCCATAAACTAGGAATCTAAGCTTCCAACTCAACTGGTTGACAACTAGTCCACCAAACACTGTCTGCAGAAATCAAATTAATCTAAAAAAAATTAAGAGAAATAAGGAGGGTGAGGGCAGGTGGGAGAGAAGTGGGATGGATTTGACTAGACAGTCAGGACCAGAATACTTCAATCCAGGCCCTCTTCTGGCATTGTTTAGGAATGACTCCAATGACAACAACCAATGACTCAAGAGTGGAAAACGTGTAAATGCCACCCACAGCAAGAGCCAGAGTCCAAAAATAAGATGCCTCATGCTTATTACAGGACATGAATATGTACGTACGCAGCTACTGTAGAGTAGGAAACAGACATACTGTATATGCAGAAGCGAGTGTAATTAATCTATATTCTTTAATATTGTTTAAATACTCATTCTAACTGTTCCAAAGCAAAAATGAATGTGCCAGTCACAAGGATCTTAGGGAACAATGCTGACCTACAGCCAAGAAACATACCATCCATCCACAAGGCCTTCGTTGACAAACCATGTGAGCTTTCTTTTGGAGAGCACAGTGTTGTTGAGGTTTAGCCTGCTGTACTCCCATATATATGGTTTCCTTATGCCCAGAGCCTCAATAATCCAGTAGAATTGCTCATCTCTGTCATGGTATTCAGTTGTTCTCAGTGCGTGTGTGACACCTTCAATACTATCAACAATGGGGCAGGCAAAGTCATACGTGGGATAAACCCTGACAAAAAAGATCTTAATTAGCAGGGCAGAACAAAACACTTTCCCCCCTTCTAGACATTTAAACTCAATGCAGTTTATATTCATGTATTGTCAATATTTATAACCTATGACCTTGAAAACTTTCAGATCAAGACTAAAATAACACAGACACAAAAAATTGTCCACAAAAAGATCCAGAGGGCAACACATTTTTAAGATTAAGAAAGCCTTCAAAAAATTAACTGATTACAGCCTTAATATTCAAGCCTAAAAAAACAACCCTACACTGCTAATGTGTTTTTCAAACATATATAAGGACCAAAACTGAAAATATTCACTGTTGACCATGATGGCCATCTCACAGGTTTTAAAAGTCATTTGAACAAGTTTCAGAAAGTCAAGAGACTCATCACATATTCTGGTTGAAAAATGCCAGCAGGTTCTAAGTATTAAAAGAAATTTACTAAGGAGTTGTAAATGCCCTGAAAAGAGCAAAAGCTATAGGCCACACAAGGAGAAAGTGGACATACTTGTAGGTACTTCCAGTCCGAGGGTGAGGCTGGTTTTTACAACGATAAAGAGTTGGATCCCTCATACATCCATTATTACTACTCATATCTATTTTTGCTCGTAGACAACAAGTTTGTCCATATTCTGTTCCCTTTTTCATTTCCTCCCACATTTGTAGATTCTTATTGACACCTAAGAACAACAAAAATAAACCATTTTCTAAGGTATTATGAAGTGGAATCAAGTTATATTCTTGCAGTAAAAAAAAATCAGTGTCACCCCCCTCTTTGGACACTGGAATTCACACATTTTACATTTTGAATTTTTTAAGTGGCAATACCACTTAAAAAGATAAAAAGATAACCAAAGCTTTACCTTTACCATTTAAAAAGCCAAACACAAGGTTACTGCCCTGGTCTAAATGTATACTTCATCCATCCAGCCTCATAGAACAAAGCACTAAACACTTTCAAGTCCCTGCAAGGACCTTGATGATATGCAATTTAGTAATCTCACACATATTCATTAATTAAAGTCAAGTTTTGATGCCAAATCAAAAGGTAAGAAAGCAAGACCAAAGCTTAAATTATCTTACAGTTATTTCTGTGTTTAGATTCCACTCTTTGCTCACGCTCTGCTTTCATTTGTTCTGCAGGAGTATCATCCACATACGCCTTCCCTTCTTGAATAAGCTTCTCAGCATATTTCATTATTGTTTCAAAATGATCTGAGGTATATGTAAATTGATCTGGTTTGATGTGCAGCATGGCAACGTCTTCAAGAATAACCTGCAAAGTTTGAAAATGTACACTGTAACATCTTTATCCTCTTCATGTCAGATGTGGTGTCTTTAATGCTCCATTGTCCAGGAAGAATAAGCCATAAGAACAGGCATGAAAGAAAACAGAGGCATGCACTTACCATTCTTTTACAGCCTATAATCATCAGCCAGCTTACCATACCTTTTCAAAATCTTCTTTCTCTTTCTCTGGATTTGTGTCATCAAATCTCATAATAAGTTTTCCTTTAAAGTTAACTTGGTAGTGCTGATTTAGCAGGGCAGCTTTGGCATGACCAATATGCAGATATCTAAAGAAGAAATGAAAAAAATAAATATATACACCAGAACTACTACAGCTAAACTTCTTTATTTGTGAGGGATGGAGAAAGAATGGAAAGCAATACCTAAGGGTAACAAACAAACCCAGGATATTTGTTGAAATACTATACATTTATGAAAATAGATTATGTTTCTTCTATCACGAATTTAGTAGTTAACTGTTAAAAACATCTGAATCTGTAAATTAGAGTGTTGCTATGGATATAAAGATTAGACTGCAATTATCCCCATTTTTACAGACTAACTTAAACCAACTGTTGGTGATACCAAGTAGCAGCTACCAGCTAATCTGAACCTACCACATTCACAAGAGTGGGTTTTTCTGACTGCTGTGTAATTTCTAATATAAGGTATAAAGTTGCTGACATTTTAAACTCAATATAAATCCCCAAATCCAGAAAATTAAAATCTCTTACAAAAACACAGTAACACGTCCCTGAAGAACAGTGTTTTAACACAAAGATTAAGACACTAAAAACTACTAAAGTTAAGAATAATATATCTTAGACATACATGTACATAATACATAATTTATAATATTTGAGTAACAGTTTATATTGGGCTAATAGAGTAGGAAACAACTATAGAAGTCATATGAAGCTGAACAGCCACTTTAATGACCAAATGCAATTGTGGAAATTTTATAGGCCATCAGGTAACTCCAAAAAGGAACGGAACATGAAAAGCTGGCTGAAAATTGAGTTTATTATACTGGCTTATCACATCTCCTCTGCGTGGTCTTTAAGGAGTTTGTGCTTGGTATTCCACACAGTCTGGACCCCTGGGTCTCCATTATATATCTGGTGTCAGGCTTTCCCATAGGAAGGCTACCCCATACATATTTCCTTTCTCAAATCTAAGCTTCCTTAGGAAGCACCGAGTCCCTATTCCCAATTCACAAGGACTGTGTGTCCACACCATAGCTCCTGGCAAGGCACACACATCCTTTATCCATGCAAATGCCATCTTCCTGCTTCTCCTCATCCCACTGCTGAGCAGCACAACATCACCTCACAACTAAACTCCCTATTCCAAGTTCAGGCAACAGTGCAATGAAGTACAGAGGAAAAGTGAATGAAAAGCTCTAGCAGAGACAAAGCTTTAAACACTCATTTGGTTTAACAGCCTTGTCTGATAAGCTGATTAACTCCTCACCAAAGCACCTTTTTTTTTTTAAAGACAAAACAAAATAGAACCTTCTCAAAGCATTCATTTGTCTTACCCACTTGCTTCAGGAGGAAACCTCACAATGACCTTTCCCATCTCTGCGCCAGGAAGTTCAACAAATTTCCCAACATCCGCTTTCTTTTCTTTTTCTGTTGCCTTGAAAAGAGACGTAATTACAGATTGCATCAGCTGTAAAATCAGATTTAAAACTCTAGATATTAACTGCTGTATCAAAGTCCCTTTTCAAACCTACAAGCTGCCATACTGGACCCCAAATTCATCTCTTCACAACTTTCACATTACTCAAAACACTCCAAAACATAATTCTAGGTTTTTAAGTTATTTTGTCTTCAAATCTAGTCCAGGACTGAAAAGTCTCACCAAGTTGTCTAATTTATTCCATAGAAGAAAACAATTGCTAGTTAAGGTTTTGTACCTTAGTGTTTTTAACCTGAATGTGATTAACAAATTCAGTCAACTGAAGAGAACAATCTTTGCAGGTCTATCAGAATCTCAAACTCTCTTTAGAAAAAGCAAACAATATATCTAAAGAGCAATGCTGATTAAAAGAAGAGGTGCCATACTTCCACGACTCCACTTAAAGACTGGACTAGACAACTCATGCCTTTCTAAACTTGAAAGCGACAGCTTTAGCTCTAAACAAGAGTTTACAAAAGTTTAGTTCACTGTAGGACAGCTTACTTTTAGTTTTTAATTCTCTAGCTTAAAAGAAAATAAATTCTTGCAGTGTGTTCACAGAAATAAAACTACTCTCTCCAGAGGACCTGAGTAAATCTTACCATTTTGACCTTTGGTTTACCAGCAGCCCACTTGGCTCCTACTGACTGGAAAGCACGTTGTACCTCAAGGAAGCTGAACCATCGCTTTGCATGCACAGGAGCTTTGTTTCCCTCTAACTGCTCTTGCCACGTACTATTACCTGTTAGAAAACAAAGGTTTTAGATTATTAAATTATAAAAAAAAATTTTTATTAACAGCAGCTATTTAAGATTAAGAAAAGAAGATTTTAAAAATCTACTCTCTCTTCTGAATAGATTTAGTCATGGGTACACAAGCAGCTCAAAAGCGAATTAAATAAACAAATTCCCTTCAAACCCAGAACATACTGCATTCCTTCTTGGATTCATCAAGGCAGAAGGTGAGGGGGAACAGTCAACACACATTTTTCCTTGTATCATCCACCTCAAAATTAGTAGCAACTTCATTTCAAGACAGAAATATAGGATATCTTTTCATTGTGTTTATATTTGATGCTTTCTAAGCTTTATCATAAGTGAAACCTGTGCCAATACCCCCCTTTATTTCTGAGGGGCTGTATTCCCACAATCTAATTTCCAAGGAACACAGCCTCACTGGAAAGATTCTGATTGGGATAAGGAGAAAAAAAAATCAAGGACACTCCCTTCAGATTGCTCTTAAGAGCATCAGGTATTGAGAAAATACCAAAAGCTGCTATATTTTAATCTGAATTATGCCTTTTACTTTCAAATGGAATTGGGTTATACTGAATGGTAGATTGTCACCTATCATCTTTAGATATAGAGCTAAGAGAAAATAAAAACCAAATCTATAAAAACAGATCATCAAAGCTTCTTTAACCTCCAAAGGGTATTTTGCAGAGCAGCATCTACTTTTTTTAATAATTCAAAGTAAACACTGAATAAATTTCCTCTGCTAAGATAATATCACAGAAAGGTCTGTGCATATAATTTTTCATTGCACATTTTCATATTGAGGCAACAGGTAATAAAAATCGTTTCTGCAATTTTTAATACAAAAGAAGTTAGAAAAATTCTACCTAGGGATTGCAGCTCATAAATTTCCAAATGTATCAACAATTAAAAAAAAAAAAGAAATCTGGACTTCCTGAGCTAGAAAGAAAAACTGGAGATTCCTGTTGTATATTCATTGCAAGCCAATGAAACAGAGAACATAAACCAATACCTTTTAGTACAGCCCAGACACACAAGTCTGCAAGACTCAGAGAGTTTCCTACCAAGTAGGTCCTTAGAGACAGACAGTGGTTGAGTTCTTGGATGGCTGAAGTGAACTGGCCGGCAGTGGATAACTTTGTAGCACTAAACTCCAGCCAATGGTCAATCTTGTTTGAAGGGACGAAAGATAGTTAAAATTACCAAATGAATGAGGATTAAGCTTAAACAACTGAATAACAAACAATCAATCTAATAGCTAAACCAAAAATATTAACAGGAGCATTAGAATTAAATGTATCAGATCATAATATATCTTGAAAGAATATTTAAAAGAAATCAAACTGAAAAATTCATCAAAAACTATACTAAATGATGAAATTTCATTTCTTCCTTCAGCAAGAATTCAAACTGTGGAAAGCACCAACTTTACTGAAGTTATTCCCATTGGTAAAATAATAAGCCGTTCTTAGATACGTATCACACAGAGCATATAGTAATCATCATTATTCCTCATCTATTTAGATATCATATTTGTGACCTATTTCCTCTTTCTAGTATTGCTACTGGTTAGTAAACCATTTTCCCTTCAGTCCTATCTTCTCTTCCTTATCTCCTTTTAGATGTGAAGAAACCAAACCCCTGCTTGTCACAAGTCCTACTCCCCTCTCCTTCAAAAGTCTCCTCCTGCAACTTTGCACATAAACACGCAAAAAAAAAGTCAAGAATTAGGCTGCTTAATTATGTAGCCCTGTCTATAAACTGAATCCCTCAACCCTGCAAGAAACCAAGTGTCTCTTCTACTCCTCTGGTCCTATTTCATGTGTAAGTGTTCTGCAAACTGCAGTGGGAATCCTTCCAACACTCAAGCCAACGTGGCAGGCAGATGTAATTACAACCACCACAGAATTCAGTTCAGTCATTTGCAGTTGCATGCCAAAATATGTGCACCACAAATGCAGCTGTCCCTGTACTTCTCCAAGTACAGTATTATTTTGGAAAGAGGTAGAAGTAAAAAGAAGTATTGTATCAGAAATACCAGCCCTGAAAGTGTGTTTCCTGAAGTCTGGGTTTAACTTAAAAACAAGAGATTTAGACAGAAATTTTAAACAACCACAAGATAACTTGCAACTTTTTAATGTCTCACAGGCAAAGTACTAAGACAACACTTCTCTTGAGACCAGCTACAAGGGCTGAAGAATGATTGAAGAGTGATTACCACTGGCTTCAAGAAGAAAAGACCTGAATCAAGTCCTTCAGTCTCTCCCCAGATTTCAGAGGAAATAAATTTCAATTTCACTGCTAGTTTCAGTTATCAATTCAAAATTCAGCATATGATTGATTATTCTGAGCTAGACCCAGGAAGAACCTGGGGTCAGGGTTTGGCTATCCCATACAGCAAAATCTACTTCAGGATTTCAATGCCACACACTGTTCCTTGGTGTTACACCTGAAGTGTTACAAGATAGCAACTGATGGCAACAGAGCTGAGGAATGTAACGAGGAAAATCCCATGTATCACCTTCCAACTTGAATCATTTTATATTAGTGAGCTGTCAGCTTAGGAGCTGCTGCTGGAGGGGCGGACAGGGGCAACCCTTCCAAAGCTCAGATTTCTTAAATCTTCTTTATATGAAGGAAGAAGTTTAGCAAAACAAACCCTCAACATCCCACATAGTTGGAACCTCAGACTAACAGTAAAATGCAGAACAATACACACAAGGTCAAAAAATAAGCCAGGCCAAAACACCCCCCCCCAAACTCTGAAGAGGTCAAAAGAGAAAATATGAGAAGGGGAAAAAAAAAAATAAAAAAGTGGAAAAGAGAAGAGTGTGACTCAAGGCCAGAATAGATGGGGCTTTGACCAACCTGGTCTAGTGGAAAGTGTCCCTACCCATGGAAGGGGATTAAAAATAGATGGTCTTTAATGCCCCTTCCAACCCAAACCATGTTATGATTCTGTGACTCCTTCTCACCTCAGTGTGTTCCAACAGATTTGAGCCATACAACCCAGCAGAGGCAGCAACTCGAGCCAGGTACCGAGCTATTGAATTCACATCAGTAAATGAAACTTGCCTAAAAACAGAAAGAGGTGAGACAAAGGCATAGTAAATTACTACCTCCAGTCAGTTCAACTTTAATTGCCCACACATAGTTGAAACATGTGCAAAGCAAACACAAAATAACTTCTGGGTGAGCCAACAGGTACCAGGTCCCCAGAGTAGGGGGAAAAAATATAAAACAAACCTAGCACAAGAATAAATAGCTCCTTGCTTTTCTATCACCAGATGGAATAATAAGCTTCTAAATGTGAAAGAATTTTGTTTAAGCCAAAAATAAGAAAATAAGACTCTGATTATTCTTTCGAATACTAGAACTCTCTCCACATCAGACAGAATTCATAAGTATAACCTGAGCTACAAGATTTTCCAGATTATAAGGACCTAATCAATATTTATTTTCTTTTCATAAAAGAAGGATAACTTTGAGGAGGATTCCTAGTGAATCAACAGAAGAATTGAGAAGCTTTCACCATGGTTTTAAAAACCCTGTTTATTTGTTACTCACTTTACTCAATTCGCACTTCACAGAGACCATTCCCCAGGGAACAAACTTGCCTCTCTGTATTTGTTTTTTTACCCAATCTTCTCCAGATAACAGACCAATTTGAATTTGTTTGCCTCATTCTGCTTATGAAAGTTCTCAATAGACCTGCAGAAGCAAGACTCTCCAAAGGGAGTATTTCTTTCTTTGTTTTCATGTCCCTTTTCTACATTATATACTGTGTCAAAAAAAGCTGCACACTGTCAGAAATCCAGCTTCCATTTCATCTAAGATAAATTAATATTTACTAAAGAGCTTTGGAAGAAAGATGCATCAGCAGCATCACTTCTCCAGATAATACTCCTCTCTACTCTACAGTCCCATGTAGATGCAGATTGCAGAAACAGAGCTCCAATTGCTTCTAAATCAAGCATTGATATCAACAAAAGGAGTCCCTGTGTTTTTTCTTTTGAATATTTATTTAGTTTAATAGATTGAATGCTACATCCCAACCAAGGTTCCACTTCTGTTGTCATTGTTCTCTATTTCCTTTTTTACCTACTGTGTCCTTTATAAAATTGAAAGAATTCTGATAGCCCTCAAGCCTTGCAAAAATCAACAAAAGTTCTGAAAATTATACAGAATGTACTTCATATATGAACAATTGGAACGTGTCCCATTTTTAGTACAAATGGACCAACCAGTCTCAATAGGTTAACTGCAGTAAAACCTAAGGAATATAGTTCATTGGGAGGATTTTTTTTGTTTGCTTGCTTTTAATTTTGCTTGCTTTCCAAGTATCTAGGATCCAGTATTTATATAGAAGACCCATAAAATATAACTAAAACCAAAAGTCATAGTAGGGTGTTTAAATTACACAAAGTGTGTCCTATTCTAATTTCCCACTACCAGATTTTAAGGAAGCTTTTTTAAATTGAGAAAAACAAAACATTTAAAATACATTTTCACTTGAAAAGTCTATGAAATGCATTGTTATTGTTTTCACTACTTCATACCGAAACAAATACTCCTTGATTACTCAAGCAAAACATGTATGAAATGGGAAAATATTTCTCTGAGTAAAATCTTACTTAGGCTTCAAAATTGTTATTTTCTTCAGGAAAAAAAAAAATACTCCCGCCCAGCCATCATTAATGAACCTCTTTTGAAAAGTTATAAAGGCTCTTTGCAGAGAGTGCTTGCTAACTTCAGGTCTAAGTGAGGAAGAATGAACAGGAAAAATGCAATGTTACAGGCAAAGAGTGGCTATTGAGAGTGACATGAAATGCCACAAAATTAAACACCAGGGCAAATATTCAAGAAGACAAGATGGGGGAAAAGGGACCAAAAAAAACCCAAAAAACCAAAACACAATAAGACCTCAAAACAGAAATTATTTCTCATTATAATAAATCAATATTGAATTGATTTGTAAAAAGCTTTGCAGAACGGTTGGACTGATCCGCCTAGAATGAATAATTACTCTGAAATGTGCAAGTGCTCACCACACAAAACATTAAAGTTGTACTGCAGTTTGTTTTCTGACAAGACACAGGTACACCGAAACTCTCCATTAAAGCCATAGCACTCAGCAGAGTGGTTTGCTTAGGAGTTATTGCTACATGAAGTTTTGAAGCTAAGGCTTCAAAAATAACCTTTAAAATAAAATTCATCAGCTCAAGTGAGTGATAAACCTTTCAGGTAGCTAGCTGGCAGCTAAGTTTCGGATAGTTAGCTGAAAATTTTGACACCAGATTTTAACTCAGCTTCAAAACAGAACCTAGAAGAATCACAAATAAAATGTTCTTTCTTGTTCAAGTGAAGTCATTAGAACTAATGGATTCCTAAAAAAAAAAAAAAAANCAAAATCTGAAACATCCCAAGTGTTTTTCACATCATGCCAAAACAAGATGCTTCAGCAGAACTGATGCCATGAAATCCATTTACCAGAAACATTAGTTGAGATATGAATTCAGCTGATGTCTCTCACATTGCAGATATACTTTTAACAGACTTTAAGGTAGAGAATAAATTTTTAAAACGATTGTACAACCAAGCAAGGGAAAATTAATGCAATACTGAGGCCTGGAATAACTGCTTGAACATAAGCCAGTGCCAGGGATGAGAGGACACTAATACACAGAAATTTGCATCTGATGGGACCATGATTCCAGACACTATCCACCCAGGGCCAAAGTGCAGAAGAAGAGTGTTTGCTTTATATTTCTGACAAGTTCCATTACAGCCAAAACAAGAAGTTTTGCAATGCAGTAAGAAGACATGGTAACAATAAATTATTTCATGAAATAGAGATTATTTCAAAGCCAACTATATACATTTAAAATATTCCAAGATCGTTTCCATGTGTCACAGGAGTGTATTCATATATTTTAATATATATATTCATACACTGGCTAAACTGTCAAAGTAAAACAAAAGCTAAACCTGACTAAAGCTGCTTAAGGGGAAAACTTTCTCCTGCTACTAAAAAATATCCAATTAACTTTCTGTTATGTAAGCTGTATCCCACATGTGCAAAAAACACACTGAAGATTATTAAAGCTATACCAATTAAATCCCAATACAAACTGACACATTTCTCTTGCTTGAATTCAAAACAACAAATTCAATGCCATCACCAAAAGACAACATACAATATCAGATTATGCAAGAGCCCTATCTGAGTCCAGGTCTAACATTTTAAACAGAAAACAGTATTTGCAACCAGTAAAACAACTGTGACTGAAGACTCTGAATCTTCCTGTGCTTTGATTTTCTGCAAATACATGTACACAGTGACAAGCCCCTTACCTAAGGTTAGAAGACATGGAAATTCTCAGTTGGTGTTAATTTATAAGGAACAAGTCAGTAACTGCAATACAAGATGAAATATATTGCTTCTATAGCCATTCTACAGAACAAGCAGGCATTCCAGTTTATGATGCATGGGTGGCTTTAACAGCATCTTCTACTGAATTAGCTCACAAAATGAGAGTCTGTCAGCAATCTGTGAACAATAGATTCCCCCTGATCTTCAAAAACTAGTTATAATCAGTATGAATCAGGAAAGAAGTTATAATCAGTAAGTCCAAATTCATCATGGTGTTACTATAAGTTACAACTGCAGTGCTCATGTGTATAAATATCCTCCTTTCCTTACTGTAGATATGAAATGCCAGAGTTTCCACTGATATGTCAGACAGCAAGATCTCTCCTCTTGATATATCCAGATGTGTTAACTGATCTGGAATTGAAGATGACAATGCAGCTTCCCAAAACTAACAGTGTTAGTCCTGCATTTCTGATAAGCATTTGATCATACTCAGATTGTAAAAACCATCTTCGTGCCCCAAACTTGAAATTATCCATTCCAAGAGTATTTTTGGAAGCATAGACAATAGGTTACTACAAAAATTTCCAATATTTTTTCTTCAGTGTGCAGATGGATACACTAGATAGCACAGTACAGTTAATTAGCACTTTCCTAAGATAGCATCATTACTTTGCTTATATACACACGGGAGAAAGCCTAAAATAATGTCATCTAAACATTCAAATTTCAGTCCACCACACATGTACAAGTCCAAGGAATCTTATATATCAAACCTCTGTAATATAAAATGGCCTTGCTGTTGGAAATCCATGGTACCACAAAGTCCTAAACAGTAAAGTGATTGGTACAGCATAAATGATTACACATCAGTACATGTAAATAAAGAGTTTTTTTTCCATAAAGATCTAGTTCAGAATATACTGTAAATGTTTCACCTGTGCTACAGAGACATCAGTAATGCAGTGATGAATAAAACTTTATTTTTTTTTTCCTCTTCCTCCTACCTCAGAAGGTTACTGTCAATATTACAACCATGTGATTTTTAAAACTGCTGACCCAAAGGTAGAAGGAGAGATGCAAAGTCACTTACTCGGACACAGAGAGGATAGTTTCTTTGCCTTCTTGCACTGAAATTTCAACATCATTCTTCACATGCTCCACCGTCAGCAGAGCTCCTTGAAAAAACAAGAGAAAAAGATACTGAACTTCCTTCCAGGAGAGATACCTTTCAGAGTTATAGCCAGTTACATCCCCTATCCACTAGCACCAGGTGACTGAACCAACTCCTTCAAGTAAGAATGCTCAGGGAAACAAAAAAAATCAATGCTCAGTCTCATATGCAAGAGGCTTCTTCTTGGCAATCCTTACAGCGTCAATTGATAATGTCCAGCACACAGTGATCTGCAGTGAGCTCAGCAAGTGTCAACTGCAATACATTTTTGCTTCCTAAAGGAATGGTAAAAATTAGTCCTGTCCCCCAGTATATGAGCAGAATGTAATCAAAAAGCTTTTAATTATCGAACAGTATTACTAATGCACTCCATCCCCACCCTAACACATGCATCAAAGGAGATCAATTACTGAATATACCACCACTTTCTGAGCAAGGATGAGACTATTTTTAACCTGATTTAAAGTTTATGAAAAGATTAGCCACTTAAAACCAAGAAACTTTATCCATGTAAATGCACAGGAAGCTTACGCCAGGTTTTCAAAGCAGTTCACCAGTGACGGTAAAAAATGGTCTCCAGAAAGAAAAGAATTACTGAAGTTTTTAGGCTACACCATTGACTGGAAGACAGCTCTGCCCTCATGTGAAGAGGCTTGATGCAAACCTGCTCTGATCTCGAGGCTCTACAGCACGACGCAGCAGCTCAAACAAAGCACCGAGCTCACTTGGCTGCGTTTCTGCACTGGCTCTGCTCCAGAGTCAGCCTGCTGAGCATAAGCAGAGGAGCTTGTGTTCTTTAACTTTGCTCAGAAGCACATACAAAGGCAGCAAGCTTTTGCATAGGCAAACCAGCCAAAGGGCTGTACTCTAGGTCTGGAAAGGCACCTAACCTGTTACAATCTCCATAGCTTGCTGTGCACTTTATCTTCCCTAGAACAACGCTCCAGCTACCGAGGCAGATGATACTATAAGCTATTAATACACTGGCCTAAATACAAACCACTGGAATTCCCTAGCTCTCACCTCTGCTCAGCTGAAAACCCTTGTTGTGGCATTAAGAGCAAGTCTAGGTTCTTCTTCTCATCCCTCAGCTATCCATCTGTGAAATTCAGGATGACAACTCTTATGCAATACATTAGTAAGACATGCAAGTATTTTAATAACGTGCACGGAAATGCTTTGAAAATGACAAGTATTATGTGCACCAAGCTATGTAATTAATACTGATGACATTTAAAACTACAATACTTTTCCCACTGCACAGCAGACATGATGAAGAGTATGAAGTAGGGATGAGTAAGATGAGTGTGCTTGTCTCCTTGATGTAAATGTTGCATCTGTAATATGTAGTATTTCTGACACAATCATGCAATCTCCTGAAATAAACCTCCAGTGCCACTCACCAGCTGTCAAAGAAAATAAATCTCCAAAGCCCCTAAACCTGATGTTAATCATAATTCATATTGCATCATTTTCTTTTCTCACAAATCAATATAAGCAGGTATCAGGAGAAATTTTATTTAAAACTTATATGTTTTTATACCTTGAATCAGTAGTCATGCAAGTTGTATTCAACTCTGAAATGCATTTGGGAATAACAGCAAGAAAAAGAAATCAATAATCTACGATGAAGAATAGGAAGAAAATTTATTTTGAATAGCTATAACAAAATGGAAAAATTTCATGGAACACATAACAAAAGATTGTTTCCAGATGTGTGGAAGTGCAATGAAGGCGGTTCTCACATTTTTAAAGGCAAAACAACATCGAAGGGCAGTGAGCAAGTGAAAAAAACAGATTTCACAGCGCAACTTCGAGCCAGCTCCCCAGAGAGGAATTTTAGCAGCAGATTAGAACTGAAAATGAAAGACAGCAACACAGCGGCACAGCTCACGAACCGGCAACGTGAACTAGGGCTGCCTTGAACACTCAGCCTCAACGTGCCAAGTCACCCGAGGCTGCACCCGTGCCCGAGTTCCTGCAGCCCGAGTTGTACCCGGCGCCGGCCGCGCCGCCACGGCCCGAGCAGCTGCCCAGAGGGGCCCGCAGCGGACACACGGCCCCGGAAGGGCACAGGGATGGGAAGGACGGAAGGAATGGGAAGGACAAGAGGAACGGGAAGGACGGACAAGGGCCCCGCTGCCGCCTCGCCCGGCCCCGCACGCGGGCACGGCCGGCGCCGCATGATGCAACACGGGCGGGAGGGAGGGAGGCAAGGAGCGAGGGAGGCAGGGAGGGGACAGAGCCCCGCCGGACCTCCCGGCAGAGCGAGATCGGGGCGAGGCTCGGCCCGCACTTACCGAGCGGGGGACTGCCCGCGTCCACGGTGAGCCTCAGCGCCGCCATTCCCGCCGCCAGCGCCGGAACCGAGGGAGGCAGCGGGGCGGGGCACGCAGCGCTGCCAGCTCGGCAGGGGCCGGCGCGGCCCGGTTGGCCCGGCAGGACCCGCCCCGGGGCGGGGGGAGCGCCCGTCACTTCCGCGGGAGAAGCCGTAGAAGCGGCGGAGCGGGATGTGAGCGTGCCTGTCCGGTGTTTTCCTTCGCCGGGGACTGAGCCGGAGCTAGAGCCGGCCGGAGGTGGAGCCCTGGGGAGCCGGCCGGGATGAGGAACGGGTCATGGAGAGGGCTGCCCTGCCCCTCGGCAAACCAGCCGCCAGTGCTTCCCTTCTCACGGCTTCTCCGGCTGAGCCTTCCCCAGGGCTTTGCGGGCACTGCTTGCCAAAGCCCTTAGCTGGATGTCTGGCAGCAGCCGTGGAGATGCCTTCAGCCCCTTTTCTATGTGTGATGATCCAAGCAAATCGAGCAGCGCAACACGCACCGACACGTTTGAGTACGGTGGTTTCACTCCTCTAGTTTTGTAGGATGTCACTTGTTAAAACTTCTGACAAACGTGCGAGTTTTGCAGCGGGTCAAATGAGTCCTAGAATATTGCGAGTGGGGAGGGACCCGCAAGGATCATTGAGTCCAACTCCTGGCCCTGCACAACGTGGTCCAAATGCTTTTGAACTCTGTCAGGCTTGGCACTGTGACCACTTCACTGGAGAGCCTGTCCCAGTGCCCAGCCACCTTCTGGAGCCTTGGAATGAATTACAAAATGCTGCGTCACCGGGCTTTTCACGGGAGACTGGCTCAAATTCACTTTGTTGCAAGGACAATGCAGTGTCACTGTGATTTTATTTTTTTTTTTCCCTCATCTATTTTATAGCTGTTACTGTAGCAGCTAATGTGCTAACAGAGACGTTATCAAATGCTTGACTGGTGAACCAGTGCTTTTTGTGCAGTGGAGGTAGTGGTATAGGCAGAGCATGACTGCAATTACATGCTGGTTTTTATGCTTGATTCCTGCTGCTGGACTTAATCTCAACTTTGCTTACTCTTCTCCTGTGTTAGCAGTTCTACAGTTTCTGTAAGCATGGAAAGTATTTCCCCGTTTCCATACACTGTACTTGCTGTGTGGTTCAAACTTCAGTCACAATCAGTATGTGGAATGACTAAAATTACAATGGGCCAAAATATGAAGAAGGTTCTAATTAAAGCAGGCTGAATCTGCCTTGCATGCTCTTGCCGGTTATGCAATTGAGGAGAGAGAAGAAAGGCAGGCTTTAGATCAAAGGATTAGAAGCACACATTGTTCCTATATATGCAGCTCTAATCCAGTGTCATGATAGAATGAGGTAAATGCTAATCTTCCTAATTTATCTGTAAATGTTAGCTAAGATGATCTCACTAAGGAAGAGATTCCTTAGATTCTGTTCTACCTGTGCACATGGAGAGACAGGAACACTTTAGCAAGAGTTGCCTTGTTCATATCTTTTGGTGGCAAGATGTTCCTGCTTGTTGGAAATAGAGTCAGCTTTAAGCCAATGAAGTCATATTGGTGCTATCCTACTGTGAGGAAAGGATCTAATCTAAGAACTCTAAGGGAAGTAGAGTTGTTGGATATCTTGTGTGATGACAGGAGAAAGCAGTAATTGAACACACTGTGGACAACTGAATTTCAAAATTTTCATCTGTATGGAAAACAACTTTTTGTACCTTGAGGCGCTCATTTAAAGATAGTTTGTGTGGATGAAAAGTGTAGTTATTTAGAAGACCTAATCTTGTGGGCAGAGAGAAAGAGAGAAAGGGTGCAGTGCATCTTGCAGGCTACTTTGGCATTCACGGTGCCAGCAGAGAGTAAGGAAAAAAAAGTCATGTGGGAGAGCTTAGAGATTCAGTCTTTATGTAAGCAAGCAGCTGTGCTCAGACACCCTCCCACCTGCCTGAGGATCTGACATATGTCGCTCTTTTCTCCACTTGGAGAACAGAAAGAAAAGCAAATCTCTGTGTTGTCTATTGAAACTGGCATTTCTCCATGGCATGCCTCAGTATGTGTCACATTGTTAGGGAAAAGGAGGCCCTAGGACTCCTTCATTTGAGAGTAAGGGTCTTGAGTCACAAGAAGAAAAAAAGGAGAAAGGAAGGGGCACAGATGCCTCACTGGTTCAAGAGCATAATTCCAAAATCCTAAATTCATCCTGAAGAGACTTCAAAAGAGTTTGGCTTAATTTCCAATTTTAACTAGTCATATGTAATTTACTACTGGTTCTCTTTTGTGCTCAAGTGGACTGGGCAGTTGAATCCTTTCCTAACAGCCACACCTATGGGAAAGCTGACTGAAACAGGATCTACAATTTCAAAGTTAATTTTAGGTGATCTTGGCCCTGTTCTCTCCCCTTCTCTAACACGGAGATTCCACAGGAGGTCAAGTGGTACTGTCAACTTGGGGCTATTGGAAAGGCACCTGGCTTATCTCAGAATTTGGACATGGAAAATGTCGAGGTCTGGCATTTCTGTTATTCCCAAGTATGCCAAAGTGACCTTGACTTTGGATGCCCAAAGTGCTCCAAGACTGCAGTGGCATAAACCCTGACAAAGACATTTCAAATCATCATAGAGGTGCTAGGAACTCCTGCCCTGTCACGCTTCCTTGGGTTCCCAACCCTGCTGTATGTACACTTCACTGATCCTCAATGAATCCAGTGATCCATGAACCCTTATTTGAGATTTCCAGGCCCAGCTGCATTGTGTCCTGCCTCCTGCAAAACCCAGACAACCCAACAAATAGAAGTCTTGGCCATCCCAAAATTCAGTGCAGACCAAAAAAAATTCAGATGCCCTTCTAATAATCAAAACTGGCAACTTTATAACAAATGGGCTCATCCATCCAGGCAAATCCTTAGTCCATTTGTATTTAACACAATAACCCTTATTGGCAACAAAAACCATTGAGCAAGATCAGGTACATGACTTAACATGATTTTGTGCCCAAAATATGAAGGTGATTTTTGGTCTGCAGTATTATGATTAGCATTATATTACACACAGTCGTGAGGAAGAAAAACTCCCAAAGAATATAGAAAACAATCACTGAATAAACATGACTGTTTTGATGTTGTCTGCTCAACACAGACAAACAATCTGATCCAACAGATACTTAAGAGATTCTGTATAATTTTGAAATTATTGAACACCTTACTGAAAGAATTCAGTTGAGTCTATGAAACAGAGTTTCAAGCTCAGTCATCTTCCTTTCTTTTTTTCCAAGCTCATTTTCTAATTTTCTCATTTTCCAGGCCAAGTGAAGACTCTTCCCTACTTTAAGGCACAAGAGATTCTTTCACAGTGTTTGGAATACGACTGGCATAATAGTCATAATTTCTTAAAGTGGCAAGGACCCCAGCTGAATTCATGTGTTTCACCTCCTTGTTGTACTGAAATGAATTTCCACGGATATCAGTTATCTTGCCTGCAAAAAAAAAAAAAAAACAGAGAAAAAGAAAGAAAAAAGATATTCCAGCAAACAGGAGTTGGAGTCTATTAGTTCAAGTGCAATAACTAAAAGCAGACTTTGTGGTACACATGCCTGTCTTCAGATATGAAGTAACTGCTTACAGTTGAAGTGCAACAGGTTTTATATAGATTGAAATCAAATAGCTAGTGGATTTTTTTTTTCAACAATACTTAAATTCTTTGTGTCTCAGAAAAAAAGAAAACATCTCTCTCTCATGGATTACTTAATATGCTTCTTGAGTAGCTTTTACAATGGCCATTGACAAGCAGCAAAGAAAAATCCTCAGTTCAAGTAAAAACCAGGCTAAGTCTATACCACAAACTCTAACATAATGTAGAAACACCCTAGCTGGTTTTAAATGAGATTTTAGAAATCACTTAGCAAGAGCAACACAGATCTTTATTCAAGCTAATTTAACCAGGAGATTCCTGCCTACCAGAGAGGCTAAGTAGAGCATTGTGCTGCCCCAGATTGGTTGGGCTGCTTTGTGCTTGAGCTAACCCTGTTTAAAATTATCCCAGTTATGAACACTGCAGGCTGCAGAGGAGTTCAATAATGTAATTATGAAGCCTGTTATCCTTGCTTGACAGAATTTAGGAATCAAAGCCCGCAATTTTAGCATATGGTGGTAAAAGGCCTATTAATGTGAGTCTTTTCATAACTTTTCAACCCCTTAGCCCCTAGATAAGTGAAGTGTCTCCTGTTGGCTGGAGATCACTAATTCTACTGAATTACGTGAATGACTCAATTTTGGAGTTTGTACATCCAGAGACCAACTGCATGATTTGACCTATTTTCATTGGTTTAAAGAATTCAATGTCCACATATTACATAACATGTTACTAATAATAAACTACTATGCTAAGTTAATAGGACAGCAGATTTTACTGTGAGATAGCAGCCAACAGAAAAAAAAAAGGCATTTGCTTTGAAAATTTTAAAATGAATACACCCCAAATTTGGAGATTTGGCTTTTTTATTTATGTGACAGTTATTGACACACATATTGTCATTTTTCTTTCAATGGAAAGCATAACTAACTTCACATTAATGCAGCTTCACGTATCCTGGAACTTTAAATGCTATGAACTTACCTCCCACAGCATGTAAGATAGCTTCAGGTGCACATGTATCCCACTTCTTGCAACCAGGACTGGCAAATACGTAAGCAGATGCTTTGCCTTCTATGAGTTGAATGACCTGTTAAGAACAGAGTCGTAATCATTGCAAAGGATTTAGGCATTTAGAAATGGGTAGAAATAACACCAGAAAGAGGGGATTAAATCTGTTTACTTAAGTACTGATAGTCAGAAAAGAAACACCAGCCATTTCCTTATTGATTACAAGAAATGTTTTAAGATTTAGAAACTATACTGTATCACCATACCCAATTCAGTATTTTTGATTGTTATAAATGCAGTCTATAGAATGAAAATCTGCTCTCAGTTTCAGAAACGAGAATTTACTTCTTGTGCAAGTACTAAAAAATAAAGTGAAAACTATATACATGTTTTGTTAGTGCCATTTTGGGCCTTGCACTTATTGGAGAAAAGAGATGAGAGGGTGTGGTTTTGACAGCTATGACAAAACTAAGCTTTAAAATCTGTACCAAATGAGCGTTCCCTGTATGCAGAGAAATTTCACAAAGGAAATATCACTGTGTGCTTATATTTTTATCCTTTCAAATGTGCTGCTGGATAGTTGGAACAAAAGCTGTATTAACACAAACAGGAGCACATGTCTAATAATTGAGATTAAACTGAATTCCCATTTTGTCATTCTGGTCTTTATTTTTATTTTTATTTTCACCCCTAAAAACAGAATACTGGGGAAGACAGACCTCAGCCATGACCAGCATGGCCACTGGTACAAATACACCTGTGCCAAATTCTCTCAACCTCACAGCAGACTGAATGGTAGGAAGAGAAGTTGTTCTGGGGAAGGTGGAGGAAGTCTCTCCTGTTCATACAAGTAAGCAAATGATTTCTTTAAAAAATCTTTTTATTTTTTTTTTCCAAAGGTGCCACCTCCCAGTAAAACCAGAAGATTTGGGGTTTTCATACCTTGTTTCCTGCTCCTCCAACTCTGATGACATGGTCTGGGTTCAAGGCAGTGATGCACTCATTCACCAGGGCATTGCTGTGGGAGCGGGTGGTAACGACGATGTGTTTGCCAGCAGGTGCTTCTGTCAGCTGGAAGCCAAAGGCACCCATGCCCAGCACTCCCCAGATTGTCCTGCCCAGCACAGCATTAGCTCCTGCCTACACAAAAGGCACAGAGTGATGGTTAATCACTCTGATCAGCAGTTAAAACACAAAAGGAAAGAGGTACCTTGATGCATCTTGGCATATCAGGGAGTATAATATTAATACTGGGCTGTACATTTTAACTGCGGCACTTAAAAAGAACTACTCAAGAGCCCAGAGTGAGAAACTGGCTCTCTTTCCCTCTAAGGCAATGACATCATTGACCCTTTTCTTATCTGTGACATTGTGGTGGTGCATTACATCGTGCCTCCAGTGGCTGGCAGATTAATATTTGTATATTTCTATACTTGGGGCATGATCTGTAATTGGAAGTATCTTGTGATTTGAAATATTTTGTGATACATGTCACACAGAACATGATAGCACTACATCAGCTATCAGGCTTTTTCTTTAAACTCCAATTAGTTTAATTAATCAGGCTGTATCATGAGCTTCCCCCAATAATATTAAAATAATCTCTGAATGTGTAAATGCCTGTAAATTGGCCATCCTGACTTTTACTTGAAGCCTGGCATGATAACACTCTAAGCCAGCTGTCAGTGACAGTTTATACTGGGTTTATTTAGGGCTGCAGATTTATGGCAGTTACCAGCATTGCAAATGCACCCATTGCAGGGATTTACTAAAGAATTTCTAGCAAAGACTGCAACACCACTGATCTGTACTTGTTTTACAGTAGGTACTTTATAAGGACTGTAGTAATTTGCACAGCATATATGTAATATATCCTGTATTAGTGCATTACATCAGCTTCATGATTCAGTATGGTCGTTAATAAGTTCCTGACATTCAATTTCTGGAAACCAACATTTAAAATTATATATATTTGATTAAAAAAACCCAATACCTTACATTACAACATTAATTCCACTACACGCCACTTTTCAGTTGAAAGTGTGCTAACTGAAATAGCTTAGGAGTAACATTTAGAAATCACAAAATGCTTCTAAATAAATAAGTGATTTAATACCTCGTAGTTGTAATATGGCTGGTTAATAACCCCTGCTATTGCTTTGCCTCCGTAGGCAATTCCAATAAGAACCGTTACGTGGTCAAGGAGACCTGGACAGAACAAGCAGGATTGTAGTTATGCTTCAAAAAGAGAAAGATCCTAATAAAAACATAAACATTCAGTAAAAGTCCACAAATCAATGTGCAGGGTGCTGTCTTAAAAATGCAAATACTAGTCAGGATTTTCAGATGTTGATATAATAATTTAGTCATTTAGCCTTGCTAAAAAATGCCCCAGACAGAGTTCTTTTAATAGAGCTATATTATAATTTAACACATAATGAGAAGGAAGTTTAAAGATAAAACTATACAGCAGTATATAGTGACATTCTGTAATTCTCGTGGGAGTTCTTTAATAATACACAAAACTAGTGCTTTGTTGACAGGTGTACATCGCTTTCCCCAAAGAGGGGAAAGGTCTGCCTAAAAGATTTTACATTAATCAACTAAAAGGCACATTAGGAGGCAAAAGTAAGGTTTCACCCTATTGTTTCTTGGAGTCTTTTTCTTTTCATTTTAGGCTCTATTTCTATGGTTAGAAATTAGGCTTTGCTGAGAACAGTTTCTTCCCATGACTGAAGAATCGTGATTTGTGGGAGGATGTTTGTGTCATTTTCAAAGGGCTACAAGTACAGCTGTGGTATTTGGGTTGTTTGAGAGGAGGATGTAAATATAATCGAGCACTTTCTCATGTGAAGGGGAGATTTAGTCCTTCAATTCAAAGATAAGAAGAATTGTAAATTTAACTAAAAACTTAAGACAATCTGCCAGCAGTCGAAGGCAGCTCTTTGCACTCTGAAATTATCAGAACTGATCAGCACCCAGTAGGCCATCAGGAATATTCAGTACTGGTTAGAACTGAATGGAATGAATAAATACATTCCAAGCACTCAAAAAGTACAGAAACATCAGCCTCATTAAACCACAGTGTAAGTAACTTCTATGATAAAACTTTATCACATTACTATTTTTTTAATCAACAGAATTAAAAGAAAATCTAACCTTCAGTGTACTCCTTGGTCCCATCCAAGGGATCAACCCATATTACAAGCTTTAAGAATAAAAAAAAAAAAGAAAAAAAAATTAACAAATATAAATCATGTCGATTACCATGCAAAGTATATGTTTTGCTTTAGTGCTTTTATTTCCTTGTGGTAGTAAGGAAATAAAGAGAACCAACATTTTAACATTATTATATGACTGAAGCCTATAATAGTATTTTACACAAAAAAAAAAAAGCTTACAAATTGACTGGAATGTCTCAGCAAATCTCTTAATAGAAGTATGAAGGATTAAACTGAAATGGAAAATGAGATTACTTTCTTATGTCCAAACTAGATTCCTGCCAAATTAATTTGAATCACAAATTGTAAGAAGCCAATTTCCATTTTGCATTACCGCACACAGGAGCATGCAGCATTTGCAGCTCTGGAGGTGTGATTCTCATCACTACATTTCAGTTTTCAAACAAAAAAGAAAAATTGGCAACACTGAAAAAACCCTTTTTCATGGTACACTCTTAGCTAAAATCAGAAAGTAGTATAGATAATGTAAAATATGAAGACATAGACATAGCATTACCACATTACCTCTTCCTCTTTAATTCCTGTGTACTGAGCAGGACAAGGTTTCTTCAGTATTTCTTCACAATGACCATCTTCAATTAAATCCTCAGTTACATCCTCAGTGGGCAGTTCCTAACAAAAAGAATTTCTCACAATTATTAGAAAAATGTTTTGGACTCACCTCATTTTGCCTTAGAGTGTATTTGACAGCAGCTTGATAAAGCTAATGAAATGAAAAGGTGAAATGGGATGGAAACACCTTTGCTTGTTGCTTTTTGGGCTGTTTGGTTTTCTTAAATTAAAACCGATATTTTCCTAAACCCAGCCAGAGCAAATTCTAGTGCAAGCTACAGCAAGATAAACTGTTAGTATAAATAAAGCAGGTACTTACTTCTTCTCCTATGATTGTCACCTTGGGAAACTTCCGTGCCAGGGAAGCACAAATGCTCATTTGTACCAGTCGGTCAGCTTTGGTCTGCAAGTCATTGGGTCCAGCCTGTCCAAGAGTGGATAGGAATTTGTGTGCTAAAAAAATACACCAGCACAGTGGCCTATACAGCACTCTGAATATCTGCTTGTAATGAAAAAGAAGTCTAATTTGGTAAATCTTCAAACCCAGTAAGTGACCTTG
Source organism: Bombycilla garrulus (assembly GCA_013400315.1). Taxonomy (NCBI): domain Eukaryota; kingdom Metazoa; phylum Chordata; class Aves; order Passeriformes; family Bombycillidae; genus Bombycilla; species Bombycilla garrulus. Next base: position 96,773 of record VXBU01004947.1, read on the forward strand.
TGAGAGCCAGGCTGAAAACTGCAAGTAGATTCTTCCTGTGCACCCCAGAGCTAAGGCAGACTGGTCTGACAATAGAACAGTGGATTTGGTGGCCCAAGGTGACACAAAAAAATGCCTGCAAGCCTTCCCAATGTTGTGTAGCCAAACATCTGTTGCTACATGGATTGCAGTAATTTCTTAAATATTAATAACCTGCTACATGTGAAAGTGGGAACTTACTAACACTTTTTTTAACCCTTTAGGTCCAAAGAGAGAATCCCAGTAAGAAATAATTCTGTTAGCATTGAAATTTAGAAAGACAGTTCATCTAAGATTTGCATCTTAGTTGACTCAAACAAAATTTTTATCTGCTTGTATCTTACTTGCTAACAACACGAAAAATGATTTATCTAGCTACAGAAATTAGCCATATCAATTTAGAATCATATTATGGGTTAATTTTTGCATGCTCAAAACTCATCTGTCCCTTAGCCAAGTGTTAATTTTATGAAACTTGATATTTTTCTTTGAAAGTTCCCTCTCATCCTCTAATTAACTTGGTTGAAATTGGTCCTGAGTTCAGACTCAGTAAGATCAACTTTACTTTAGAGAACGTCCTTTGTTCCAGGACATGAACCCAATAAAACAGTATAAGTAGCTCTTCAGTGTAAGAATGGGTGGACAAAAGTGTCTACCTACCAACTCAGGGGGAAAAAAGTAGAAGTACTACGAAGAGAAGCAAATAAATGGAGAACTTAGAGTTGACTCAGATAAAGAAAACTGGATATCAGGAGAGGAGATGGCTAAAAATTCAGCTGTCCTTGAACTAGATAAATGGATAGGAGGTCACTACATTGAGGGAAAAGGTGTGACATTGCCTGCCCAGATGTTTTAAAGCTTTCAGTAAGGCCAGTTGCAATTGGTCTTGCTGTACTTGCTGGCTGCAGAAAGAGAATGAATGATGAGAAGCAGCACTTTTGTTCCTTTCCTTGTTCTATATCTCTTTAGACTGCAAAACAGAGGGATAGGCAGAGGTTCTTTTGCATTCTTCCTCCTCCTTCAGCAACCACTTTTGGCAAGAAGCTTGCAGGAATTTCAAAATCTCTAATCCCTCAAACAGGAACCTCTTCTGTCGATCATTGCTTTTGATCTAATATTGAGTTTGTAGTATTCATTCCTCAAAAAATTTATAAGTATGTATAACCAGTCTTATTTAGAACCAATATCACCTGTTACTTTTGATTGATTTTGAATAATGTAAATACCTGCAGTACCTTCAAAGTAAAGACCAAAAGTAATACATATATATATATATAACTTTAATGTAGCCCATAGTATCATTACATATCTGTAAAGCTAGAATTAACTTCTAAAGTTAATTTCACCTATTCCAGTACCATAGTCAAAACAAAGATCCTGGCTCATCAGTGCAACTTACTAAATTACAGCAAATTAAGAACTTTAATATCTGTTTTCTTCTTAGAATTAAATTTGAACCTCTGAGTTTATTTTGAAAACTTTGATTTACAATAAAAACTGAGGTGTGGGCAGCAGTACTAATTACAAGAGGACTAGAAGCAGTCTAAACCTTGATGGGCCACAGGTGTAACCAATAAGGACAAGCCCTAATAAAGAGGGGGATGGCTGACCCTAGGTTAGTTGAGGTCTGTCTGCTGAGCTGTGAAGACCTGTCAGAGGCAGTTGGAGTCTGCTGGCTGTGCTAAGGGGAGACAGGGATGGGCAGCCAGGAGAGGAACAGAGAAGGTAAGGTGCCCAACAAGGATCAGACAGGGATAGGTGGCTGTGTGAGGAACAGAAAGGAGTTAGCCGGTCAAGCAGAAAGTAGAACAAACCAGAAGGCTGGGTGATACTGCTTGGGTAAAGTTTACTTATCAGAAGGCTGAGTGATGCTGCTTGTAGAAGAAAACAGAAGGCTGAGAGAAGCTGCTTGAACAAAGTTTAGTTCTTTGGAAAGTGTTTTGTCTGTCTCAACTGTGACGTATGCTGTGGCATATCTAACTCGTGGTTGTGGGTAACCATGACACTAAGGTTCTTTTCTGTTTTAGGGAATTAAACACTGGTTTATTCTAATCCATAGTTTGTCAAAGGCACAGTATTTTAAGCTGTACTAAGGATGTTAGAACATAGGTATAGAAATTAACAGGAAATATACATTATAAATTTTGAGAGGCTATGCCAACCTTGTGTTTTGTGAGGGAAAACAGGATAAAACTATGGTGCTCCTTTTAAATGTATAAATAATAAATGTGTAGAAGTACTGGTCAGAAGCCACTTCTCTAGGGCTGTTTTAATTCTTTAAAAAGGAGTATTTGTTCTAGGTGGTGGTGAGGAAGGTCATGGCTGTATCTTCTCCCGCAGCTGCTGATTTTTAAAAAGACACTTTGCTGTGTATCTAACTCAAGTTTAACAAATGAAGTTAAGCTGGAACATAGTAAAAGGTAATACCTTCTCCACTATGCCTAGATCTCCTGCAGACATCACGTTTCTAACAATTGTTGCAGCTTTTTCTGCAACAGAATATGCTGAGGCCACCACACGCATGAGGAGAGCTGGAGAAGCCATGCTGAATGCTGAAAAGAAACAAAAAGCAAACTTGAACATTTCTCTTTTCAAGAGAAGAAAAAAGGTAAAGTATTTTACCTAACATTTCAAACAGATACAGTTTAAACTGAGTAAGAAAGGGGGAAGTGAGTTACTACCAGTGAGTGGTAATGAGGTGAGCTTTGGCTTTTTTTTAATAATGCAATTAACGGACACAAGGATGTAAAGCTATTGAAGGCAAGATCGTGCAGATACCCATGTTCTGTCTGACAGTGAACCTGGTTCTCACTAAAACAGAATGATGTTATAATAGAACAACACCAGCAGCAGAGACTTTTATCATCACTATTAAGAAAAAGAAGGGTCTGCACACACTTTTTTGCACACTTTGAACAAAAGTTCATTTTTTTTCAGAACTGAACCTACATTTGTTTTGTGCCCAGAACTCAAGCACAAGACTAACAGACAGGATGACATCAACAACTTCACTTACTATTCCCCATTTGTTCAGCTATAAAATAGGGGTTTGTAGATGGCCAGTTGTGTACACAAAGTAGGTTAATGATATGCGGATACTCCGAATTTGTATGCAAAAATTGAATTCAACCCCCTGAATTTAACCATTCTTTCTGTATTTGTTTAACTTCTCCTGATTTCTTTAAGGAAATCAATTTCTATCTTCCTGCCTCCCCTCACCACTCCATGTCCTGTCATTCTTATTGCACTGTCTTCCTCACCTGTTCCCCAGCACAAACCATTGCAGTTCACTGGGCCTTCAGTTACCAAGTAGAGTAACTATCACCCTGGAAAGGCTGGTATTCCTCCCAGCTTTTCTTTAGCTCAGGAGGAAGAAGTATTGTTAACCACTCTGCATTTTTTTAAAATACAGAGCTAATTGCTTTTTGTTTTCCTATCAGTTGTTTGTGTAGATGACACTCTTCCAAGGAAACACTTGAGCACAGAGCAAGAACAAAATACAGAAGAACCCACTGATCACCACACAAAAGAAGATAAATTATGAGGAAAGTGTAATATAACCATCATATCATAAATATTGTAATTACAGCAAGTACTGCTTAAATGGCAATAGGTCATATAGGTGCTATACAGCACCTTTCCTTTCTTCTTTGACAAATCAGAGTCATGGCTGTTCACAAAACAGCAATATCAGAGATATCAGAATCCCAAATTTAGCCAATTTAAGAACTTTCTTGAGTACTTTATTTACAGCACATACCTGTACCAGTAAAGTCAGAAGCACTCTGAGGCTGGAAGAGTAGAGTAACTGTGCAAGCACAATCAAAAAGCACACTTGCTAATGTTAATTATTATTTCCTGATGGATGGGAGCAAAGTGCTCTGGAGCTCTGTGGAATAGCCAAGGTCCATACCCAGCGTAACCCTGGACAGGAAGCAGTAGTTACAGAGGAAATTTTGGGAATGCTACCTGTGGCAAAAAGCAGCTCTCAAACAATTGAAAGTTGCAGAGCAAATATGTATCATAACACTTGGAAAGCCATATACTATTTGAAGTCTATACTGTCATGTGAAACAAGTTAACAGAAGAAAAATGTCTCCTTCCATAATGAAAATATCTGGAATATGGTAATTTCTGAGAGAGCTAAAAAAGTAGTATATTAGATGGGAAGTTTGGATTATAGAATTGAAATTAATTATCAGATTAACATAATTAATATTTTTTGCTCAGCTTCTCATAAAAAAGGTAATTTGTCCTTTTACTGGATGTTTGATCCTGCTTCATAAAATGTGATGAAAACTTAATTGTTTTAAACTCTTGACTTTATGTTTGGATAAAGTTTTAAAATATAGGGCTGCATCTCCTGTATAGCACATCTTTTGGTGTATTGGACCTTTTAGATTAGATAAGTGAATGCAGCAGTTGCCTCTAAGTTCTTCACCTCTGTAACTTTTCGATCTCAACTTACCTATAGGCTTAGGGAGCATTCTTTCCGATGAGGGCAATGTCTAATGTATGTTTCTACAAGGCACTTAATATATTGTTTGCTTTGGACAAAAATAGTCTGACTCCTAAAAGACTGTGCAGTTTACAAATACTGTACAGCAATTATCCCTGAAGTTAAATTTAGGTATAATTTTCAAAACACACCTTGTCCTCTAAAGACCTTCCCTCCTTTCTTCTAGCCCACCAACCAAACTTGACAAATCAGCCTATATTGATACCTACTAAAATTAGTGAGTTCTCCAGTTCTTGTTCTACTTTTTAATTCTGATGTTTGTACAACAGGCTGACAACAATTAATTTATTAAAGCACCCATGATAAGATTTGTTGATGGTTCTCATTCAGTCTCTTTTATGCAGATTTCCGTTTTCCAAATTTATGATTTTGCCTGATGAAAGGAGAAAGTGAACATCACACAGAGCATGTCCTTAAATCCAAGTGCTAAGCCATAACTTCTTTCTTGGATATTTTCAAGGCCTAAGCGACCAGAGCTCCCTCTTTCTTTACAATGAACTTCGGCTCACACCGAGTAGAAGATAAACTTTCCAGTATGTAAGAGAGCAATATTTAGCAGAAGCCGAGGGAGCCAGCAGAAGCAGGCTACCACTCGAGGTGGGAATCCCACTGCGCCTTACCTACAGCCTTCTACCTGGGAAAGGGCTGTGCTACGTCATTTTATCAGAGAAAGAAAAGGGAACCCTGTTCCTGACTCTCTTGCCATGAACGTTCCCGGTGGCAAAGCGCCTGTAGGGCAGCGGTGCCGCAGTTCGGAGCAGTGCCCGCGAATGCCCCTCGCGGACGCGGGCCGGACACGGCGCGGGTGGTCGGGGATGGCAGCAGCAGCTCTGCTGGAGCAGCACCAACTCACCGCGTCCAGCCTCACTTTTCCCTGGTTCTCCGCCGGTCTCTGTGACCCGCCACCGGTCGCCGGCAGCGTGCGGGGTGCTCCGAGCCCTTCGCGCCCTTCCCCTTGCCAAACAGGGTCCTTTCCCCAGCACCGCCGCTCGCGGCCCCTAGGGCACCGAGGCCTCCGCGCCGGCTCCTGCAGGGAGGACTCGCCACCCTTACCAAACCATCTCAGACCGCCCCGACTCCTTCCGGCTCCGGGCGGAGCTGAATCTCTCGCCCGGCCCTTCAGGAGCGCAGTGCCGCCCGCCCAGCGCGGCGTGTCCCCAGCCGCGGCCCGTCGCGCCGGCGGAAGCGCGGCCGCAGCCCGGGAGGATGCTGCGGGCCTGGCGGGCGCCGCCGCTGGCGCGGGCCCGGGCCCACGCCGCCCGGGGCTGGGCGCGCTCCGCCTCCTCCGAGGCCGCGGCCGAGAGCCGAGAGGACTCCCGGTACCGGGACACCGTGCTGCTGCCGCGCAGCCGCTTCCCCGCGCAGCTCCCGGGGCGGCTGCAGCCCGAGAAAGAGCTGGAGACGCAGCAGGGGCGGCCGGGGCCGGGAGGGGCGGGAGGCTGCGCCGGGCGGNTCGCCGGCAGCGTGCGGGGTGCTCCGAGCCCTTCGCGCCCTTCCCCTTGCCAAACAGGGTCCTTTCCCCAGCACCGCCGCTCGCGGCCCCTAGGGCACCGAGGCCTCCGCGCCGGCTCCTACAGGGAGGACTCGCCACCCTTACCAAACCATCTGAGACCGCCCCGACTCCTTCCGGCTCCGGGCGGAGCTGAATCTCTCGCCCGGCCCTTCAGGAGCGCAGTGCCGCCCGCCCAGCGCGGCGTGTCCCCAGCCGCGGCCCGTCGCGCCGGCGGAAGCGCGGCCGCAGCCCGGGAGGATGCTGCGGGNGCGGTGCGAGCCCCGGACCGGCAGGAGGGTTGCGGTGGCCGCCAGGGGTTGTGTTCGGACCCGCCGCGCAGGGCGAGCTTCTGGCGACTCCGGGCTCTCGTTTGACCCGACCGTCCGAGCTCTTTCTTAGAAAAGCTCGGGCTCCTGTCGTATTTATAGTTTGGGTGGTTGTAATTTTGATACAGTTTGTTTTGGAGGAGAGTAACGACGCTCCGGATAGTGTAGTGCTAAGATTATAATCTCACGCTAAATATTTCACCGTCTTTGGGCATTTACGTACTTATGTCTTCTCTTACAGAATTAGAAAAGCATATTTGTTTACTTGTATGCTTTTGTTGTAAATTTTATATCCAGGCTTTTTGGAAGTGGAGAGACTGCTGATGGTTTTGGCTTTTTTCTTGTTTCTACAGAAATGTGGTTTTTCAGAACTGTACTCATGGCAAAGGCAAAGGAAGACAAAACAGGAATTTTGTCTGCACGATGGACCACCCTATGCCAATGGAGACCCTCATGTTGGCCATGCATTAAACAAAGTAAATATTTACTTGTCATACTGTATTCTTGTGAAGTGGTAAAAACTTACTGTTATGTCCCCTGTGTTCTCCATTCCCATTTAAATCAATAAACTTTAACATGTTTGCAGTTTTGGTAGCTGGGGCTTTTAAAAACCAGCGGTATGGTTATGTGGTTGCCATATTTTGCCATGTTGACACGGACACCATATTCCAATATAAATACCATGTGCTGAATGCTCAGTGATCATTTTGATTCAGCCCTGAGATTCACAACATTACACTGGTCACAAAGTGAGAAAGACTCAAATTGTGACCCGTCACCCATAGCTTCTCACAGTCCCAGTGCCAGAGCTTGGGCAGCAGCAGTGTGCTCTCATTTTTAAAACAGCCCCGTGTTTTAAAAATAAGAGCAAGTCAGATTTGTTCCTTCAAGTTTGCGAGTTTATAAACTTCACAGTTTATAAACTTCACTGGTTGTAAGCTCCTTGGATCAGAGATCCTCTAAGATTCTGCCAATGTACAAAATGATATGCAAGAAAAAAAATGCTGGGTCTTTGGATCACAGAGTGGTTTGGGTTGGAAGGGACTCTAAAGATGATTTAGTTCCAAACCCTCTGCCATGGGCAGGCACACTTTCCATTATAGCAGGTTGCTCAAAGCCTGATACAAACTGGCCTTGAATGTTTCCAAGGATGGGGCACCCAGAGCTTCTCTGGTCTTAAATGTGAACTTATCCTCCAGCTTTTGATATTTGTATATTTTTAAACAGGAGGAGCGTAATTACAAATGTGGCTGTTCCACATGGGGGAGCTAAAGTGATAACAGACCCTTGTGGCTTTTCAGATTTTGAAAGACATCACCAATCGCTTCCATGTGATGAGAGGTTATAAAGTGCATTATGTGCCAGGGTGGGATTGCCATGGATTGCCAATTGAGTTGAAGGCACTGTCAGAAGTCAAAGGAGCTGAAAATCTTTCACCAATGGAAATTCGGCAGAGAGGTAAATAAAGGCTTTTAGATCTTATTGTGGCCTTTTCTATTATTAATGTCACTGTTGGTTACATTTTCTATGATCACTGGGTGTATTTGCCAAGCAGATAGAGCAGGCTGGAATCTGATGAAATGGGATAATTTCACACAGGCTTAGCTTGTTGCTGTAATGGACAAGCAGAGCATTGACCCTAGGTTTAAATAATATAACAGAAGGAGGGCAGAGAATTTGGATGTTTGCTTTGATTAACTGTATAGTGGCAGGAAGCTACTATTTATCAGATCAACATCTTTTTTGTTTTTTGAAGGCTAAATTTTATTAGGAACTGAAAAGGTGCATGTGGAGTTAGGTTCCTTCAGGACAGCTTGGCTCAGTATCACAAGTAGGAATGTATTTGTTGACCATTTTTAACAATCCTACAAAACTTTAGGGGGGATCCTTTCGGAGAAAGTCTGCATTATATGGAAACTGTTTTGAAGAAATAATTTCAAATGCAATATGGGTTGAAAAGTATAGTCATTCAGCTGCAAAACTTTTTGTAATGAGCAATTGAAACTTTTAATTTGAAATTGTGGTAATGAAATGGACTAATTTTCAGATGCACATTACTTTGAAAATTTTGGATCAGCATCAACAGAGGGAGTTAACTTTCATAATAGTTTTGTGTTGAGAACTTATTTTGAGAAATTTTTCTTCCTAACAAAATACGTTGCCCCACTTTCTTAAAAAGAAAGTTTGTAGTCTAGAGACACATGCTTAATGTTCCTGTGTTAGTGAAAAATTGCCATTCCTGGATCTGTTTACTCTTTGCAGTCATTTTTTGTAACAACCAATCTGAAATGTATGTATTTTGAACCATAATAGTTAGGGCATAGGTTCACTACATTCATCTCTGGCTTTACTAAAGAAAATCTATATGCATTTTAGGTGGTATTTTATTGATCTTAGTGTGCTAAACCACGTGCTTAATGGAACCATTCCCTTCAGCCAGAGCATTTGCAGAAAGAGCAATTGAGAAGCAGAAATCGGCCTTCATTCGTTGGGGTGTAATGGCAGATTGGGCCAACTGCTACCTTACCTTTGATCCAAAGTATGAAGCAAACCAGCTGAGAGTCTTCTCCAAGATGCATGATAAGGTATGTTGAATTTCTGTGGAAGTCTGTATTGATTTTTCATGAATTTTGTCTCTCCTAATTTTCTATTTTTTTCCCCTCACTGTCCTCTCTAGGGTTTAATTTATCGGGACTATAAACCTGTGTTCTGGTCCCCTTCAACAAAGTAAGAATTAGCTTACTATTTTGTCTTCAAAATTTTAGCAAGATAGCTGTTGATGTTGCAGTGTGTAACTTGTGTTTGATGTGTATCAGAACAGCCTTGGCTGAGGCAGAGCTCGAGTACAACGAGCAGCACGTCAGTCGCTCTGTGTACGTGAAATTTCCGTTGCTGAAGTCACCACCTAAGCTGACTTCTGTGATAGGTACGACTTCTTTGTACCTTTAGAGAGCTTTGATTTTTGTTAAAGTTGTGAGTAATGTACTTCTAATTTACATCTGCAGATGGATCATCCCCTGTTAGTGTGCTAGTCTGGACCACGCAGCCTTGGACTGTGCCAGCCAATCAAGCAGTTTGTTACATGCCAGACTCAACGTAGGTGTCTTTCACTTGGTTCAGTTGTCTGTGTCAGTCCTGACTGGTATTTAGCAGCAAAATTAAAACATTCTGGACTGCCATTACAGTTTACTTAAGGCATCTTTTCTGGGTTTTGTTTGGGTTTTTTTTTAAGTGATGCAATTGTAAGCTTTGAATATTTGTAATATTTGAATTTCTGCCTAAATTTTCGTTAAATTATTCCTCCTTCATGAGGCAAAGTTACCTTGAAACTTTTGAGATATATGAGTGATTTGTAAAATGTACTGGTCTTTGAGAGGTGAAGCATTTCACAATTGGTAGCTTTATGGTGTTTATAATTATTTAGTATCACAAATGCACGTTTACATTGCAGATACTCAATTGTAAAATGTGCAACAACTGGACAACGCTTCATCCTTGCTGCAGATAGAGTTGAATCTACAGCTGCTGTTCTGGACACACAGTTTGAGATTATGTCAACATGTAAAGGCAGGTTTTAATATTGTTAGTCTTAAATTGCTTAGAAATCTGGTAGGTGTCTGAAAACTGTTTCAGTTTTGATAGATTAAATGTGTTTCTAATTTGAGAATATGCTTCACTAACATAATAGAAAGAGGAGGAGGAGTCTGTCAGTTTTACTGTTGGTGTATTGTAGCTCAAATAATCATCTGTGGATTTCAAATGAGTTTTTAAAATCTGGATTCAGCCTTGGAAAAATGAAATGTGGAGTGCAAGTCTGTTCAGTATCAAAATCTTAATTACACTGAGTGTAGTTTGTCTTTCCATCCACTGATGATAAGAGAGGGCTAGTTACAAGTGTGACTGCTGAGGTATTGTAGGTGGCTGTTGTCTGTCTGGACAAACTAAAGCAGTTGAGTTGACATCCTAACAAACTGCATAGTGGCATTTCTTAACAGGCAGGCGTGGGATTCAGTGTCGTGAGTTGGGATTTAGTGTGTCATTTGTGAGCTTTATTCATTTGCCTCTATCAGTGATTCAGTGCTGGAAATATGCCTTTGTGAAGGAGATGAGGAATCTGTTTCTATAGCTTTTTGTCTCTTTTTTTTTTTGATGTTTTTTCATGCCTCCTGTTTCAGAGGAAGTCTTGCTTTTACGTAATGATGAAATTACTGGGAGTGTTTTTTCTCATACCTTCCACCTTTTTGAGTCATGTGGTTAACAGATAACATCCAAGAGTAGTAGTATTGAACCTTCTTAAAAAGAAATTTCATACTGGAACTTGTTCTTTTTAACTTCCCGTATATTCAGTAATTAATTCTATTTGTTACTTTTCTGTATTCGTTTACATAACTGTGTGACAGCAGTTCTTAAACATGTTCCTTCTAGGAGAAAAATCATTCTGTGAACACCATTTTGGCATATGGTACATTCCTCAAACTCTGTGATTCTTGACTTTCAGCAAGGCTTTAATAATAATATTTCTTCTGTGTTTTTTAACCACTTGTTCTTTTTCTGCTCTCTGATAAAAGAAGCTGAACACATGAATTGTGTTTCTCAATTTATCTTCTGTTTGTATTTTTCAGGTGCTGATTTGGCAGATGGTTCTTGTGCTCATCCCAGCATTCCTGGCAGAGTGTCTCCCCTGTTACCTGCAAATCATGTGACAATGACAAAAGGGACAGGATTAGTTCACACAGCCCCAGCTCATGGTATGGAAGATTACAGCGTAGCTTCCCACCATCAGCTGCCCACGGTACTTCATCTTTTCAGCTGTTGCTCTTGATTTCCTGCAACTAATTGACTGTGTACCCCTAAAATTGTTTTAATTTGTGCATAAAACTTAAAAATGTTTTCAAGCGTTCACAGAAGGGTGAGTATCACTAATAGCCTGCAGGAATGCAAGACTAACCTTAAAGAAATCTGTATCAGGATAGAAGAATGAAGTTTCCTTCTGCTAATGAAAACTTAGAGGGAGGTGTTAGAATCAGATTTTTCTGCTATTTGTGTGGTTTTGTTTTCTAAATCAGAACACAGAGAACGTTTCTCAGATATTGACTCTCATTACTCAGAACTGTCTTTTACATGCTGATCAATAAGTCACCAGTTATGTAGGTCATTGTTACTTTTTTTCAGCAAAGCTTGTTTTAAATACACAGATTAATACAGCTCGTTCATTCATGGCCAGTTTGTGATTGATGGGAGTGAAGATTCAGGATATGGGGCATGGGGAGAGTTAGGTTTGCTTTTATTTTGCACTGTTTATTTGAAAAGCCCCTGAAATACCAGTGACTGTGATGTATGATAGTTGTGGTATGTGTGCAAATGCAGTGGTGCTCATTTCTTCTGACACCTAAAACTCACTTGCCTGGTGGATTACTAAACTGCAGTTCACTAAATCTGAAATGTACTTAAATATTTTGTTATTCATCAGAAAAGGAGTCACCCAGTAGAGTATTAACTTACTTTTGAATACCGAAAAGATAATTAATTGCCACATGGTATTTTATTGACATGATTGATTTATTTATTTTCAGGATTGCCTTGTGGATGAAAGTGGGTATTTTACAGAAGCAGCAGGTCCTGAACTTAAAAACAAGAATGTCCTTGAAGATGGCAATGAAGCTGGTGAGTATTTGATGTTTGAGCATTTGTTACTTCATCAGTTAGAGTCCTGCAGGTATATTTTGAGAGTTTGTATAAACTGGCTGTATTTTGAATATGAATGAGGTACAGGCATTTCTTGTTAAGTGTTGATTAAGGAAAGGACTTGGGTTGAGGTTAACAGCAGCCATATTTAATTTAATATGCTGCTGCTGAAATTTAGTCTTGCCTTATTTTTTTTTTTCTCAGTCATTAAGATGCTTCAAGCAGCTGGGAATTTATTAAAAGAGGAGAAATACGTGCACAGTTACCCCTATGACTGGAGGACTAAAAAACCGATGATTATTCGTGCCAGCAAACAGTGGTTTGTAAACACAGCAGATGTGAAGGCTGCAGCACAGGTAGGTAATTTTGCTTTCTTAGAAAACAATTGAGACAATTGATGCTATTTGGAATCAGCAGAAATGCTGTAGCTCCCTCCAGAATATGTTCTTCTCTAGGGTTTATGCACAGTAGCTGAAAAGTGTTAATTACTTGTTGAAATGAAATATGTTGTCACGTTTTTTGTCAATGTCGATATAATCCAGGGTAGCTACACTGATTGATATATTTGCTCATTGTATTTACACATGTAGAAGTTTCTTAGAACTACTGATTTTTATTTTTCCCTAAAATATTTTTTAAAATATGTTTCAAGTAATTAAATTAGAAGAGAAATTTTATCACTATTAAAATTATCTTTTTTGTTAGGCTAGCCTTGTGTGGCCAGACATCTTTGTTTGCAGCTCTCTTAATTTTGTCATGGTCCTATTTTAAGTAAGTTAAAAGCTTGGAGTCTTTTGCTCTTTGAAATGATGTAAATTCATACAGAAGATTCAGACCAGCACCTTAGGATAACAGTGGCTTTATTCTAATTAGGGCATGAGGTGTATATTCCATATTTATCTTTATCTAGCATGGATGAAAACATGGGTGTTACTCAGCAGGGCTGGGAGGGACTGGTAGCCCACTACACATAGTTTGTATCAAGGTGGGTTTTCCAAGTAGACAGCAGTGCGAGATACAATCAGCTTTTAAACTTCAGATTGAGTTACTGATGCAATTTTTGACTCATTTTTAGGATGTGTCTGCTGGAGAATCAGAGAACTGGGGTTTGGTTGGGAAATGCACAGTATATGTAGTGTTCAAACAGTTTATTGAAGAACAGCAGGCAGGTGTCTGAGAATGTGTTGTTTGGTGCTGGGAATGGGAGAGTACATCTGTACCGTGTTTTAGCGGCAGCATAAACATTTGTGGGAAAGCTAAAGCATGTTTAACTGTCTCCTTTATAGGATGTTCTGAAAAAAGTGAAAGTGATCCCTACATCTGCAGTGAACAGGATGCTGGAGATGCTGGACAGAAGGACATTCTGGTGCATATCACGGCAAAGATGCTGGGGTGTCCCAATTCCTGCTTTTTATCAGAAGAGCACGGGAGAATGCTTGATAAACAGGTACATGCCTAGCCTTAGACACTGAGAAGTGACAGAAGGAGCACTGTCTCTTGTGCTACAGTTAATGATATTATAAAACTTCATAGTATTTCAAGTAGGAATACATGCTTTTACTTGTAGTTGTTTTTACACAGATCTAATTTAGCTATAAGTTAGAGCCTGTGACTTTTTGACTTTTGACTTTAGTAAAAAATTTGTTGCTGAAAGTGACTTGTATATAAATACTGGGAGTCAATTTACTTAGATACTTAAGTTACCTGAAAACTCCCCTTCAGATTAATAGCTGCTTTCATTCCTCATCTTCAATGAGCTGACAGTCATGACTGGCCTTTTCATTTAAGCAAGCAGTGAAATGCAAGTTGTGGTTAGAATAGATGGCAGCTGTAATTGTAGCACTGTACGCTGAACAGTCCAGGTAGTGTGTCAAAATAGCTTTTTGCAGTTAAGTCACAGTGAGATCTGGAGTGGAATAACCACCTTGGTTGCAAAATAAATAAGTCCATTTTGTTTCAAAACAAAATTAAAGTGGTTTTGAAGACCAGCCTCAAGTGTGACTGACCCTTAGCTATATGATTTGCTGTGTCCAGATCTTCAGATCCTATCCTGACTCTGCCGTTTTTTGGTTAATAGTATCCAGATATTGCAAACACTGCATTTCAGGAATTCTAGACAACATAATGCAGAGGAAATCCAAGATATCCTTTAAAACAAGGAAACTCAACCAAATATGATCCTTTTCTGTCCTGTAAGGAGTAAGAGAGTTCTGCTTTTACTTCTTTGGGAAACAGGTTTTCAGTTGTGAATGCTCTCTAAGAGGTGGTTTCATATAAAGAGTATTGTGGCGTTCCACATTCACTGAATTAATTCCAGGTTTTTTTTGCTGCTGTGAGATGCACTGATATAACTCGGTTTAGTACACCTTAACCTTACAATCTTTTGTGATAATTCATAGTAAGTTTTCACAGCTGGAGATGAACTTGAATACTGCTGCAGAGCTTTCTTTTATTCTGGTGTTAAATAAATGTACTGCAGGAGTCTAGCATGTTTTCCAGAGGCTGTACTCCACACAAGTAGTAGATAGTAGACAGTAGTAGGTGAGGCTCAGGGTGTGGAGAGTAGGGAATGGACTTTAGACAGGTAGTCCTTAGATTCACCTGGTGTGACTGGGTGTGTAGGTGCCGAGAGATGTACTTTGGCTCTCTCACTGTAGGCAATAACTGTGAGAAAAGACCACAATAGCCACAATGTCGTTTATAGTGCCTGAATAATGCTGGCACATACCAGGAAATAAATGGGTTTGTGGGGTGTGAAACCATTTTACCTGCAAAAAACCTATGTGTGTGTCTCTATTAAAAAAACTATTTCTGAGGAATCCTTTTTGTATTCTGGTTGAAGAGTAGGCTTGAATGTGTGTGTGTTGCTTAAAAATTGTTAAATATGTAGTTTAATAAGAAAAAAAGTGTAATGAAAGCCAGTCCAGCAGCTGGCACTCAAATGTGAAGGGCACCATGAAGCAGGAGCTCCTTCTGAACACTGAGGAGCTGGGACAGAAAGCATTTGAAAAGAGGGATGTGTGGGAATTCCTTTACTTAGTAAAATCACCTTGAGAGGCCGTGACCTGTATTAAAGCTCCTGCCTTTTGTCAGTGCTCAAGCTGTGTGAGATGATTCCCAGAATTGTGCAAAATGTGGCAATTGCAGCACTTGGATGTGGTAAACTCTGCCATAGCTTAACACTTCCACCTTTGTGTGTAGGTGTTGGCCCAGCAGACTTGTAGGGGAGTGAACAAAGGGTCAGCATGGCATGTCTGGGTAAAATTTGATCTGGAGAATAGAGAGACATTTGGAGAAAAAACAGACATATTCAATATGCTTGAAAAAAGATTTATTGCATTTGACTCACAGCTTAAGACAGTCATTCATAGCTAGTACTCTTTACTTCTAACTTTACTTACTCCCAGTGGAGTTTTAAAATGAAAGTATAAAGCAGTCATTAAATACCCTAAGTTTAAAGTTTGAGCTTAAATATTTTTAAAGTTAACTGTAGGAGACTTCTGTAACTGGAGTAGGAGAAGTGCACAGAATATTGGCCTATAGAAGTGACAGGCAAATTTAGAAGACAGTCTGTCAATTCATAGGTCATTTTCCTGAACACCATTTCTTATTGAAATAAGCAGCTAAGCCTGATTGTTTTGTTACATTTGCATTATCATTTGAAAATTGTATTACAACAGGTTGCTGGCATATTTTTTTAAGAAGTTTCATACTTAGATGGCGTGAATAATTAATGTAATTAAAACATTAAATTAAATTAAAATTAAAACAGTAAATAACTTGCATTTCAAAACACCAGCTGTTTTTAACTTGAATGCTGGATAAACCTTTCAGTAGCAGCTGCTGTGGCGTTTTTGAGTGACTATCAAAAGTAACAGCATCTCCACTGGAAGTCAGTGTAGTCCACATGGAGTTGCTGTTACATATGAGAGCACCAGTGGTCGATCTTGACTGATCCTGTTCATGTATCACCTGTAAAAAGACTTCTAAAAAGAAAAGAAAAAGTCCCTAAAATAAACTGCTGTTTCCCTCTGAGAGTTGCCCCTGAATTTGTCATATGAAAAGCTGCTGAAGGCCCTTCTTTCAAGGTGGAACTGCTTTCTCTAAGTGTTTTTGCCACACCAGTAATCCAGTCTTTCTAACTTAAGAGCCATGAAGTAGTTTGTAGTGTTTGATGCAGAATCTCCATGAGTCTCCCTGTTGTTGTGCCCTCTCCCCTCATAACCCTTAAAGAAATTTAATTCCATGACATTATCATCTATGGTTAGAAATTTAATACACCGGTTATGTTTAAATTCTTTCATGCAGAGTATGCTGCATCATATTGTGACCAGGAGTGTAAAAATTATTATTAGAAACCCCTTATAAGAAAGAGGGAGAAAAGATAAAGCACTTTTTTGTTATTGCCATTTTCAGTAAGAATACAGAGGCAAGATTCTGTGGGATTTTTCTGAACAAATGGAGAAAAAAGACTTCAAATAATTTAGAGTACCTGCACAAATAGATGCTTACACTGTGGGACAGCTTTCAGCATTTAATAGATTTCAAGAGAAAACATTCTCCATCTAGGAAACTCTGTAACTCATGGAAAAGAAGAAAGAGCTCCAAAACTAAAATGTGAGAATTGTATTTCCAGTAGTAGCTCAGTCCAGGAAATACATGTGCGATACGTACTTTAATCTGACCTCATGCAATAACTGCTTAACAGATTCACTGTTCAGATATTGGTAATTAATAGGAGATTGCAAAGATTGTTCTAATGCCTCACAACTTTTGTATCACCTCTTTAGCAAGTGACTAACACATAAATTTCTGAAAAGATTTTCAGAAAAATCTGAAAAAAAATTCAGAAAGAGAAAAAGAAAAACCCAACATGTTTTTTGAAGGAGCCTGTCCTGTGCTCTAATTTGTTTTTTAAAGTAATAAGACATTTGAATGAATTGCAATTAATAGCAGCTTACCATCCCCTAAATACTTACGGCTGTAGTATCGCTGTTCTTGTAAAGCAGAAGATAACTTTCCCTCTTTGCTGCTGTTGGAAAGCAGATGCAGAGAATGTCAGGCTCTGTATTCTTCTGCTCCTGACTGTATCTTAATGCTGCCTAATTTCTGTTAACAGATTAAATAAGTGTGCAGCATAATCAATATCAGGCTTCCGGGTGATTGGCTGGAGCCGTGGTAGCGTGAATTGCCGTAGGGCTGTCAGAGCAAAGCAGGGACACGTAATGCAAGTTCTTCCAGATAGCCTCTGAATACAGGGCAAAGTTTTACAATGGCCTTTATGGCTCACTCGTGGAGTTATCATGCTCACCTTGAAGGCTGCAGATTATAAAGTGATGAGTAGTTATTTGAGCAAGGTGGTTTTCACTTGCACCTTACAGAAAAGTACTTTGGAAAAATTCTGCTCTTTACCATGCAGATACCTTAAATAAAATTGTTTCTCTTCGATAGTAAAATTAATCATAAGGATCCTGTGAGAAGAGCATAGAGTACAAGGGGCTCAAGTACAGGAGTTGTGTTTGTTTGTCTTGTATTTTTCAAACTGTAGGAGGAAAAAAGATTTGTTTAAAAGGTATCCTGGAAATTTTCTTCCAGACTATCTCCTCTTATAAAGTGCTTGTTAATGTTCACTTATATTCTGTGGGGAAACACTGTATAGTGAAAAAAATTTGCACTGCTAAAATATTATATTTTTTTTAAATGTGATTTGAGACTGTGATTGAATTTTGAGAATATTGGTCAATAAAAAGTTGACTTCACAGTCTTTGTCTCCTTATTTCTTGTAAGTGATTGGTAACACAAATCTGACCTTCCTTTACTTATCTGTAAACTTTTATCTGTAGCATAATTGTACCTGTTGGTTCTTGTGTAAAAAAATGTCTTAAAAAATCTGCTCTTCATTCATTAATAGTATAATCTTTGCATTGCATAGCAATATACTTGATAAAAGGTTAGCCCATAGTATGTTTTGTGGGAATGGTGTATCTACAAGGGTACACAACTCTTGTGTGACATTGGAAATACTTACTGTAAATGAAGGCAGGCATTTTATTATGGTTTCCCAAAGGAGAGTAATTGCAAGGATTTATTTCCTTCTTGTCTCTCCCCTCCCCCACCTCCGATGGAAAGAAAAAAATGGTTTGTTAAGAGTATATTTCTATATATTGTTCAAGATAACTTAGTTTTGGTCTATAGCTGGATTCATCACCTTTTATAAATCCCTGCAAATATTTATACTGTGAAATACCTGTTGAATATTTTAAAAAACGTATAGGTTGAAAATTAATTCATTGCTGGAGTTTGTCCCTTCTCTGAAGTATATTTGCAGTATGAAAAAGTTATGTGGAAGACAGGCTTAGTTCCTGTTTAAATTTTCTGCTTGATGGGATGTGCTGGTGGCTTTTCTGTACTAATTGCAGGTATGATTCCTGATCTGAGAATTTTTCTGGCTCTCATTAAGGCCAGGGCCATTAGCTGAGCATTGAATTACTTCTTGCATGAATCACTCAACATACACAAATGTTTTACATGGTAATAAGCATGTTTTAGGATAAATCATCCTCCTTTTAATTTAGCTGCTCTTGTCTTCTGCTGGTGAGTTCCAGGGGTAACACTTGGCCAGTGAGAGGAAAGCGTTGAAACTGTGGAGAGAGCTCTTGAAATCCTCACATGAAGACAACTATATGAAGTTACCTATAACTGTCTTTAAAATACACTGGTAGTGTATTTGAGAAGAATCCAAGGTGGAAAGAAAATCCTATTGGCAAAGAGTGAAAAATAATATTGCATATTACTTTTTGTAAAATGTTCCTGGGTGCTGCAGTATTATCTCTAAAGGTCAGGGTGTAAATCCAGCTTTGTCAGTGGAAGGTACTGATCCTGCAAAAGACAAATTCAGTGGAATAATTTAGTCCAGGCAGAGGCAAATTTCTTTTTTATGTTTCCTGCGAGCTTTCTGAATTTGAAGATTTAGGGTGAAGGAGGCAAGACATAAGGGTTGCACCTCAGCTATCTGACAGGAATTGTGCCAGGACTGAGATTGTTGTTTGCTTTTTTTTCTTGGAGAAGTGACAGTCTCACAACTGGAAGTATAGCCAAACAGGCCTCTGTGCAAATGTTTCTGGAAAGAAGAGTTACTGTTGAGAACTGGAGCTCCTCAGTGTTGTTTTAGCAAGATAAGTGTTAGCAGATACATCACAAAGCCATAAATTATGTCCTACCATCATTGAAGTGGAAGGTGAATGATGCCGGTGCTGGTTTGAAAGGGGCAGAATGGTGGTGATGCCAGTTGCATGTTCATGTGTGAATGCTGCTGCTTAATGACCTTTCCCTGCAGAGAACCTGCTGGGATATTCTAGGGGAATTTATTTTGAGAAGTAAATTGATAAACTGATGATTGATTGATAAAAAATTGATGTTCTGTTGTTGCAATTTGAGCAGTCAAGAGCAAAACTGGATTTTCTTCTTGCCATTGCACCTCGTGTCATGAACTGAAGTAATTTGCTCTACAGCTGCTTGGAGAACAGTTCTTGTGCTTAAACCCTGTGTGTAAGAGTCCATTAAGTGTTTTAGTGATGTAGCTCAGGTTATTAGCAGTGCAGTAAAATATTGGGCTGAATCCAAACACAAAACCAAGTGATGACTGAAGAGATCATCTGCCTTCTGTGTTTTCAAGAAAATTATGCTAGATCATTATTTGACTTTTTCCCCTTTTGCAATACTGTGTCAAGAAATTAGTTAACTGATTAAATCTTCATTTTTTGAGTTATAAACAAATCTCTGGTGGCCTGGGTAACACAGCAGGTTTAGTTTGAAGTTGGCAGGTCATGATGATCTGCTGTACTCTTTAAATACAGCAGATGTCTTAAAAATCACCTCTTTAGCAAGTGCTCTCTGAGTCAGCAAGACAAAATGTGTGAGGTTCCTCTCTGGTTTTTTAAGATATCTTAATTTATGTCTAGACTTGGCATTAAGCAATATTAAAAATCAATTCCCCATAGCCTTACCTACTGGGGCCAAGGATTGATTGTGTCATAAGCAGTGCACAGAACTGCACACCTTGAGGTTGCCTTATCTGTTCAGATCAGAAAAAATGTGTAGTTAACTCTTTAATTTTTCTTATTTCCGTAATATCTGTTTATTTCAGGACCTTTGTCCTGGCTGGTGGTATATGATATGAACTCATAGATTGCCTTTAGAATGTACATTGCATGGTTTATTATCACTCCTCTACTGGGTGCAGAATTTTCAGTTTCTAACATTATTTGGATTAATATATTTAGATTTATTACTATTTTAAAAATACATTGCTAAAATGGGGGAATTCAGGCAACTGGAAGCCTAATACATACATCCATATATATATATGGATGTATGTATGCTATTTCCTCACTACTTTGCACATGAGTTTTCAAGGTCTCTGTATCTAGTAGGAAAAAGAAACCTGTTGTCAAAAAGAGCAGATATTTTGAGGGGAAATAGTTGTGTAGTTTCTTTAAATTCAAGGTCAATAAATAGCAAAAAAGATGGATTTTAGAAGTTTTCAAGCTGCTGGCATCTTTTCTGAGTGCCCCAATTATGGAGTGTTTGCAGAAAAAGATATGTGGAATCCTTGTGGGTTTTTGTATGTTGTACAGATACTTCTATCGTGGAAGGCAAAAATATAAAGTCTTTAATACAGGCAGGAAACTCTGAAGTATTGTCAGGATTAGAAACTGGAAAATCACAGGTTCTAATAGCTTGGTCTGTGTACCAGCATCTCTCACTGCTTTGGGGCTGGGATACTTGTGGAAAGGTGTGATTAACTCCTCCATTCATGAACTCCTTTTTCCTCCTTCTAACCCAGTGAAACCATCACAGATATCATCAAAATAGTGGAGCAGCAAGGGACAGATGCGTGGTGGACCCTCCCTATTGAACAACTCCTGTCAAAAGAGGCTGTAGCGAAGGTAAACTTCTGACTTCAGGTACAGCAGGTGCTCAAGGCAGTTGAGTGATGGGAAATACTAGAAAAACTTTGTTTATTCCCATGATCCTCTTCAGTCTTGCAGCCTCCTGAGAAGGTATTGGTGAAAGGAGTAAAGAAAAAGTGAGATCTGAGTGAGGCAGAATACACACAACTGGATTTGTGCTGTTAATTCAGGGCAGCGATCTCCATCCTACTCCTCTTAGATCAGGAGCAAAGTGACGTCCTAATTATCCAAATTATGAGCCCAAATATGTGTCAGGTCACTAAGATGGATTAGACTTTTTATTTAGTTCTTCCTAACTTTTTATCGTTCTTTAACAGTTGTGTACTTAAGCTACCACAAAGCTGTAGTGTCACTGTGCATCTGAGGTTTTCTTTGTATTTTTTCCCTTGCCTTACCTTGAGTTTCCATCAGTAATTATCTGAAAACTCTTGTCAAAAATTATCTACATTGTTTTGTGTTCACTCACAAAGCTGGTAACAGAACCTGTACAAAACTGGTCCAGAAACCAAATTTGCTTTATTTCTGGCTTTGAAAAGCATTTCTGATACAGACTATTCTGTTTGCATTATTTAATAATTGTTCTCTCAATAGGCTGGTGGTCATGATGTTTCGGATTATGTCAAGGGACAGGATGTCCTAGACATTTGGTTTGACAGTGGAACTTCCTGGGCTCATGTTTTGGAAGGTAAAGAACTCCTGTGTTGATCCTTCTTTTAAAATATTTGGAGAACAAAATATAACTGTTCTGTATAACAGTGTTGGTATCAGCAAAACTGAGGCACATTATGCAAGCAGCAGGCTAGCTGTGACTTGTAATGCTGCTTTTACTTGTAAACATAAGGATTTAATGTTGGCAAACTCATTTTCAGCATAATTAAAGTTCAGGTTTTTCTAATATTGTGCTCTAATGACTCTGCCATGTGGTGTTTTGTGTAACTGCCACTCATATCGTACTCGTTTTGAGTGGAGAAGTGTCATGGCACAGACAGCCAAGGTACTTTGCTGCTAGCTGGTACATCTTAAATTGTTTTTAGTTAACAAATTTCAGTCTGTGCTTGTCTGTGCTATTTCAAGCAGGGCAAGACAGAGATCAGCTGCTGAGTCTAAGTTTTATAATTTTAAAGTGTAGGTGTGCCTTCTCACTTTTGATTACATTCAGTAACTAAAGCAGTATATTGTGCCTTAAAATACTTATACTTGCTATATGCTATTTATGGCTCCTACTGCCAGTAGTTGCTACTCAGCAGGTAGCAGATAGATATTTGTGTAAAAAGGTGTAAAATATACACTGTTTGCCTGGAGGATAGTGCAAAGTCAGGAGTCCTTTCTAAAGGAGGAGTCTGGTCCCATACATCAAGTCTGTTGGACTTTAAACCCTCTGTACACAATTGCATGATAACAATCTTGTTGAATTATAAAACACGTTAGTACCAGAGTTTTATTTCTTAGCAACGTGGTCAGGCAGCAGTACCATCAGCAAACATTAATTTTCTAGAAGACTTTTACATATATTAAGGTTTATGCCCTTTAAGATTATTCTGGTTTGATTTTGAAACGTATAACAAAGTAGTGGTATTTTAAGCAATTGCATTGTTAAAGGGCTGAACACCTCAGGCTGCAAAAGCTATCTCTAATCCTGTGTAAAGGATATAATTTTCCATGAGGAATAGCAGAATCAAGACTCTGGATTCGTTGTTAATTTGTGTAAAGCTCCCATATGGATTCTGTAGTGTCTAATAAATGTTGGGGTTATCACAGTACAGACTTCTTCTTTCATGGAACCATTACAAGTTGCTCTTCTCTACCTAGTCCTCTCTTATGAAATTTGCTGGAGCTTGGTGTGTGTAAGGCATCTTCTTCTCCTGTGTGACATAACTGGAGTGGCCCCACTGCTTTAAAACCTGGGGACTGGCAAACCAGCAGTGTAACCACCTAACCCTGTTTATTCTCAGAAATGACACAAAAATTGCATTACTTTTTTTCTGTGTAATTGAGGCTTCCAGCCACTGCCAGAAGTGAAGTACGGTCTGTGATTCATATCTAATTACTGCTTTAACTCACCTTTTATCAAACTTCGCAAGAGAAGTTGTTAAATTAAGAGTTTTGTCATCTATTTCCAAAATACGCTCCAGTTTTTAAAGCTTTTTGCAGAACTTCTTCCAATATCAACGGTAATCAGCAAGGCTTACAGACAGGCTAATGGGTGGTGGGATTGTTTTCCAAAGTACTCTTGGAGAAAAAAAGATTAAATTCATGGAGAAATCCAAGATTGCTTAGAGAATGTCATAATGGTAAGAAGAACTAATTTTGTGGTAGGAGATGAGTGATAGCAGAGGTTGTTGCTGCCTTCTGATGTCAGTGTTGGTTCTTTCACAGCATGAGTTACTTTCAGGGCAACTGCAGGATATAAAAGATGGCTAAAACTGAGACTAATGTTTGTTTCACTCTACCCTGAACGCAGGGGTAGAGTGGATTAAAAATTCTGAATCGATGATGTGTCAGTAACCAGCAGAAATAACAGATATTACAGATTTCCCTGTCAGTTCCAGTCTTGTGAAAATAATTCCTTCTCTCCAGCATCTCTGCGACTCAGGGAACTTGGGCCTGAGTTTTCAGTGCACTTGACACAGCTGTGTCCGAGCTTACTAAAGGGGATGCAGCTGTTACAAAATGAATCCCTTTAGCTGATGGCCACACAGGTTGCTGTCAGCAGATACAGCAGGTTGGGAAGGCAGTGAAGAGGGGCAAGAAGAGAGATTCTGCTGAATGAGGTTAAAGGAATTGCCCAGTGACAGCCAAGTCCAGTGGTGTAAATCATAGATTGCATTGCCTTTTACCCTTGCACAGTCCTACTTCTGATGCTTGCCCTGCTGCATCTCCTTCCAGGGACTTGGCCTGTTTCTGATGGACATGTTTTAAAGTTATTCTTGTTCCATTAAATTATGGTCGGCTTCTGTTTTCCAGCCTGGGTGTGCCTAAGGTACCACTTGTAGCTAAATGGCAGATTAACCAAACTGTTCTACGTCAGCAGTGTGGCAGGTAGGAAGGTGCAACTTACACACTAAAATCAGAGGTTTGGCTACTAGATTTGTAGTCACAAACCCAAAATTGTGCAGCTACAAGTAGACTGTGTGTGAAATAAACACCACTCATTGGCATCACTAAGAGCAGATCCAAAAGTGCAACATTCTTGAAATCCCACTGCCCCTAAAGTTTCCTGGGGATGCTGTTTGCTTTGTTAAGGCTATGTTTGCCTAACACTTTTCACTGAACATTTACTGTTGTGAACAACAGTTTATTGTTATGCCCTCTCATCCTGTTTGTTTCTTGCTACACGTGCCTCATTTTTTCCTTTTTTTTTGGAAGGACTGTTTTGTGCAATGTTAAAATTTAAGTCCAAATGCTTCATACATGGATAACTGCATTTTCACAATGCTGCTGTGAGGTAGAACAGTGTTAATCCACTGCTTCCAAAAATAAAACGTGATAAAAGCAAACTTTTATTCAGAAGCATGTGCTAATTTCAAATACTTAATGCTGTAGTGCCCAGCACTTTTTCTGTTGTTCTTTTGTTTTGGTGTTCAACCTTTTGACAGAGTTCATTTCAGTAGCTCCTTCTGGAGCGTCCATTTAAGAGAACTCTTTAATATCCTCAAATTCTCCTACTTTTTTTTTTATTTTCCTCATGTGCAGAATGCCATCTTCACTACAACCTTGAGATGATTCTTTTAAAAAATATTTCATATGAAAATGCACACTGGATTTTATTGCGATGCGATTTGCCACCAGTAAAAGTCAGACAGCTTTTTACCCACAGTTTTGTGGGTATTGCAATGATGGTAGTTTTCAGCATCATAACTTTTTTTCCCTATCTTATTGGCTAATGTTTAACTGAATGAATGTGATTATTTTACAACTTGCCTATCTAAGTGTTTAAACTTTTGTGCTGACTGAGAGGCCTGAATTTATCTTAGCTGGTTCATTCCTGGCGTTAAAATACAATACGTTTCATCTAAAAGTCAAAGTCTGTAAGATCAAAGATATGGAATCTTGAAATCCAAACCTGAAGGATCATAAATTGTAATTCTCTTTAATGACCTATGTACTATACCTCAGTTAAAATAAACAACAGAAAAGTTTCTTTGGGGTTGTTGGACATACTTCTCTACTTACAAAAAAAAAAGTGAGCACTGTTTGAATTAATTTATATATAACAATCACAACTTTAACAAAACTGAGGAAGGGGAGCTACTTATAAGGCAGGTTTTGCATATGCAAACCCCATGTTTGTATTTTACAGATAAAATGTTCAGACCTCTGTTAACTTTGCGAGCACCAGTAGCCACCTTGCCAGATGTACTAGATCCTGTCAGAAAAACCCAATCCAGTCTGCTGTTTGTAATCTGTTGTTTGTTGAAATTCTTCATTCCTCTAAGTTCTAGCTACTGGCATTTCCATGAGAAGTTCACTTCTCTAAAACTAGTGCCTAGTAAACTAGTTGTAAGTAACAAATGTGTTGTTACAGATTTTCTAACGTTACTGTCCTCCTTACCACAAATATTCTTTTTTTATCTTGACATCACAAGTATTTTTGAAGTCTCTTAATACAAAGGCTGCTCCTTTCTTATTGTACTTCTAAACCCCAAATCTTTGTAGATTTCCTTGAATGAATAAGCAAATGTGTAAAAACCGTAATATACACCCACACATTTTTCCTGTGCTGCCTGGAACTGTGTGGCCTTGACCTTTGTAATGTTGAACTTTCCTTTATTGCAGGATGGATCTAAATATCGAAACTTCCATTAAGTTAAACAAATAAATCAAGTGTGTCAGCGGCAGAAACAAGCATTGTCTCGGGGGTCCTAGGAGGAGGAAAAAAGGAGATAGTGAATAAAAATTGAGTAGAACAACTTCTGTCAGAATATTGAGAAAGCAACACCATCAACTTTAGAATCAAAACTAAATTCCTGACAAATACGTTTATGGTTTTGCACCTTTGTAGGCTTTGACTTGCACGTTCTGCTGTGTTCCACACTACTCAGTTCTCACTCGGGTGACTGTCTGGGATTGCTTAGGACAAGGAGGGACTTCTTGAGTCAACAAGTTTTTGTACAGTGACTTAATTCCACCAGTAAAGCCATTTTACCTGTGCTGTCCTCTCTCAACCCTGTGCAATAGCTGGGCTTGCTCTTCTGCCTTTAATGTGCATTCAGCTAATACCCTGCCTGCCTTGTAGCCCAGCTCTCCTCTAAAGTACTCAGTAGTTCCACTTGTTCTTCCCTAGCATTCCTCATTTTTGCTGTGTGTGTATTTACAGGGAATAATATTTCCACTCAGCCTTTGCAATAATAAGCTAAACAAGCCAGGCTTTTCTAGATGTCTCCATCTCCAGCAGACTTTCTTGTTTCCCATGTTATCCTAACTCTTTCCCCAAGTTTTTAATCCTCCTGGAACACCAGTGACCAAAAATGTAAATTCTGTCACAGGTGAGCTGTGGTCACTGCCAAAGCTTCCTGTTCTCCTCTGTAAGTGCCTTTCATGGGCTGCTTGGGCACCTTACTTCTGTGCCTTGTGCCCTGAGTAATTCCAAATGGGGAAGCCTCAGATGGTCGCATAGATTTTTATTAATTCCAAAGTATGTGAACTTTTCTTGAGTGTTCTAGCTTGTTTGGAAGTACTTAGAAAGTATTCTGAAAACTTCTGCAAAGCAGTCTGAGCATGATAGCTTCTTTTCATACTATATTATTTAGTTTGGGAGAGAGCAAGCTTATTTGTTAAATACTGGAATGTGGCAAGTTTGGGATTCTTTTATAAACTGCAATACTAATGAATCCCTTGTATCATGGTTAAGTAACCATGCACCATTTAGAGAAGTTACTTGCTGAGTTTAAAAAGCAGCATAAATGTTACTAATCACTTTCAGAGATTTTGTGTGCTAATTGTTTTAAGATACAAGTTATGATATTTCAAATAAAATGTTTTGTTTTTAAAGGTGCAGATCAAAGAGCAGACACATACCTTGAAGGAAAAGACCAGCTGGGAGGCTGGTTTCAGTCCTCTCTCTTAACCAGTGTGGCAGCAAGGAAGAAGGCACCATACAAGTAAGTGTGTGGATTGCAAACACATTTCTAGTCCATTTATTGAGTATTGGGCTTTTGGAAGTGTGCACAGTAGTGCATAAACAAGAGAAATCAAACCAGTACTGAGTATCTGATTCATGTTCTTACATTTTCAGTATAAAGTTTTTCTCAGATCATAATTAATTTACTGTTTAACTTTTTCCTATCATAATTATAGTAATGTTTTCACTCTTAGTCATTTAGAAGTTATCAGATACAAGTCTGGCTTTTTGCTATCTCTCTTACTCCCATAATTAAAGAAGTTCTTTGGGAAGTGCAGTGTGAAAATCTCCCAAGATCATTGACTTGTGAATTCAACATTAGGCTGTAGGGAACTGGGAATTGCTGTGTGCTTGAGTTCAGCTGGAGCTGTGGCACACCATTTATCTCCTGGAAGATGGAAAGCGTAGGGAAGGGGAATGTGGCTCAGCTGCAAGGAAGTTGTGCAATTTTGGGAAGTGTATTGGCTTAAAAAGTAAATAACACTTTAGTCTTTAATTAATCTGAAATACTAGTGCCCTGGATATCTAAACAATCTGTTGCTTGCATGGCAAAATTAAATGAGGAAAATAAAGTTGTTTGCTCTCATTGGATGGTAGTACAGGGTCTATTAATGGTTTGTTGAACTCAGGGGATGAAGCCTCAGGCTTACCAAAACAGGGGGTTTCTGCGTGCTTTGACTTAAGAATATCCTCATTTGAAGTCTATTCTTAGCATATATTTTTCCCTGGGATTTTGTTTTCACTAAAACCTTTCCTGCAGGACTCTGGTGGTTCATGGCTTTACTCTTGGTGAGAAAGGGGAGAAGATGTCCAAATCTGTTGGCAACGTGGTTGACCCTGATGTTGTCATCAATGGAGGCGAAGTAGGTTCAAGCTGCTGAGTTTCTCAGAGCTGCCACTTACAACCTTTCACAGCCACATTCTGCAGCTGTCTTGTGGCACAACTCTGTCAGGCTCTTCTTTGGCTGTACTGCAGTTCCATTTGGCTGGACTGAAAATCTTGAGTCATGTTTCTTCCACTGTAGTGCAAGAAAACCCCTCACCTTTGTTCTCTGCTAAGAGAAAATTTTGCAGAGGGTGTAGAATGGTTCCTTTTTACCAATGTTGATGGAATAATGGAGAAGAGGAATAAAATAAAAAAAAAACTATGCTGTCAAACTGACTGAAGCCTACCACGTGGTGCTGGCAGTGGAGCAGTCAGATGTAGCAGTTGCACCCCAGCAATCTCTCTGCTCTCAGGCTGTTATGGACTCTGGAAACTTCATTCCATGGTCAGGGAGGTTGCACTGCCAGTGATGCTCTAAATTTCCTTCCTTCCTCCATCATGCTGTTGCTCTTTGTGAGGCTGCTGAGCAGATTTTGCAACTCACTAGACAAAAGAATCAATCCTTGCATGACTTGCTTGTCTGATTAATTAAAACACACAATTGTTCCTATTCTTTCAAAAAGGAGAACAGCTGTTTTCAGAGTTGAAAACAGTCTGAAGGGGAAGAAAAACCTATGTAGTTGTAGATATTAACACTGCTGCTTTAATTATAAGCATTCAGAGGATTTAAGGCTGCAGCTGAGTATTTCTCAGCTAACCTGGGTTCTAGCACTGCCTGTACACAGAGTGCTGCAGGATGTGGGTTGTAGCCCTGCTCAACTGTAACTCCTGCTAAAAGAGGGGGAAGCTTCCAACCACAGCGGCCTCTGGGCTAGTCCTGTGAGGAGCAGGGAGTTGGACTGGATGATCCCTATGGATCCCTTCCATCTGGAGGTACTCTATGGCTCTGTGCTTTCCTGTGTGTCCTCAGGATCACACCAAGGATCCTCCATACGGTGCCGACGTCCTCCGCTGGTGGGTGGCGGAATCCAACGTTTTTACAGAGGTGCTGATTGGACCTGTGGTGCTCAATGCTGCCAGAGATGACATCAACAAGGTAAGAGCCACCAGTGCCAACACTGTTCATCCCAACAACAGGTCCTCTGCTGGCAAAGCTTTCCAGTCTTTACAGTAAAGAAAGCTTTTCCAAGCTTATTTAGGGAGGTACTACTGCTTTTAACACCTGTGGGTCAAATACTAAAGTGTGCTGAGGAAGACACATTTTTCATCTTTGTGCTTTGTTAACAGCCAGTCTTTATTTTTTTGTAGGTCCTTTAGCCATGTGCTCTTCATGATGCCTTTGTAATTATTCAAACAGACATTTTATAAAGTAGTCAAGTTTAGATAATGATGGAATTATGAGCATTTTGTGTTTCATTTAAAGCAAAGGCTAATAATGTTTAATTGCTCCGGGTTGTTCTAGCTGCGGAACACGCTACGCTTCATGCTGGGAAATGTGGAGGGTTTCAATCCAGAGACAGATTCCATCCCCCCTGCAGAGATGTACATAGTGGATCAATACATGCTGCATTTACTGCACGACTATGGCAGCAAGGTAGGGGGGAGTTGTGTTTGACATGAACATGTGTGTAATGTTTTCCATTGGTTATATTTTCTTTAGTGTGAGTAAAGTATGTGTGGCAAGCAGGCACATCACAAGTATTAAGGATCCTTCAATCCAATGTGCATTCCCTTAAGCCCATCTCACTTTTTGAGGAAGACTCTTAACATTCTTAACTTGGTTTGGACATCAACCAGATTTTCCTACTCATTGCCCAAGGCCTCAAATTAGAAGTCTTTAAAAATAGTTAAAGATAGGTATTAAAAAAAAAAAACAAAAAACAAAAACTAGACCTTTGGAAATTTGCTGTTGTACAGAACCTTGTCATTTCTGTCACTCAGAACCATTCTGCTGAAACCATGGGCATAGTTTCTTGGGTTTCCCCTTTTCTTTCCACTCAAACCAGAATGGAAATTATTTCTTTGGCCTAACTATTAACTGACTTAATTTTTTTTACCGTCCAACAACCTCCTAAATTTTCTGCTAGACTTTTTGCCACTCAGTCCGTTTTCTCTAAGTTTAGTTTATCAGGGGCTATCATTATATGCTGCATGATGCAAACCAATACACTGTTCTTACCTCTCTCTCCCAGGTTACAGAAGCCTACAAACAGTATGATTATAGCAAAGTTGTTCGACTGCTGCAAGCATTCTGTTCCAAAAGCTTGTCTAACTTCTATTTCAGCATGGTCAAGGACAGGTGAGTTCCTTCCTGCTGCCTTTAAAAGGGAAAAAAGAAAGGAATGGGTCTGAGATGGAGGTAATAAGGTTCCAGGTGAATGGTGAGTGAACACAGGTATCTCAGAGGACCTCCCAGTGCATTCAGCTGAGGGGTTGTCATTGTTGTGCTCCCTTCTGTCCACTGGTGGTACTGAACACTTTAAAAGGTCATCAAATGAGCACATTTAAACCAAAGCAATGTTTAAAGACATTGGATCTGTATTTCTACCCATCTGGATTTGGGAGGACAGGAGGAAGGGCTTTTAGCAGTTAGCTGTGCAACTGAGTGTTACTTATCAGTTTTTTTTAGATCAGTAAAAGAATCGTAAGGTAGTGACAGATGCCTGTGTAAATGTGCAAGGGCTGTTTTATGGGGTAGGAGGGGTGGGGGTTGTTATACTGCTCTTTAGTTGCCAGAATGTGAGTAAAGGAGGAGTGGGGGGAAGAGAAGGAAGCTGTAATGCTGAGGTTCACAGATGAACCAGAGCAAAAGGCTGACTGCTGCAGGCTCAGCTCCCTGAGGATGGATTCTCTCTCCCCAAATTAACATGTAGTGAAACTCCTTTTCTGTGGCTGCAGATGGTCCTGTCTGTAGCCCACTGTGCTTGCCTAGGGAAGGGCACTGCAGAAAAGCTTTCCTTAGAAAGGCTGTCTGGGTCACACTTCTCTACATCCAGTGGCAGTCCCAAAGTGTGGCTCTGTGCAGAAACATGAATATAGGAATATTTTGCAGCTTCCCCTGCTGTCTTGCAGGCTCTACTGTGAAGAAGCAAAGGATCCCAAGCGTCGTTCATGTCAAACCGTGTTGGCAGAGGCTCTGGACATCGTCATCCGCTCCTTTGCCCCCATCCTGCCCCACCTGGCAGAGGAGGTTTTCCAGTACATCCCTTACAAGAAAGGTAAAGCACACATCACTGCTAAGCAATTCCTTCAGTGCACTGTTACAAGGAATGCAGTTACAGAAATACGCCATTCTTTTTTGTTCATTTCATAAACACTCAAATAGACTAAAATAAGAATTGCTTTGTTTTCCTTTCAAGACTCGGAGGGTGTGTTTCGTACTGGCTGGATTAATGCAAGCTCAGCATGGAAGAAGCCTGGCATTGAGGAAGCAATAGAAGGTGCATGTGCAATGAGAGACTCCTTCCTTAGCTCCATCTCTGGCAAGAACGCTTTGGAATATGAAGTTATCATTGTAATTGAGCCGGGATTGCTGTTTGAATTAATGGAGGTAAAATATGTGACTATGAGTAGTGTTGTCTGTGTGAAAACTCTATTCTGCTTTGTCCTTACCTGAGAATCACAGAACAGGTGAGGGTGGAAGGCACTGCTGGAGCCTGTACAGCACAGGCCCTTGCTCAGGCAGGCTTAGTTACAACAGGTTGCCCAGGCCTGTGTCCAGCTGGGTTTTGGATGCTTCTGAGAATGGAGACCCTACCAGCTCTCTGGGCTACCTGTGCCCATGTTTGACCACCCTGACAATAAAAAAATCAGCTTTGTGTTTTCTTGGAGAAGGATCACCTTGACCCTGCTGGCAGTGCTCTAATACAACATCCTAAGGTGGGATGCTGCTGCCCCTGTCCCTTGGGGAGAGCAGAATGCTGGCGCATGGGCAGCTGCTTGGCTGTTAGGTCCCTTTCTCTTGGACCTTGCAGTTCAAGTCTGTCCTCCTGCTCCTGGCAGGAGTGAATCAGACTCTTGGTTCAAACTCTCCATTCTGATTAGGAACCAGAGCTCAGTATTCGTTTTATAGAATGGATAGTGCTGAGAAACAAAACCAAGTTCCAAGGCTGAAAGTTCTATGTCCCCCAGGCACTGCAGGCTGAAGAAACTTCCACTGTTTCCCAGCTGAATGAGATAATGATGGCTTCCCAGACAACCCTGCTGAGTGAGCTCCCCAAGGAAACACCTTCAGATGCAAACATCATAAAAGGGACCTTTCTGATTAACTTGGAAGGTAAGAGAACCATTCCAGACAGGCTCCTGCACTACAATACAGGCTTGTTCATGGTTTGAAGCTTACCTGCAGCTCCAGCCTCTCTCTCAGCAATGACACTTTCTTTGACAGGTGGTGACATCTGTGAACAATCTTCATACAAAGTTATAGCCCGACCCATTGCCAAAGCAAAATGCCCTCGCTGCAGGAGATACACGGCCGAGTCCTCAAGCACTCCCTGCCCACGGTGCCTCCATGTCCTTGCTGCTGGAAAGGGGAGCACGTGAAGACAAAATGCCTATGCAAAAGCTGCTCCAAAGTGGCTGAAGCAGCAGGTCTGCATACTGGAACCTGTAGAAGCAGATGCTTAAGCCCCAGCCTGAGCCAGGAGTATCATGTATTCTGGGGAACCTTACGTGTGTGTATATATATAAATATATATATATACACACTACTTGTTGTTTATCACTTTTCAGCTTAATAAAAAGGGTGGTTAAAAATAACTAACTGATTTACTACTTCTTAGCAACATGTGTTCTGTGGAAGTTCACTTCCATTTAAGAGAAAATCCCCCGTGAACCAGCTCTTGTTTAATTTTTATACTGGCAGCTGGTAGTTCAGCATAACCCCAGAGAACCAGTCCTCTCTACAAAACAGAAAAGAAAGTGGTGCCCACCATTCCCTAAAAGGAAGGAAAAGACACAATGAAACCTCAAATTTTATTTTATCAATTTACACAAATCCACAGCAAATTAAACACAAAATAGCACTATATACAGAGTATTACTTACAATACATTACAGATTTGATTGGTGTAGTGTGTCAGCTCTGACATGATACTCAGTTACAGTGAATTCCTTTACACAGCTGTACCAGGATAGAGGAATGTAATGCAGCTAAGGAACACTCTGCTTTCCTCAGGTTCCTTGATGACTAAATCTCAAGCTCACTCATTTCTGCAGAAGTGTGAGGTGCTGTCAGGCAAGGTGGTCACGGCACCTGTACAATATTGCCTCTTCCATTTCTCCTTTACAGCTGTTTTAACCTCAGTTGTGGAAGTCAGTAGAGAAGTACAATAGAACATAGACCAGGGAATTGTACTGAAATTCTGACTATTTTTTTGCTCCATCTGTAGTAAGTCAAACACTCAGTAGCTAAGCAAGAGTCCTTCACCAGCTGCCTTGTAATGCAGTCACCAGGAACTGGGACTGCAGAACAGAGGGAGGAGGCTGTGTGGAGCAAGCTATCTGCATTGCCTTTGTGGGGGGAAGTCAAACCCTTAGATGACAGCAGCACATACTTCAGAAATATAAGACTCAATTCTAAATTCTGTCTCCAGCAAGGCAGAATATTACAAATGTTTCTTACAGGTAATGCAGGAGGAGCAGGTTACAGGATGGAGCTGATAAGTTCAGCTGACAAAGACAAAAAGTTTACACCAATTTCATTCTTCTCTCCTGGCTTCCTTCAGACAAGTAGTGAACAGGAGTCACCAATGCCAGATAACCATGTTCAACACCATTCCAACAGTGAAGGTATTCACTATAGGATTCCCTGTAGGTACCATCAATAAAATGGGGATTTTTAAGGCTAAAGTACTCAGTACTATCAGTCTTCAGAGAAGTTGGATCAACTTTTTAAGCATTTTTTACTACAAGTTAACATGTGCAGAGAATCATAGCATACTATATCTCCTACAGTGATAAGATGGAGGAACAATCTTACATTAAGACATTCCTTGACCTACTTAAACTCAGCAGAGCTTAATAATAATGATGGAGAGGGATGTAAATCCAGTTGTAGCTGACGCCCAGCACCCCAGAGACAGCAGGGGGAAAGCTGGACTAAAAGATGTGTCCATACTCATGTCTAGAGAGTTGGGTTTTCCTTCCCAGGCTGTTCTCCCATTGCATAAGACCCCAGCACATTTCATCCTACATCGAGTGCAGTTGTCATTGTCACATAATGCAGTTACAAGGTATCAGCCCAACACCAGCTCGAGCTTCAAGAAAAGTAGTATTGGTTTTACATGGTAACTTCAGAGCCTGAAGTTCTTGGGTCTAATTCTAAAGTTGCTTTTGGAAAACAAATCATACATGGAACATTGAAAGTGCAGCAGTTACTGCCAGCATGAAATACAGAATCTCACAAGATGTGATTGTGTTGAGAGACTAAAACTGCTGTCAAATATACCCAATTTAAACAACTGCATAAAGCACTCAAGTCAGAAATAAATAACAAAGCAGTTCAGATACTGACAAGTGTACTAGAAACTAAACATATTCTTACTAGTGCAGAATTTAAAATATACTCCAATTTAAAATTACCTTCTGAAATTCTGTGATGGGGAGCATTGTTCTTTTTGTTGCTTAACCAGAGCCCCATGGAATTGTCTTCCCATGAAGTTCAGGCTCTGTGTGAGAGCCTGCCCTGGTGTGCAGGGCTCAGGCCGGGATGGCCTCCACAGCCTCGATGAGGTTGAGGGCCAGGCTGTACTGGCCGTGGTTCTCGGGCAGGTGCTCGATCACCTTGCTCACCAGCCTGGCTGTCGTCGCGATTGGCACTTCCACGTTCTGCACCTCCTGGGGGTCCTGTGTGGAACAATAAACTCAGCATCTCTGTCATTTCACAGCTAAGCCCTCCAGAGCCCTTGTAAGACACATTGCTAATGTTTATAAACACAAGCTGATGCTTTGACACATGAAACCGCTTTACCTTCCATGAAATAGAACTATAATGAGGAAAAATGGGAGGGGAAAAAGAAAACTATCTTCAGTCCAGGAGTAAGAAAGGGCCATTCTGATGTAGCCTGTCTTGGTGAACAGAAGCCTCAGAAAACCAAACTGTTTTCCAAATTGGAGCTTAACTTACCATAGCTTTGAGCCAGGTGCTCAGTGTTGGAGGAAGCCTGGTGAGGAGGTCCATGCCATCCTTGATCTGTCCGTGGAGCAGACCGAAGGCCAGCCTCTGCCCAGCCAGCATGAGCAGCTGCGATGCCAGCACTTCTTTGTCAGCCACCTGCAGGAAGGCCTGAAAGCAGAGAAAGGAAGGGACTAGAAACAGTTTCAGTGTGACACAGCTCACTTAGCTGGAGGCCTGAACAGCCTAACAAATCAAAGTTCTTGATACTAAAAGGACAAATAGTCTTTGAGGCTGTTTCTCGTGTTATGTGTTATGGTAACAGAGCACAGTACTACCAGCTCCAGAGCAGCACAAAGCAGAGAATTACTTCACAGTAATTAGCAGGAGCACAAGATCTGTCTTACAGTTCAGCAACATAATTCCCCCCCTCAAGGAAAGGAAGGGGCTCTTTGTCCTATTTTTTTCCCCTAGAAGACATTACAGGCAAAAAGAAGCCAATTCCTGAAATTATCAAATATAATAAAATTAAAAAGGCCATGCTAGTTATACCAGTACTGTAACTCCCTGTCACATTTCCACTAGTTGCAATACACAGATTCTTACTGGGAAAATGGAAAAAAATAAAGGTAAAAAATGGTACTTTTATAGTCTCTGACTTTTCAGCCTGGGGATTTTTTTGCCTAACCCTTCCAGGCATCTTAAGTAAGTGAAAAGTAATTTTAGCAGAATACATGACAGTGCTGTAAAATGTTAAAAGCTATTCTTACCTCTTCACCAAGATGATCCATCCCATAACTGTACAGCTCACAGACATAATGCCTTCTGACCAGATCCTCAGAAATCTGAAGATACTGAGCCAGGTCTGCAGCCAAAGTTGGCCAATTCTTCCCCTTTTCAAAAGGAAAATATTCCTCTTCTGAGACTTCTCTGTCCTTCTGTGATGAACACAGTGTTTGAACCGCTGCACTCACAACTTTGAGCAAGAACTTTGAAGCAAAAATCACAGGTTACCTCAGGATTATCTGTGACTTCAGAAGTTTAAGAACTTTCAGTAGGAAACTTCTGCCTACCTGCTGTCGTATGGATAACAGGTTTGGATCCATATCCCCATTAGGTAGCAGCTGGATTGATGTAAGGTCCTTAAAAAACGCATTTTTGCCCTAAAATTGAGAAACAAAGACAGGTCTCAGGGAAAGAGGGCAATATAACAAATCCACTCTGATCCAACACTAAGCAGCCCACTTATTTCTTAGATTTATTTTGTACTGCTTTATCTAGTCTGCTTACAGAGCAAATGGCGACCTTGAGTACGTGAAGGCAAAACGAGAATGGCTAATAGCAATAGTTGTATGTCAAAGAATGGAGGCACAGGAATTGGATCTGATTTAAGTAGTATAATACTTTCTGCTAACGGATTAAAAAAAAAAGCAATGGAATTTGACATATGGCAAAATGCTAAAATCAGACTCAAATGCTTGATGAGAGCTTGCAGACAAGAGCCTACATCAAAAGGAAAGTAATATTCTGCATTTATAAAATTCCAATAAAACATTTAGAAAAAATCTGAACAGTAGTACAACACTAGATTATTTTCTCCTCAGCAGGAATTAAACTACAGTCTACACCAGTATTTTGTGTTTAAATTCTCTTAGAATCAAAATGTGGTTATGACAGGAGGAGGAAAGCTCAATTTCTGGTATCAGGATCAAGCTCTGATTGTAATATACTGCGTTTTCAATGCAGTGACTTTTTAAAGTGGTCTATATGGGTTAAATGAAAAATTGTTTATTCTTTTTATGATGCTGGGAATTCTGGAATAATCATCAGCAATAATGGATACAACAGTGACACTAACAGCATTTCAGACCTTTAAATATTTATGTTTCCACTGGTCCGGCATGTGTCAAAACAAGAAAAACCTGTAATCCAGTGACCAGGCAGTAATTTTAGGCCATCTAATAATTAAAGAACTGATCTTCATGCATCTGAGATCACTACAAATCTTTTATTAATAAGGAAACTCACCAAGTTTGGGTCCCTGCCTCAATTCTGGTGACAACTTCATTAATACACCAGAGCAGACTAAAGGTGTTCATAAAATCATGCAGCAACTGTTTAAAGTGCGAAAGCCAGCAATTATCCCAGACACCAAGAAGGGAGTATTAATTAAGGCAATTTTTCATTGTCACCTTGCTGTCAAACAGTGACAGAGGCTTCACAGCCTTGAGGGAGAGCCTCATGATGGCGTAGAGGATGGTGCAGAGCACGAACTGGTGCTCCACCAGCGGGTAGTGGATGCGCTTCTGCTCCAGGGCCAGCTCCACGATGGACACCGGGCCCTCCACCGACAGCCAGGCGTCCTCTGTGTCCAGCACAGGGGCCTGCATCTCATCACTGCTCACATCTGCCTGCCGAGCAACACACAACACCAGTCACACACTCAATGAACTCCTCCTGCACTGGCCTGCTCTGCAAAGCCTTCCAACACGAGTGCTCTGCAGTCAAATTCAAAAGTAGACTTCATGTTGTTTAGAATATCATTAACATTTGTCTGAACTGAACAGTACAGCCATTAGTATAACCACAGTCTATAAAAATAGATTTTAACCCATCAGTTCCTTACTTTCAGTGGGAAAAATAAAAATGTACCTCTAGCAAGGTTTGCAGAAGTTCTGAACAGCAGCCAAGAAAAGCTGTCATTGCTGTGTCGCTCATCCCTACGTCCTGGTAACAAACAGTAAGATTTAAATTGTTTCAGCTGGAATTGAAACAGGCTTTTATTAGCTCTTTATGTTGGAGAAGACAGTTGTTGACATAAAATACATAGTTCAGCTCAGTTTCTTAACCTGTTATATTTAAATGTAAACAAATACTGAACTACAACAAAAAATTAACAGGAATAATTGGAATAAAGTAAATGTAGTCATTTACAATACTGTATCTCCAATGAAGACTGAATCAGATAATGCCACCCCAGTAAATTTAACTGTCTGATCATATCAGTTGTCTTCCAAAAAAGTTTCAACTAATGACATTATGCATGAAAAATAATAACAATTTACCTTCTTATAGTCTCAAGCCTATCCTCTATAATATTTGAAGTTATATTACTGTTCTAATCTGCTTTTTCAGATAAAAGTTATTTATACTTCTTAAAATTTGTAACATTTTCTCTAGAGCTACATTTTCAATTTTTTTTTTAAACTTTCAAAAATAAATCACAAGCCAGTATTAAATTTAAGGCATTTCTAATTATTTCTTCCCACTCAGACAAAAGTAATATTACTTGCCCGTCTGCATAATCTGTCCTTTGGAGCTTTTCCAACCTGTTTACGTTTTTACAAAAAAAAAAAAAAAAAAAGAAAAATGTATCACAACTAAATAATTTTCATTATGATATCTGTTAACCACATTTTAACCTTTTATTACTATTTTCCCAATCTAAAATGAGAAAATAGTTCAATTACAGCTACATGATGCAGCACACTGCATATCCTCCTTTCAACAAAAGACTTGATACAGATTGTAAAGGAATGAACATCACTGATGCCCATATTTAGTTCATCCTTCTTAAAGCCTAGGATTAGGAATAAGGCCTCAAGGTCCTCATTCCAATCTCAGAGACAGCTAAGAAATTCCCAGTGACTTCTAGAATGCAGAACTAAACCTGTAACACCAAGCATGATGTTAGGAAGAAACCAGTTAGTTGACAAAAAACCTATCTCATCTCCTGCAGGTGGTGTTAACTCACGTGGATGAGTTATGGTGAAGGATTTGCATACATGCATGCAGAAAAACTGGAAAAGGGTTTTTGCAGAAGCAACACCTACTACAGCCGTACACAACTGAGCCTGTTTGCTCAAAGGAACAGAGAAGAAGATATTCTCCAGTTCTTAGAGAGCTAAACAAAAAGCAAAGGCAGAAAATGAGAGGAGCAAAGGAAAAGGAAGAGAAGACAGGAGAGTAAATTCTTGCAGGTTTTGTGTTGGGAGTTTTATTCTTTAAGTCACTATCCACCTACTAGGAGCACTCTTCCTAAAATGTCTTCCAGTAAACAGCCCCACTGCATAATTATAAGCATGAAAAAACCTGAAGCTTAGCAGGGACAAAAGACTACTCAAATTCAAAGCAGACAGGCTACATACTTATAACAAAAGCTAATTTACAATAGCAGCAATAGTTAAAAGTGCTTAATAACATCCACAAAAACTTCTGTATTTTGCAGAATAAAATTAACGTATATGAAATCTGGACTTGTGGTAGATCCTTGGTAATACTTTACCAGGAAACAGGCACAGGCACTTTAAGATATTTATTGTTTTCTACCAAAATTATATATATGCACACAGAGATAGTTTCAAACTGTTTCACAAATATTTCATATTTAGCAATTACAAGCTAAAACTGCACTTAAGTCTTCAGAACACATCACCCAGTGTTGATCAGCAGCCTCTAGTTAATTATCCAACAGATTTGATATTTTAAAATATGCATTCCATCATCACTTCCAAAAGTTAGCTACATAATAAGCCAAATAAACAGTGGTGATTTGCATAGTTAAATCAAAGATATTCCACACACTTTTTAAAACAAAACAACAAAATGAAATTGTTTATACATACTGGTTTCACTTTTCAGTTAGTAACAAAAGCAGCCTCAAGACACTTGCACTCACCTTGTCCATAAGGTATGTGGCAGAAGAAAGCCTTTTTACTATGAATGTATTCCACATCATCAGAGCAATACCTACAACAATCACAGACTAGTAAACTCCAGGTGAACAGAAAAGGGATCTTACAGGATAGTGAACGAAAGAAGAAGGAATTGTGAGTTATTCTCACTGCTTTATACTTGGAGTTTAGATTTCTCAGGAGCAGACTATACTGGTGATCAAATACAGTCATAAGTGCAATTAATAATTTGTTTAAAACATTATATTATGCAGACTGGGTTAAACATTTTAAGTACACATCAAGAGAGCACCTTATTTGCATACATAAATAGTCCACAAAAAAGGAAATGGTCATCACCTTCATTGAAACAGGGTATCAAGAAATGCATGAAAAGTAATTGACTGCAATTGATGTTCCACTATTTAAATACAAGTAAAAATAATTTCAGAGCAATTTTATTTTAAAATGCTTTTTGTTAAACATTCTCTATCATGTTAAACTTTATCTAACTCACTTTCATAGTTGTGATGGAAACTCAATTCCACCATGGAAGGGAGAGGCATGTATGTCAGCAGAAAGTTTTGGGGTGGTTTAGTGGTTTTAAGAGAAAATGGCCATCATTATTATGAACAGCATTCACTTCTTTTAGTCAACAAACATCCATCCAGTTTTAACAATTTCAACAAAGATAACTTTCACTAAGAGCTTTGTACTTACCATGCTGAATGTGAGCATTAATGATGCATCTTAGATGATCTATAGACCTATTGAGAAAACATGCTTCCTTATGGAAAAAAAAAAAGTACAAGTTGATACATTATTCAAGACTTGATTTAAAGGTAAATTACTAATTCTTAAAGGGACAGGTAGATTGTCTTACAGCTGCTTCTTTGACAGTTATAGAACTTGTAAGTTATTCTGCTGTTGCAATCTTGTCTACCAGTATCCGACAAATACACGTGCATGGCAAAGTTTGTTTCCATTATCATGAAACCAACTGTAATTTCAGGGTTTTTTTAGTATAAGTACTGCTGACATACTCTTTGCTGAAAGGCACCTCTCCACTGACCACAGTCATTTTTCATATACAAAATCCATTTCTGATAGAAAGAGTAGTTTTTACTCAATTTTGCTATGCTGGACTAAGTTTTTAATAATCTCAGAGGAACCTTCTATTCTACATCAAGTTATGTGGCACAGCTCTAAGGAGAGTTAATTTAACTTTTAACATCATCTGAACTTAGAACAACATTTTCCATTAGAAAATTATAGGACAAGAGAAGAAAAAAAGAAATTTTCTTTCTTATGACAACTCTCAGCAGTGGCCAGGGAATCTGAGAACATTCTAAAAATCCCTCTTTTCCCCCACAATAGAATGGGTTCTAGTCTAAAAAACTTTGTATTCTGTGATTCATTTAATCATATCCAGAAAAGAGAAAAATATGCCTCTATTTTGGAGTACTGAAATTGTTCTACATCTGCAGCACAAACAGCCAAAAACCTTTTTCAAACTGAACCCAGTTTTCACACTCCCAGTATTGAGAATCTGATAGCTTTGAGACATACACTCCTGGCCTTGTGAGATGCCATTCAGCCTCAGGACATACTCTCATTTTCTCAATTCCATTTCCACTGGCCACTTATCACAGAAAAATTGCACCTAGTAAACCGCTTTCAAAGTCAGTCTTATTAGTTGATGTTTTGATGAACCACCAGAAACTTGTGAAGCTGCTTCTATCAAGTTGATCTTAACTATTATTCCCTGCAAAAGACATTTTCTTACCTCTGGGTCCTTATTCCACTGCACTACACATTCCCAAGAGCAATGTGCATGAAGTACATCCACCTCAAGACTACATGGAAATTGCTCATACGCTACTTGCAGCAGCTCTAGAAAAACAAAATCTGAAGTTAGAAGTCAGATTTCTTCCCATTAAAATTTCTGCTACTTCACAACAACAGTCTCTGCAGACTTTGATAATTTGAAAATTTCACATTATTTTCTTACCTAGGATTCTTTCCAAGCCTGTAGCTGCTTCTGGTTCCTCAAGAAAGAGAGTATTTTGCATTTCCACAGATTCTTCAGTACTGTCTGTGTTGTTTTTGTACTGGGCCACATTCAGTATAATCGGACTGAAGCCTTGCCTAAAAACCCACTTTGCTACAGTGTCAGCAATACCTCCTACGATGTCGAAAAGAAAAGTATGAGACAGAGTCAATGTACTGCAGATTATTTATGGTTCACAATCCAAGGACAAGCGACAATACAGGGGTTTTAACTACAACTTTTAATTACATACAGGTAACTCTACCAATTAAATAATTTCCTAATCAGCTGATCAGATGCTTACAATGAAGCCTTTACAGCAAGAGCTTTTAAAAATTTTAAAGCACTGTTCTACATGATTTACATTGGTTTTAATATTAAGAATGGTATCCAGCAATTTCCAGTGCAGAGTACATCATTAAACAAGTAAGGATGGCTCAGAAGGCTATTGGAAAGAAAATCAACAATCTCAAAAAAAAAAAAAAAGAAGGTGACAAAAGGAATTAGAAAAAAAAAAAAAAAAAAAAAAAAAAAAAAAAAAAAAAAAAAAAAAAAAGGTACCTTTTCCAGCTTCAAGCAATTTCTTAACAGACAGTCTGCCCAAAGGCTCAGTCTGGAGTGATGAAACTCTTTTTGTCCTTTTGGTCACTTTGCTGTGCAGTAGTGTTTGAAGTATCAGACAATCCTCTAATTGTTTGAGCAGAAGTTTCCAATATTCAGTATCAAGGGAAAGTGCTTCCCAGGATTCTGTGTCTGAACCTACAATTATTTGGGAAAACTAACAGAAGATATGAACTTGTTTACATCTGTGCATTTTAAAGCCCCACAATTCTGTTCATAAAAAATGCATAGCATTAAAATTCAAAGCTATATCCCAAGAGCTATAGCATTTTAAATTGTAATTTACTTCAAAGTATGCATTAACTATTATGCAAAGATCAATTAATATCCCACACCGCTCACAACTTACACATACCCTTAAATAAAAGCCTAAAGGAAATAAAAGGACCTGAAAGATCATCTTACAGTCCCATTTTTAAGTTCATATTTAGCTGACAAGTGGGTTAGAATCCCTTAAAAATATTTAATTTTAAATCCTTCACTATATACACCTCCCCTGAATATATGATTAATCCACCTACATTTCCATTTCCTATCATACTAAAAAATATCTACTATGTACCCAGAAATACTGGATCACACCACATGGCAGTTCTGAGCATTATTTTGATAATTCTCATGTCTATCAGCAAATGCTCTGCCAGGAAGCCCAAGAATTTTTCCAGATTAGTAGGGGAAAAAAGGGGGGGAAGATATATGGATTTATGGAAGGGAAATTTTGAAGGAATTAGATCTGTTACGTTTTTTTTTTTTTGAAAGCAGAACAGAAGGAAAAGGGACAAAGCGGACATGTAGGTAAAAGATGACATGTTGCAACATATCAGCATCTCTATTTTGTAAGACTGACAATTTTGATAATTCCAACAGTTGAGGTAAGTGTGCAAAAACACTAAAACGCTTCCTGGCATTCTAGCTAAAACTTGTAAGGCAGACACGATTAGGGGGCTGGAACACCCCTCCTATGAAGACAGGCTGAGAGAGTTGGGATTGCTC
This sequence comes from Bombycilla garrulus, assembly GCA_013400315.1. Classification (NCBI taxonomy): domain Eukaryota; kingdom Metazoa; phylum Chordata; class Aves; order Passeriformes; family Bombycillidae; genus Bombycilla; species Bombycilla garrulus. The sequence goes on from VXBU01004947.1 coordinate 140,183, forward strand.
AGCCAGGAGGAGAAAAGACTCCAGGGTGCCCTTACTGCAGCCCTCCAGTATCTAAAAGAGGTCTACAGGAAAGAGACTTTTTACAAGGGCAGGTGGTGACAGGACAAGGGGGAATGGCTTTAATGACAGATAAGGAGGTTTAGATTGGATATTAGGAAGAAATTCTTTACTGTGAGGGTGGTAGGCACAGGTTGCCCAGAGAAGTTGTGGTTGCCCCTTCCCTGAAAGTGTTCAAGGCCAGGATAATGACGCTCTTGAGCAACCTTGTCTAGTGGGAGGTGACCCTGCTCACAGCAGCAGGAGCTCTAATCAGACCATCTTTAAAGTGCCTTCCAAGCCAAACCATGCTCTGGCTCTATTTACAAGACTGAACATCACCTCCATCCCATCTAATCTGTTCAGATACATCTGCCTGGTGCTATTTGGAAATGGAATAGTGTTTCCCATGTTGAATTGCAATGCTGTATGCAGTTTCACAGCCTTAATCACAACTCAGTAAAGGTATTTATTGCCAAGAAAACAAAGCACATTAAGAAGGGATAGTAATATAGGTATTACAAAAATTCAGTGGTATACTTAAATAAATATCACAACTATGTTAAAACAGGTTTACTATCCAAAGTTCAGTAGACTTCTCAAATTTATGTGGAAAGTGTGTTAAGTTTGTCAACATCATTTGCTATCAAGAGAGAAACTCATTGTACAGTTTCCATATTTAAATATGTTTAGTAAATAATCCTGACATATCAATAATTCATCTCTGCATAATGTTATTCAAATCTGAATGCAAATTTTCAGGCTTGCAGGATGTCACGCTTGTGCCCAGGCTGGAATGAGGACAAATGCTGAGGACCTTACTGCTACCAGGACAATTGCACAGAAGTGACAGAGTAACCAGAAGAGAAGGGGAGGCGTGGGATGAGTTACCTTTTTCTCGGTGACGCTGTCGATGATGTGCGCGGTCACAGAGTGTCCCACGTGAGCAGACAGCAGGGCAGCCGCGTTGTTCTCGGACTGCAGGCAGGCCGTGCGCATCTGCTGCCACCAGGGGGACACGGACTGCGTGTCCCACGACTCGTCTATAGCCACTGCAGGCAAAGGCAAAGCGAGGAACTCAGCTGGGGTCACCGTGCAGGAGCAACCCGACACCAGCACTTGTGACACAGCTTGTCCATGAAGAGCAACTTCTGATTACTCTACATGATCCCTTTCCAGGTATTTAGCACATGGGTTCTGGGTTTTAACTCAAGTTTAAAACACAATGTGAATTACTCATTCTCAAAACTCATTTGTAGCAAAAACACAGTAGATCTGCAAACCTGGTGCATACTTAAAAGATCTAAGGGATGTTACACTTCACAATGCAGACAGATTCATTTGTGTTTTCAAGACGCCACACATATTAAAGGCAGTCAAGCTGCCTCCCTTCAGGCTATCTTGTGTTCAACAGCATTAGTTTACTCAGATAGCAGCAGCAGCTTATTCACGCTTCCCTTTTCAAACTGATAATGCTCCTCTGTGGTGAAGTAGACAATATGGGAATCTGGCACAGATTTATCCATAGCAGCAGTATTTGAGGTAGGAGAATCAGCATTTATTCATATGCACAACATACTCCAAATTATGGCAAACTGACTTTTGTACAGTACTCAAGTTACAAATGTTGCTAAAGTAACAGTATAGTAAAGGATGTCTGAGAGTCAACCAGCACAAATTAAAGAGATGAGACTATACATTCAGAAAATGTGAATAAAGCAAACTGGACAGCCACGTTCTGGTGCCAAATAGTTGTGTCAAGTTAGTGTAGAATAAGAGTGAAAACATGGCATGATTAGTTAGTCCATGAACATGCAGCATTAAGTTTTACTGCATAATTTGTGAGGGGGGAAAACTCAAAGTGAAAATAGAAGCTAGTCAGAGAAGGAAAATTCCAATAATAACAACAGTTGCCTTCAAGTATTTTAAATGCACGTCTCACCTTTCATTTTGCTCAGAAGGGACAGCATAGTGTGAAGGCAACTGACAGAATCTTGTTTGTCTAGAATATCTTTTTCCTTGGAAAGCCACAAATTGAGAAGGAGTGACTGTACAAAAAGACAACAAGGAATTGAAGCAGTAAAATGAAATTCTAATATTGCAACACACCTAATGCAAACAGTTTCTCAAACAAGTTTTGTGTCACAGAGTAAAAGTGTAATATCCATGAACCATTACATTAACATTGCGAGTTAAAAACATACAGCACAATGCACTCTATGACAGATACTGAAATTAAATAATACAGTCAGTACATTTAATTAGGAAGATATTCTAGAAAACACTCCCTTTTGAAGGTTCAACTTGGGAAACATTAGGAGTTATTAATATTATAGAGGAAAATTTTACAACATTTGTAGTCCTTAATGAATATTCTAGACATTCACACTAGAATATCCCCATTTTCTACTATAATACTTTCTTCTTTTTTTCTTTGATATCTCTTAATTGGGAAATGCAAATATGAGCAACTAAGTAACTGGATATGGGGGTATTTAACATAGCCTGAGTACAATATAGAAGTAATCCAAAGGTCAACATGCAGAACTTTTCCTTTCAGTGTTTTGTTTTCAAAATACTAAATCGAAGGTTTGAAGTATGTAGGAAACATCTTACCAACAAGGTCTGTGGGCTAAAACCTGCTGATTCCAGTGCATGACACACTTCCTCTGTGGAACTCTCCCCACACAAACACTTCCAGAAGAAAAAGCTGCCTGAAGCAAAAATTAGTTGACATTATGAATGGTATCTAAAACCACAATCCCTCTCCTCACACTTAAACAAAAGGCTATCCATTGATCAGGTCCCAGTGAGTGCAATACAAAAAAACAAGTTACATTCAGAATCACCTGGTATTCACCTGCCTGCCAGGTTAAACCACAACAGTCTTTTCTGATGCCCAACAACAGGCACAGAGGGTTGAGATAATGATAGATCCGACCAGAGCACGTTAAAACAAATTTGTGATAAGCATTCATTACATTACTTGAAGTCTGATTTGCTGCCAGGATGCGTTAAGTGACGTGTAAATTGCTGTAAGCATTCTCTGTTGTGCTCTATCAGCCCTGGGGGTTTGGTTCGGGTTATCATGTACTGTGCAACGCTGGTCATGGCACGATAAGATTTCTCCCGTGACACTGAGCTGCCTTTGGCCTCAGCCCCACCGCCAGCTCTGGCCCTCAAGTGCTGAGCAGTGGGAACCACTCAAAGTTACACCTTTGCTCTTCCAAGGGCCCATCCAGAGGGATATGCCTTCCTCCACCGCCCCCTTCTTCAGCCAAATTACAATCACTCTACTCAACACTGCTCGGTAAAGTCAAAGGGAAGAGAAGGCCTCTGCATATGATGGCAGAGTGACAGGCACTGCAGCTTCTCTGAGCCCAGCAACCATTCCCATGGCTGAGCTAGAGAACCAACCTGACACTGAATCACTGACAACTCTACACAGGAAGAAATACTGGAACTGAAAGTCAGCTCCCTCAGTAGGAGGAACAGGAGAAGGCGGTGGATGAGGCAGGCTACTCCAAAGCAGGGCTAGCATGAGAGCAGTATAATGAGGTGGTCACTACTCAGGAAGGAAGAAGAGAATTTGTAAACAAGGCAGTAACCAAAAATTCCCTACTCCTGAGGGAGCTGTGAGATATCTATGAAGATTTCAGCCAAACTCCAGGTGAATATGCTGTCATGCAGCTATTCTTATGTTGGGATAACAGGGCCAGTAGCCTCAAACAAGAGGGTAAGGAAGCCAAAGAGCTGGGATCTCTTTGCTAGGGAAGAGGGCATTGACAACAGAATTGGAAAAGGGGTACAAATCCTCAGCCTCTAGAGGCAACTCCTCCCAGGTATGAAGGGAAGGAATCCCTTTAAGGAATACATTACCTGTCACCCAGGGCAGGAGACTAATCCAGACTGCACAGAAAAGGGTGAAGCCAGCCTTTGGAAAGATTCAAAGATGTATTGGGCTTTTAAAGGCTACATGGCATGCAGTGGGTGCTGGGACATTCAAACATTGGGATACAGAGATAGCTAAGTTGGTCAGCACTATGGGATCTGCCAGTCAAACTACCTCTGCTCAATCAAAACTCTACTGTACAATAGCAAGGGATAAAAATAGGCTGGGGAACAGAGTTTGTTATTCCTGCCTCAGGCCAAAAGCAAACCCATTTGTGAGACTGCTTTTCCTAAGGGAGCTGGATGCACTTGGGGAAGTCTGATGTGTACCTCACGGGGACTTAAATCTTAGTGACAACAGCCAATTATTTGACTTGTATGTTAATTGCTATATAATACTGTATTTCATCACTGCTATGGATGCTATATGCCACATCAACACTATTATAATAAAAATTATCCAGATCGATGATTATTTCATTTTGATGAATCTGGTAAAGTGCAGTGATGCTATAACATGACAAGCACAGCAGTGATATAATCAGAACTGGTTTCAGCATCAACAATCCAACATCACACACCACTTCTCCTGCCCTAGAGGACTACTATGACAGACGGAGCCCACAGCCATAGACTAAATGAAATCAATGGATATTTTTGAGGGACCTCGTTGANGCCATTTGTGAACTGTGTGGCCACAAGAGGACTGGTATTCTTGTGGGGGGATCTATAGCAAAGGCAGGAGGGACTCTGCTCTTCCTGTTGGGTTGGGGAAATGATTGTTCAAGGGGTGGATTGACTGAAAATCCTAGGTTTTGTCTTTTCATGTGGTTTTGGTGAGAGAGTGAACCGTAGGTGGGGGGAGGATGGATGTTTTGAAAGTTTCCTTCTGGTTTCTGGTTTTTTTTTTCTTCTTTTTAGTGTTAGTTAATAAAGTTTCTTCTTTATGCTTTAAGTTGGGTGACTGTGCTCCTTTTTTGGTCCTACCTCACAGCAGAAATTGAGAAAAATATATTTTCATGGGTGCACTGGCCTTTGGCTGGTGTCAAACCATGACACTGGTAAAGTGCAGTGATGCTATAACATGACAAGCACAGCAGTGATATAACCAGAACTGGTTTCAGCATCAACAATACAACATCACACACCACTTCTCCTGCCCTAGAGGACTACTATGACAGATGGAGCCCACAGCCATAGACTAAATGAAATCAATGGATATTTTTGAGGGACCTCGTTGAAACTTCAACTCCACAAATTAGGGGTCATTGTTGCCTCACCTAATGGCCTTGTGCTGCCTCTGGTCATCTCTGAGGCTGAAGTCAGTCCTGCCATTTACTCAACTCTTGGGGTGCTGTGACCACGAAAGAAACAGCAGGGTACAGCTGCTCTGTGAAGCATCCAGTTAACAGTGCCAATTTAGTGGTGTTAATAAATAGGTGAAGAGTGGTTACATGGCTTCAGGGTAACTGTATCCACAGATATAGTTAACTTGTATCAATATTTATGTAAAAAAGACTTGTCCTCCAGCTAAAGGTAAGAGTCCAGAAGGAGCAGTTGCATACTACTTCAATGTTAAGGCCCTCAAATTAAGGCTAAAATATTTATACCATCTTACATTAAAATCAGTGTGAGTTATGTGACAGTGCTCAACAGCTCTTACCTAAAGCCACATATTCTCCATCTTCCATATTTTTTACAGTAATCACATCTTTTTCATATTCCAGATATTCTAAGAACATTTTCACGGACAACGCATCACCCTTCTCATCAGTCAACTGACTGGTAGTTTGGGTATTTTCTTTCTTGTAGTTCTCCAGTAAAGTTTCAAGCCTATGAAAATCTTTTTCTTCAAGACGAAGCAGTTTAGCCAAGTCCTTAAAAAAAACAAAAAAAAAATCTCATCTCACAAGATTTATACAAGCAGATGGTTTTCAAAACATAGTAAAAATGAAAAAAGTCAGAAAATATTCCATTTCAAACATTAAAAACATCTTTAAGAAGGGCCAAAATAATCTCCAAATCAGTTATTCACATTGCTCAAATGAAGAGCTTATCTAGCTTTCTTTTTAAGAACCAGAACACATGCATTTCCCATTTTTAGATTCTGCCCATAGCGTAACAATCATCCATTAAGTAAACAAGCCTATAAAATACCACTTTGCTTCTGTAAATACATAAGCAGCCTTAAAAATTACAACAAAAGCAAGCCAAATTATATTGCTATGCGAGCATCAAAATTTTCAACTTCTACAGATCCCAAAACATCCCTTCAAAACCAAAGTTAAGAACACGCTGCGTACTTTGAATAAAGGACTGAAAACAGGAGATTGTGATTTTATTTTCAATTGTATATCAGCTTTATGTGTCCCCTAAAGAATATTAGGTAGATGAATTACCAGACACTTGTATGAGGTGGAGGGAAGGTATTATAAACAATTACTAAAGCTGCAGGCCACAAAAATGGTTTACTTGTTTACCTACTTTATCTGAGGCTTTGAAAATGTATTTTATGCTTAAATCGTGACTTAAATTTTCAAGACAATTGAATTTTGAATTTACTCACATTATCTGAAGGTGAAGTCTCTTTTTTTAAGTTCTGGGAATTTAGTTTGCTAACCAGTTCATAAAGATGTAACAGCTTTAACTTGTTTGCACAGAACTGCAGCAGTCCTTCGTCCACACACTCCAGCTCTGAGGAGAAACAAAACTGCATTTGAACTTGAATATGTAGTCTGGAATAGTGAAACACACACACAGAACAGGAGGATTTCTGAATATCACTGTTATTTTTTGATGCATTGCTGTTTGCAATGTTTGCATTCAATTCAGAGTAGCATAAAACAAGAATTATTTTTACAAGAAAACTATCAGGCTTGTTTTAAAACCGTAGGTTGACAATGTGGAACTAAACAAAGACAAATCTATTGTCTTCTCCTCGTTTAAGGCCAAACCACAGACTGTCAAAAACTGAAATACAGTTCCTATTTTCCTTCATCAAGAATAACTATAACATTTTATTCTTTCTGTTAACACTTTAAGCATATTCCTCTCATCTGAAGAAGGCTTGATAACTATTGACATGAATTAAATTTCACCTCAGCAAGACACTGGCTTCTGCATTTTTGCAACCTTAGTCTCAGAAATTTCATGTATCTATTGACATTCCAATTCCAGTAACAATTAAAGCAAACAATACAAGAAACTAACACCAACATCTTAAAAAAACTCTTTTATTCCAACTTACTAGTCTTTAGAGAGAAAGCTTTTTTTGGGAGATCCTAAAACTACCTTTCTGTACAAAAGATTTCTATTAATGTGTAATTTTCACCTGAAGCTGCTTCTAAACATGATTTTCACTTACAAACCCTTAAATACTTTTGATAGATATTAAAATCCTACCACAAAAAAAAAAGGAATAACACAGAGAGCTTGTCACAGAACCACTTGACCTTGAATTCACAACCACAGCATTCACAGAGTCCAGGATCTGGAGGAATATAACACTACTCTTGTGAAATTAGAAGGCCAGAACATCAGTCAGTTTTGCTGTATATTGTGACTGTAGGGAAATAATTTAATGCTTGACAAGAGATTCATGACGAAAAATGCACAAACATACAGACCTTAGGAAATGTACTACTCTGTCAACCTCTCTTCAGAATCAAAAGTCATGTTTCTGTTTTCCTTCGGATGTTTTAGGAGTACTAACAGAAATGGATAATACTATTGATTTAGAATGAGGCAGAGAATTTAGGTGAGACTTTCTCACATGCAGGTCTCTAATCTCCTCTATCTACTTCATGAAAGCAAGAAAAAGGAACTACCACTGATAGAAATGGAGAGATATCTTGGATTTTCAGCAGAGATTTTGAATTGGCAATGGCATTTCCTGACAAGCTCAGAAATTTCTACCAAAACATGAAGCATTTGGTAAATTTCAGCAAAATGTACAAAAAAAGAGACACTAGATGTGGTCACAGCTCAGATTCTCAGTGATAAAGACTTTATGCATCAAGTACATTAAAATCCACAGATGATGCCACATCCTCACTTCCTTCTTTGGAGAGAGAATAAATTAAAACATCTGCAGGCAAAAGCCTGTGAACCTTCTTTCTAAAGGAAGCTTTTACAGGACACAAGTACTCAGAACAGTTGTTGTTGAGTTTGTTCTGGGTTTCTTGTTTGTTTGTTTGTTTGTTTTTTTAATATAATCACAAGTTACTAGGCACATAGCAACCTTAGCCAGGCATACTTACTAGCAAAGTATTTGTAGTCTGCATTAAATAAAGACATGGAAAAGCAAGATCTTGTGATACCTAGCACCAAAACTAAGCAGACCAAGCCTGGTCTCCCTGTGGAAAAGAACATTTCTACAATAGTCATACAGCACTGCAGACAAAGTGCAAATGCCCCCTACATTTGCAAAATAAATATCCACCTACCCTGTTTTTTTAAATTATCCATTAATGTCTGAGTGATGTTTGTGAGAGATGAAAGGGGCACACGTTCACTTGTCAATATACTTTCCAAAGCCTGTTAAGCAGATATTCAAGAGAATTAAACATTCATTTAATCTCAGTGTAAAAACATGCAAGTCAAGTCAACAACAGCACAACTGTGACAACGATTTTTTATCTGTGTTTCACCTTCACAAATACTTGTGGCATAATTTGCACCTACAGAAAGGTCTTCTCTCTTTTTATTCCTCATAGACAATGCCCTGGAGAAGTCACAAGTCAAAGTTAATTCTAGACAGTTGGAATTATTGTTACTGTAAAAACCCTACCCAGAAAAAACACACAGAAACCCTAAACAGCTAAATCATTTGCTTCAAGTAATTCCAGGAAAAAAAACAAACTTATTTTGAAAGATTTAGCACTCTGATAATGCAGTACTTTTTTTTTCTAATACTAAAGTATATTCTAACTGTTCACCTGTTTTTTTGTAGCAGGATATTTGATATCAAGTATTAATTCCTTTGCTTCAGCTTCAATTAAATCTGCAAACAAAGAATCACAATTTCAATTCATATTTCTCATATGGGTTCATGACAAAGATGAAGACACTGTTGCAGAAGCTGCCAAAATAAACTTCAGGAAAATGAAACAAAATAACAGAAACCCCGAAGTACTTAAAGATCATAGCTCATAGCACATACAGCTGTCAGAATGCACCACAATCACACTTGTGGTTGCACACTTACAACACAGATAATCCAAGAACTCTCTGATAACACAATCTTAAGAAATTGTACAAGAAAACCTACCTGGATCTGAGGTTTTAGCTTTGAGTAAAGCATTTAACTTCTTCACTAGATGCATATCCTTTGCCCGTTCACTCTTTTTATCACTGGAGGAAAATAATTTTTAATTGTATGAGTGAAGAGAACTACAAGTAATGATAAAATAAAACTGTATTTTTGAAATTATTTATGCTACTTTAAGGTAACATCCCAATAATGAATATCACGTTAACCCATACAAACCAATGAGACTATTATAGAGTACTATTCAGCTTGAAAAGCAATGCCAGAATTCCTGTCTCCAACTGTTTCCAGAAACAATAATGAAGTTAATTTACTTACACAGAGCATAAAAAGTCCTTACCTCAGTGATAAATGGAAAGGTACATGGACAGTTTTTACACTTCCAGAGACTGGATCAACAAGGCAGATCTGGTAAGTCTGGGGCTGCCATCCCTGACTGGTCACATTGTTTAGACCCATTATTTTATAACCAGGATACAACAACCTGAAATTTTAAATAACAGCCAAAATTAGCAACCTTCCCTGTCCACAAACAAAATAAAGAGGCAACAAGTTTTACAAAGCTAAGGTTTAAGATCTGCTAAACACCTTTATCAGAAAAGACTACAGAATGATGAAATATGACAAAGTCCCCATCTCTAGAACAACAAGCTGCATTCAGGGGAAACACTGGGCAGCACAAGAAGTGCTTGCCAGCACCACTAGCACTTACACCCCTGGCATAGCCACATATCCCTTTACTGCAGCAGCACAGCCACCATGCTGACCTGCTACCTGTTCCTTACCTGCAGTATTTCCCCACATTGAACGCTCCAACCCGAGGTCCTTGCTGCGTGCTCCACACTTCCAGAATCCCTCTCCTTGGAGCATAGATGACGAGGAACTGAGCTACCCTGCTTGGACCCTGTGCATTTCCAAAAGGAGAAGAATCCATCTTCTCAGTTTCCCTCTCCTGAAGGTCCTCAATGGTCTGTATCCAACCAACTTCTGCATCACGGTATCCTTTGTAAGAGAAGACAGAAGGTCATTAGTGTGCAGAAATTAACACAGAATTAGTGCATCAAGCTGAAATCTTAAGCTTTGTTTCATATTGTGAAACTCATGACTCCTGTAAAGAACTCTGGTCCATTGACTTGAAACAGGGTCCATTAGAGAGTTGGCAAAGCTCTGGGGAGGAACAAATTCTTCTGAAGAAGATATAGCAAAGACCCAAAACTCATCAGGTCAGTTCTCTGGGCATTACACCAATGTAAGAAATTGAGGAGTCCCTTGCTGTGCAGCCATCATGATGAAATGAGAATCTAACAAGCTGTACGTCTTCTCACTGATTTTTCAAAGTTTATCTTCTCAGCAGAATTAAAGAGGGTACTAGAGCTTATCACAAGAAAGAACCTTGGAGAATAGAGCTAAAGCTCTCCTAAAAAAATACAAACCAAACAGACCAAATTTGAACTATAGGCTGTATAAGTATTCCAGGGATTTACAACAATACCCTTATGGACTTTATGTTACACCTGACTTTGGTTTGTAATGATCCAATGCACCAAAACTCTTGGAATTCTAAGTCTAAACATAAGAATCCCCAAGTATTTTGAAGAATATTATTTGCTGGACTAATATCACCACCATACCTTTCCACATGCGAACTGCGAGTCCTCTTGTAACATCCAGCAAAATAACCCTTCCAAACTCATCTGTTACTGCTGCCAAAGTGTTACATGGAGAAAGACATATCCTTTCACCGTGGCGCCGGGAGTCAGGAAGTCCAAACCTAAAAAAAATAATCATGAAGCAAAGCCACTAGACACATCATTTTCTTCAGAAATAGTCAGATGTTCTTCTAAGGATTAAGATTTCTTTTTTTAAGGTAACAGAAGGTATGGGTAAAATTAACAGCAGATCATGAAAAAAGTTCTTGTTCTGTCTACCAAGTCCTACTAAAAAAGCGAAGCTGAGAAAGTAGGATAAGTGAGCGCCTTGTCATACACTGTCAGGCAATGACTGCACAGTAACAACAAACCCATGCACTGGAAGGGAAAGATGAACAATTATTTGTCCAGAATGATAAACTGACATGAAACAAAGCTTAAAACAAATGACCTGCAAACTACCATTACTGCTTAAAGTCACATGTTTATCAATTGTACACCTTTCAAAATAATTTAAATAATTAAAAACACAAGATATCCAAAGCAACTGACAGCGAAAAAAAACAACTTACCTCACTGCCAATGGGGTTGCAGGTTCCACTTTTGGTTTCTGTTTTTGGACAGGTTCTTCTTCATGTTTACTCTTCCAACCAAGCCAGCCACTTGTAACAGAAGAACATAACAAGAATTACACTAACAGTCCTAAAAATACTCAAAATATTATGCAACTACTACTAAAAGAAAAAAAAAGATTTAAAATAAATTTATTACCTAGCAGCATTAAATAACGCTGAAGTCAGTTTGCTTGCAACTGCTAAGGCAACGTGAGACAACAGTGGCTGTGAGCTACCCTGAAATACAGGAATAGTGTTTAGAAAGTCAAGAAACAGTCAGCTGTGAACTACCCTGAAATGGAGGAACAAAGCCTTTAGAAAGCCAAGAAATAGTTATTACACCGAATTCATCTGCAGAATAGTTTTTCAGGCCTCCTATGGACTTTCATCTCACAAAGCATAGCTTTAAGACTGAAAAATTTTAATTCATTGCCTCCAGAAAAGGCATTCTGACATCTCTTTACCATCTCAAAACCCTCCTGCAAGTCACTGGTAGCTCAGTGTGTTTATCTGCAACAGAAGTTAAAAAACCCTGTGTATGATCTATCACAGAGAGCTGGCAGGTGTATGGCTTTGGCATCCCTGCAAATATCAATGGAAGCAGTTTTTTCACAAACCTACTGGAAAGCAAGTACAAAAACCAAAATTCCAATTCTAGCATTTTCAATTAACTTTTGATCCTGATAAGGACAGCATACACATAGGCTCTGAATGTACAGACACAGCTACACTGACATCCTTTGCCTCCCATATAACAGAAGATGACGTAAATGTGCTACAGTTAAGCATAAATTACAGTTTTGTCCTACTGAGAAGGGAAATCACTACAATATACTCAGGTCATGTTCAATCAAAGGCCAAAGACCTCCAAAAAATCCATAAGATGCATGTTTACACAATACAAACATATTTTTTCAAAAACATTAGCTGGCAATAAGTTAACAAATTTGAAAAAATTACTTATCACACTCAATTTAAGGTAGAAAATAAAATTTCTCACTAGCTGGAACTCATGCTAGACATTACTATAGCATCCACCCCACATCATTTCAGTTCTAGAAGATCAAGAAGGGGAAATGTCAACATAAAATGAACATAAGGATACTTAGAAATACTCATACAGAAAAAACAAAAGTTTAATCATTAAAAGTTTCAGCAAGTCAGCTTTGTAGTACATACCTCCAGGGCAAAAAAGAACCCAGTGAAAGGATTGGCTCCAACAGTAATATACTGGGACATGGCAGGTGGACTGTTTTTTATAGCTGCATTATATCCTCCTATATTGGAGGCAGTCTTCATTTGATCAAAAGGACACAGTGTCATGATGCCTAACAAAAACATTAAAGTGAATATCTTACACATTCAGAACAGAGGCATGCACTTGCTCTAAAAGCATAAATATATTCCCACCTTCTTGACTGACCAGCCAGCATTCAGGGGGAAGGGAGGAGGAACAGCTTTAACCACAGAAATGTCAAACAACATGGCAGAAATAACCTAATGGGCTTGGGTTATTTATAAAGCACATCTAGTTTGCTCAGAAGAAAAAAAAAACCAGTGGAGTTCAGCAGCAAAAATGCATGTACCAAACTCACTTCACCTGCCTTGATAGCAGCCTTCTGACCTCCTAGCTGCTTTTGTAAAAAGGGTGGAAGAGAAACTAAGCTTACTGTCCTTCAGATATGCCTCTCTCTCAAGAACCAAGGCTTCTGCAAATTCCTGATAGGTAAAAGTCTTTGAGAGCCTGTAAGTCAATTTGTCCTTTTTGGAAAGGAACCATCTAAAATTTAATCTTCCTTATGTGCTAGACTCAGGAAAGACCCACACCAGTCTTAACCTGCCTGCCAGACAGTTCTTCCATTTGACAGAAATGGAAATAACTGCACCTGATATGGTTTCTCTCAGCTGTTTCTTACCAAACAACAAGAACAAGACAGTTACAGCTGTCAGAGGGAAGACTCAATCAATTAGACTAGACAAGAAAGTAAAATATGTTTTTGATAGTGGTTAATGAGATCATTCACTATGACAGCCTTCTCTCACTATGTATTTCTATCCAACCAGTATCAATAAGTGCTTTCAACAGAATTTAACTGAACAAAAACATTAATTTAATATTTTAAGTACTAGAAATTAAACAAATGCTTACCAATACTAGCATGGTCAACAATCGTATCCACATCTTGCAAACCCCATTTCTTATACGCTAATGGTGGAGGTTGAACATTCTCATTGCCAGATGCTGCAGCTGACAAAAGTTGATAAAGTACAAAAAATTTCTACTGAGTCAAAGACAAAGGAACAGCTTAACAGAGAGGGAAAATAAAACACCATATGCAATCTGAAGCCACAAAATAGGCCAGTTTTAAGTTAACATGCATTGAAACATCTGTTAAAATGGCCTTTTGAAATATTTACCATCATCAAATTAAAGCATTTTAAAGAATTAACTGAATAGAACTGCACATGATATTCCATCATAAAGACATTTTGTACTTGCAGATAGTGTATTCACTAGCTATTAAGGTATAATACTCTGTACAATTCCAAGAAGCTACTACAGTTGATTTCTGTGGTTTGGGCATATTTAAGTGGAAACTTCTCCACCCAAGTACTTGCAAGCACACTCACTAGATATTGAACAGTGGAAGGTAGGAACAGCGGTAAAACTAAACCAGTGAGTGACACTTAAAAATATCTACAACCACAAATATACATGATCCAGAATGAGGGAAGATAGAGCACTTCAGCTGCAGATTTTGCAACAAGCTTTGAGTCCTTCTCAACACCATCCCTGTGCCACCTATCACACATCTGTCACATAATTCTCCTCTACCCCGTGGAAACTGAGCTTGTTCCCAAATTAGAGTATGAACAGGCACTACTAAAGGAACAGGATTGAACTCTTCACCATCAAACAAGGAACGAAAAGCTCTTAGACATAAACACAGAGAGCAGTAGATTGAACTCTTCACCATCAAACAAGGAATGAAAAGCTCTTAGACATGAACACAGAGAGCAGTAACCACCACTGTCATCCTCACAGCATTATCACTTCCCATAAAGTCTTTCTTGGGAAGGAGAACATTCCCATGACAGTGACATGCTAAGAAGCACCTTAGCAGTATGCAGTGGCTTAATGCCAGTGGGCAGGTGACCACCACACAGCAGCTCACTCACTCCTAGTGGGATGGAGAAGAGAGCCAGAAGAGTAAAAGTGAGAACCCCAGTGGGCTGAGATAAAGACAACAGGCAAACTAAGCAAAATAATGAATTTTCCTCAACACTTCACATCAGCAGACAGGTATTTAGCTAATATTAAAGCAGGGCTTTATCACATGTAACAGCTACTTGGGAAGTCAAATGCCATAACTCTAAAGATTCCCCCTTCCTCCTTTTCACTTCCTAGCTTTTTTTTTTTTTTTTCCAGGAGTATCATCATATGGCACAGGATATCTCTTTGGTCAGTTGGAGTCAGCTGTCCTAGCTGCGTCCCTCCCAATTTCTGGGAACCCTCAGCCTGCTCACTGTCACAGCAGCATGAAAAACCAAAAAAGCCTTGACAGTGAATAAGCACTGCTTCACAGCATCTAAAACATCAGTGTGCTATCAGCGCTGTTTTCATCACAAATACAAAATACAGCCCCATACCAGCTGCCAGAAAAAAAAATTAACTCTATCCCAGCCAAAACCTGTGTACTGTATTACAGTGGCCATGTAGAAGACAGTCAATACACTTGGACAACCTGGGCTCTGAGAACATTTTCTGTAAATGAAGAAATGTCCCTGAATGCAGTAGGTATCAAGATACTGATGAAGAAGCAAGGAAGATCTAAGTTGCACCTTGATTTTATATTTAATCTAAGTAAATTTCCTAAAAAATAAAGAACTATTAACAGATTGAAAAATAAACATTTCCCCTTACACGCACCTCTTGCTACCTGATTGCGACATGCACGAAGGGACTGGAAGAGGCTGAAGCCATCAATTGTCACAATTGCTGCTGGGTACAAGATACTTAGTTCCTCATTCTGGGGAAAAAATGAGAAGGAGACAAAAACTAGATCACTGCTACTGTTAGAACAACTTATTTTCTGACATTTTATACTATTAACAACACGAAGATGAGGATTACACTCAGAGAGTTAATATCAAACAAGCCACAGGCAACAGACTAAGGCAAAACTACAGAAATTCAGTATTAAACTGTCCCCAAAATTTTTTTAGCCACATAGTTTTGTATTTTTATCTTATTAAAATAACTTCTTTGTTTGCTTAATATATCTTACAGCTTAGGAAGAAAATACAGAAGTTACAGTAGTTTTTAAAGGTGACAGAAAAACAGGTTCATCTAGAATGTAAATATCAAGGTTTTAGGAAGCCAAATTCTGAAACTGAATTTATGACTGCCTGAATCACCACTTGGGCACATAAATGCTAATCTGGTGATACAAATTCAAGATTCAAATTTCTTAATGCTTCTGTATTTCAAAACTGATCCCAAAAATATCATACTAAATCACATGAGTATTTATACAAAGAAAACTTGGAAAGTTCTGATTTTGTTCATTTTTTGCATAAAGCTTGCCAAATCAGCCAAAAGCAAGGAAAGCTCCTTTCTCTACAAAATAGTCTGAGTTCTGCAGAGCCTTCTCTGGCGGAAATATTCATAATGACATGCAGGTTCCTAGCCTTATAAATGTTCTTTTAATTTCCAGCTATCTTCTCTGTGAAATAATTGAGGTAAATTCTCATGAATGAGTATGAATAGCTCTTGGCACCTGTCAGGTTACATTTTCTCCCTTCATCAATGCATTATCGTGTTTCTTGCACATAAATAAATAAACAGAAAATGAATTAAATATTCCTTTGCAAACAGAAAAAAATAGAACAAATCTATAGGGACTCCAAAAGACATTCTGAATCCTCAAACTATACAGGCATGAATAGACCTAGAAAAAGGAAACCAAGGGTGTCTTGTTCTAAGGAATCGTCCATCCCATCAAAAACTGGTAAAGGACACAGAGGATTCACAGAGAAGACTCCCTTCCATACCCCATAACACTGGCACTTCGCTTTTGAAATAATCTGACAAAACCTGTTCTGTGACACCAGGATGCCTGGGAATTTCATAGGTTCTGCACTTTAGCTGTAGGACAGGATCTTCATTCAAAAGCTGTGCAAGAAGCAGTACTCCACTCTAGAAGAGAAAGGATATGAAGCATGAACACTTCTGTCCCTTTTCTTAGGGAAGGCAAAAAGCACAATCTGCAGAGACCCAAGTTTAAAACACCCAGATGTTTATGCCAAGAGCTCCCTTGTCCTGCCCTGCTGAGAAACGCACCTCGGTGTAAAACCGAACGTAGCCAGAGGTGAAGCCAACCACGATGCACGTCCAGTCAGGGCGGCCTGTGGAGCTCCTGTTGCACAAAGGTACACTCAAGTTAAAAACAAATCCCATTCTAAGCCAGAGAGAGAGAAGTGTCATGTAAGGACATTAGTGATGCATATACATCCTTACCTCTTCTGACTTGCCAGTGGAATACACAATACGCTACTCACACACTCACTAAAAACAGAAACATAAAATTAGTGGTTTTCCATAGCTGTGAAATTTTACTCCATGCAAGAGATCTTGCCATGTCAGCATTCTGAAATTTTTGATAATTTATTAGTGCAGCATACCATATATCAAATTCACAATAAGAATCAAAGGGTCCCTTAATTTTAAAGACATTTTCAGTTACAAGTTCAAGAGTGCCCAAACAGACTTTTTGCACCTTGTTAATGCTTTCTTTCATAAATCATGGACTGATTATTCTGTCAGTACTGTTCAGCAGATTCAAGTTGAATTTCATGTGCCTAAAGGTAAATTATTTCTTCTGATCTATAATGACATGCCATGAACATACCTATCAAAATAAATTTTTGAAATATGCAATTAGGTAGATTTTATATCCACTGCCTCTCAGTGCCTTAATTTGAGAGCATTTGAACTTCCCAGTTAATGCCATAATTGAGCATGCTCAATGATGGGCAAGCATGCAGAAGGCAAGCAGATGAGCAGGCCTCAATATCTCAGATCAGAAGTTATTTAACTGTTACCATGATACAAAGTTTTACTGTCTGGGAAAACAGAAGCAGTACATAGGTTTTATGGGACAGCATAGAGTTCAAGATGACATCCCGAACAGCACCTTCAGCATAAATGCCAGCAGTACTGTTTATTATTTACATTTCAGGCCACCTCCAACTCCCAAAGAGTGACTAAATAAGCAGGGTAGACAATTAGAGAAGGAAATCTTTCTAAATGCAAGGCTGAGATAAGTTGCATTTCATTACATCCTCAAAGCAACATTAAATATCTCAGTGACATCTCATCTTACAATAGCAAAGCATAGCCACCACAAAACATTCTCAGTTGAAGGCTGCTTTGGGGGGAAAAAACAAAAGCCAACCAAAAACAAGTCAAGTATTTTGACAAACTGACAGTAATTAACATATTAAAACTTCCACAGAATAATAAATCAAAATGTATTGATATAAGTGCCCCTATCTAAACAGAGCTACCTGTTTCACAGGATAGCATCCCTCAGGGCTATAACAGTAGTAAAAAACAAACCCCCAAACAGAATTTCTTCTTTTTTTTTTTCAACAAAAGATCGTCAGGGTAATATCAAATGCACGGCAACAGCAGTTTTATAAAAGGATCATGATTTTTACAGATTGGAGAGAAGCTGATGAAGTCAACACCTCCTGCAGCAAACAGAAGGTTGAAGGCAATAGGCAGCAAGTTCAAAGGCAGACAGCATCTCAAGGCTGAAAATATAACAGCAAAGTGCAAAATCTTATTCCATATGGGAGATTCAAAAAAGCATCTGTCTGGTTATTTGAAGACAGATGAAGCAAAAATATTGTATAAATACCAAATGTATGAGCAAAGCAAATTTTCCAAGTCCCTAAGTGACTTAGAGCCCAAAACCATATTTTGATCAGAGAGATAACTTTATGCTTGTTTGAATGAGGTTTTGAAAATGAAGTTAAGTATTTCTAAAACAACTTCATACATTTCCAATTGCAATATTCCCTAAAAAATGTCATCTCTACTACAAAAGATTTTTCAAAATAGTATTTATTTTTTTCTGTACTAGAACAAGAATTTACAGAAAGCATGTCTAAATTACACATAATTGCACTGATTTGCAGAGAACCATTATTTTAATTTGTAAGAACTTACTCTATATCACACGATGCATGGGAGTGAGCTTGGCAGATACTGTTTCTCATCACCCATGTTACTCTATTTGTTTCCAACACTAATATACATAAAACCACTAATGCACTCAGATGAAAGGAAAAAGAGTACAAGTAAAAAGCAGGTTAGTAATTTCTAAACATGAAAATAACATCTTAATCACAGCTGCATTTCAACACTTACCCTTCTTCAACATTCAGAGAGCCACTCCAGCCAACAGCATATTGCATTTCCTCCTTTCCCTTGTCACTATGCTTCCATTTAGCTGCCATGAAGAATAAAGACACCAACTATAAAACTCCAATGTTTTGCATCTCAAAAATGTAGTTCTATTTCTAATTTTCCTCTTTGGTACAATATGTCCTACCACACTCAGGTTAAGTGCCAATTACAAACCATGAAGATCATAAACATAAAAAGATATTCTTAGTGACTTTTCTAAAGGATTCATATGTTTTCTTAGAAATTTACATGCACTAGAATTTTTAAACACTTAGCTTCGTTTAAAAATATTTATACAGTAATCCATCAGATTTTAAAAGGTTCAATTCAGGAAACCGGGATCCTTATAAAAGAAGTACTAAACAAGGAAAAACTTCTGGGAACACTACTGAATGTGAACTACAATGAATACAAAATTTTAACTGCCAAGAAGAACATAAGTACCCCACATTAAATCTGACAATCTTTAATCCTTGCATCATAATTCAAGGTTAGAAGACACCACACTTTGTTATTCACAGGGTGAATAACAGCTGGCATTACAGCTGGCATTTGATTTAATTGTTGAATCACCTCCCAGGTGGCAATGGATAACCAAAAGTAAGTTAGTGTTGTGAGCCATTTGTCTAAATCCTGAGGCACAGGGACACTTCTGCACAGCCTGGCACAGTTGTCACTGTGCAGTTCAACAGAGGCAGTTCTCCAGTGAGTGACACTTCTTTATGCTTGATCCAATAAGAACTTTATAAGGAGTACTGCTGTTTTTACAGTTTTGATTAATGACAAATTAGCAACTGGTCTACAGCAGGTTTGGAATACACAGCTTTGCAGGGAATGACAAAGCAGTATGACAACTCAATATAATCTGCCCAATTATGCAAATCTGCGTTTCAACACTGATTTTTTGTTCTAAACTGCCATATAAAGATGTTTCTCTTGGTCTTCCTCATGTCACCCACTGCAGCCACTAAAAGACCAGAACCCCAAACAACAGCACATCTATAAATAGTAGCTGGTTGATCAGTGTTCACATATTACTAATGATACCTTTAAAAGTTCCCAGAGGCCAACTTTAGAGTAAAATACAAAGCCACCCATTGTTCAAGATGGTATTCACCCATTATTCAAGAATTTTCTACCAAAGGTGGAATTTCAAGAAAAATTCACATTTTCCCAGAGTGATACTGACTCATGTAATTTTTTTAAGGGAAAAGAAAACTAAGGTCAAGCATTTCTTAATGGCTAAAACCAATACAAAACTTTTTATTTTCTTACTGAGAAAAATTAATGTCAATATCTCTGAGCATTTTAAAACAACTGGGTATTTACAACACATATGCATTTTATATGACAAAATAGTTTCCACAGGTCAAAACACAACTGAGAAGTAGAGACAAAGAACTCACTTGACAAGCAGCTCCTAGAAAATGCATGATGTGTACTATAACACTTAAAAATTCTTGAAGGTATGACTTGGGGGATAAACAGAAGGGAGTGGGGCAAACAAATCTTGTTTTGGTTACTATAAAGCGTCCTGGCATAAAGAGTCAGTGGAATGGATACTTACGCACTAAAAAGACTGCTTTCTGTTCATTAGCTATTACCATCAGGTCATTGGTTGGTGACAAGGACAACACACAGTCCTGCAGCCAGTAATTTCGCTGGTTCTTGGAATTAGATTCCTCTTCTTCCTACAGGTAAAGCTTTAGTCAATATATGCAACAATTTTTAGACATAGCAGAACTTGCAAGACCGGTGAGAACAATCTGGCTTGCCCTCCATAGCAGCGCTGAATGGACTTTTTATTACTGACCACATCACTTCAGCTCCAACTTGCATGAAAAGCCTTAAGAAATGCATCAGCCTTGCACTAATTCTGTGTGTTTACAAAACAGAAAACAAAGAAGTACTCATCACTAGCTCTACTTAAAAATCATCTCCTTTTAAAGAGACACTAGGAGAATGAGATTATAAGTTTTAAAATCATTGATTAGAGAGTGAAGAGAATCCCTTCAGTTATTCTTACAATCCATACTCAAAATGAAGAATTTATCCAAGCTCACATGTTGACCAGCATTAAGCAAATACATGCACATATGAAGAAAGGATATCTGGAAACAGATATCAAGTGCCTTTCCACAAAGTAACTCCACAATGAAACAATTCCAAACTAAATGGTGCCGAGTTTTAAGGGTATAAAGATGGGTAAATAAAAACTTAGATACCATCCTCATGTATAAGAGCAAAAAAAAATACACCTTTTTTCCTTGGGGCAACAAGCCAAATACTTTATTGTGGCACAAAGAAAGTAGCTCCTGCTAATCACAGTGCAAAGTCAGGAAATAACAGCCTTGGAGTGAACTGCCATAAAGTCTCAGAGTTTATACTCCTGGTTAGTCAGATCCATCCTCTTATCCAACCACAGCAACACACTTTCCCTGGTCCACAGACTCCACTTCCACTTCCATATCCAACCCTACCTCCTCTTAGCTCTCCAAAATACTACTCCATCCTCTAATATCTCAAAGCAGCTATGCACAAATAAAAAACCCAACAAGTTCAGTGTGATCATTTTCGGATTCATTCTATTTATTTTGTTACAGTAAAGTTGCATCCGCTTGAAAATCTGCCCATTTACTCCCAGCAGAAAAATAAACACCAAACTGCAGGAAGAATTTGCATTTCATGCTCTTAATCAGCTAATCATATTTATTTCCTTGCATAAGCTTGTACCATAAAAATGGTCACTGTGCACATAGAATTAATTACACTGCATATCCATGATAAAGTCTACATTAGCACACTGCAAACATTGTTAACTACCATTGTCCACACCACCTCCTATTTTGTGGAAGAGAACCTATTTTCATGTGATTTTTGTCTGATGATGGATGCCAAATTCTTCAGTAACAATTTCCCCCGATTTTCTGGCATTTTTCAAGACTTTATATAAAGGCAATGAAGTTATCTGAGATACTCATGACAATTTTAACTCCTCATGACAGATGTGTCATGTGCAAAAATACTTCAGCAAAAGCCAAACAAAAGCCTTGTACTAATTTTTAATGTCATGATTTTCAGACTGAGGAAACAGAAATTAAAGGCTTGTCTGAAGGTTAAAAGGAATTACAACAGTGTTTCAGACAGAAAATTTAAATTTAACTGTAAGCATGAACAAAGAACTTGAAGTACAAAGACATAAAACACGACCATCTCATATTAGCAACACACATAAGCTAAGGGTTGAAACAGGAAAAGCACTGAACTTGTCAAAACAAACCTAAAGGTGAAAGACAGAATTATTAAAATCTGCATTTAAGAAAAGACATCATTCCTACAAAACATCTGCTATGATCTATAAAAGGACACCTTATAAAAAAAAAAATAACATTTTTTTTTATTTTCAATGCCTTCTCAGAAATTGCTATAATGCAAACCAAGAGTTAAAAGCTTTAATAAGGGAGTTGTTCTATTTTACTAATAATTCTCACCTCTGTGCTAGACTCACACACTCACTTTGCTGCATATTCAGACACACAGACTCCTGTATTTCTATGCTCCTACCCAGAACAACCACTTTGCTGTGTATAACAGCAAACCCTTTCTGAAGTTTGGCCTGGAATCACTGCTAACTTTAGAGGAAAACATGCAAGTAGAGGATGCAAGAGAAGCCTACTGTTTCTATCAAATTACAACAAAAGCAGAAAACCAAGTATTTGTTCCACTCATTCAGGAAGTTATAAACATTACAGCACATCTAACAAAGATGTGGTCTGAGAAACACACTCATTTCATGACAATTACAGTGGAGCTGAGTACCCATCCTACTTAAAAGGTTCTATACCCCGTCATTCCTGACAGCGTCAGTGATTCATCCCTCGGAGACACCATGCTCATTTTGATTTGTCTGTCACCTCAGCTGAAAAATCTGTTTCTCCGCTGAACAGTCACAGGAATACTGTCCAACAACTTGGGCATCTTTCCTACACGCTGAGGAAAAGATGGCAGATAAGGGGTTTGTTAGCAAGGTGAGGTCTGGATTCCTCAGAGCTCTTAGAGGGAATTAACCAAGTAATTCTGTTGAGATGATTTATTCAGGTGCAAAGCAAGGCTACAAGCAGCCTCACTGACATCTTAGCAGGTCACTGACAGCTGGAAGGCTCAGCCTTACAAACAAATAACAGACCAGCTCTGATTCAACTCTCAGCTGAATGAGCTGTGCAGAAGAATGTTTTCCCCCTTTAAAGAACAACTGTGCTGTCCCATCCCACACAGGTACTTTAAGCCCTCCTGTAACACCATCCACACACATCACAACATAAAAGGAGCATTAGTGATCTTTAGGAAGATGTCTGTGCCAGAAATTAATGATTTAGGATTTTTTTATTTATATTAATTCATTATAATTATAACTTCACTGCCATGCCCTACTGTTTCTGACTAGCTACAGGACAAAAATGATTCCTCCAGGTGCAGCAGCACAGGAAGATCTTTTCTGTTTACTTTGGTGAGAAAAGCCCTACAGAACACAAGAATATGAGCAATTATCACAGTAAGTAACATCCAAGTTACATTTAGAAAAAAACACAGGAGCAAGGGACAAACAAGCAGTCACATTTAAAACACAGGTCAAGACGTTTCTTGCCCAGGTAAAAGTTATATAGGAGGAAAAAACCAAAACACCACACACAAAAACTAGTGGAAAAGTCTTCTGCAATAGGAAAGTTAGCAATATATATAT